>OX456985.1:73134433-73621099 GCA_949752695.1 Melanostoma scalare
CTGTCTCTTATCGCTGACAGGAAATGCCACTGTCCATGAGTTGATCTTGCCTCGACGAGTTGAACAGTTGTCAGTTCTCAATATGTGCTGCACCACCTTAACAGTTTGATTGTCCTTCGACAGTGTTAGACAATTTTTTTCACATTGGCCTGGCATAAAAAATACATTTGGTTTGGAGTAGAACATAAATCCCATATTTGAGCTGGTACTTCTTCTTCATTTGACTTGAACTTTATGTGTATATTCAGAGAAAAGCTTTCAAATTGGAGTAAGGAAAATCGTCGAAATGTTTCTTGTCTCTTCTTATTTGATTATTTTTTTTTTTCAAGATTTTCCACCAAAATATACGTGCTTCTGAGATGTGCATCAGAATACCCTTGACTGACAAATATCGGAAATCAGTCAAAAGCACAATAGCGTCTCTAGCCCACCCAGCTTTTTTTTCACTGAAATCTTCAAAAATTCAAATGAAATGTACATTCATAAGTATTATACGTAAATCTTCTTCTATCGGTGTTTCCTCAACATCTGGGAAGGGAAGTCATAACACTTTGAGTACATAAGAAACAGTTGAAGCTTTCAGGTTGAGTGCATTTTTGATGTCCGAGTGTTCTTCAATGTTTCTTAATCTACTGATTACAAAAACACATATTTTGAAGAAGTCGGCTTCAATAGCAATAGATTGTGACTCAACCCCTTCTTCAAGTGAACGCTTCAAAAAAATCAACCCCACCAATTATACAGGGTGTTCCGTACTTCGTGTATTATCCTTTGTAGTGTGATTTTTGGTCATATTCTAAGAAAAAAATTTTTTACAGTAAAGCTCAATTCTCAACTTTGACATCACTTTTTGACAATTTAAGAAAAGTCTAACTTTGGTGTACTATGACCCTATGTTAAATTCGATATCTCTGTCAATACTAATGGTAGAGACCAAATCATAGTCTTAATTTTTTGTAGAAATAACAACCTTTAAGACTGTATTTAAGTTTAGCTTTCACAGGTTAAGGGTTGCCAGATTTTTAATTTTAAGTGCTGTTCAAATTTTCTTCCCGAAACAAAGTTTTGACTTTGAGGTCATTTTTTGCAGAAAATGCCATGGGCACTTGCACGAAATCATTTTTACCACGTAATTGCAAACCCTTATCTTTCGAACAAAGCGTGATTCTTGGCCATAGCATTAGATTTTTTTTGATAGGGCGACGGTATATTACCTTTACTAGCACGTCGACCATAAAGATCTTTAGTGCTGTTTCCTTAGGTTTAAACACGTAAAGGTTAAAGTTGTTCATTCGAAGTTGAGGTCATATAAGAACCTAAGAATATTCGAAGAAGAGGTGTTTCTTATATCAAGGGGACTTGTGAATCCTTTGTTGAATATTTTTACCCTGGATCTGGCTATTGCAGGGCATTCACATAAAATGTGTTCAGCCGTTTTTGTGACTTCGTGACAGAGACGGCAGGTGTCATCCTGCCTGACGCCAATGTTTTTAAGATGATATCTGAGAGAGCAGTGTCCAGTGAGGAAGTCCGTAAATAACTTTGCGTCACGTTTGCTCATGTCTTTTTCAGAATCTCTTTCATACGTCTTTGAGAGAAGTCGATGAACAGTTTTGACTGGCGGTGGCCATAAGAGTTGTTTCAAGTGTGAATCATGTTCTGCCGTTCCCAAGTAACCAGTTCGCGTTTAATGCTACTGGTTAGGAGACCGCGGTATTGTTCCGAGCCTTTGAATTGTGATTGAGAGCCAAGTATAGCTAGGCCGTCACCCATTTTGTTGCCCTGTACGCCTTCATGTCCAGGTACTCAGGAACAACTGATTTTACTGTGGGTGGCTAATAGAGATAGACAAGTTAGGCAGGTCCAAACTGGTTTGAATTCGATTTTGGCTGATGACAGAGCCTTAAGGTCTGCCTGACTGTCAAAGCAAATTAGAATGCGTAATCTTCGGAGGTTTCTCCTAATGCATTCCCTAATACAGAACTCTATAGCTATTATCTTTGGTTGAACGATAGTTTTTGTGCTACCAAGGGATATATAGATGATTTGAAGTTGGGACCGATAGTCCCTGCACCTACACCGTTGTTAGTTTTTGAACAGTCAGTGTACCAAACGTGTTGGAAGTTACTTGTAAAGAAAGGGTTCTTCCGTCCTGTGTGGTTAGGAAAGATTACTTCGAAGGGATGGTGTAACATTATGCGTCTAGGCATAAAGTCCGAAGAGTGTGCTGCAGGTGATACCAGTATTGGGAGCACCTGCAGAATGCTCATATGCCTCTGTAAGTTTTCTTCACTGAAGTTTTTATAACATTTGATATTTTCTCTTTACAAAGGGGTCATGAAACATCAATATGGGTGCATTTATCTATATGTATAACCATGGGAGATAAGCCCTCTCTACCATAACATTTGCTCTAATTTCGACATCAAAATAACTTGGTCTGGGCATTTGGAGCAGCTTTTGCAATTCTTGATGTATAAGAAGCAAAAAAATATGTTCAAATGGTCATAAATCTCAGTCAACGTTTGACTAAAATGTCATGAATTAAGAAGAGTCCTTGAAGGCCAAATTGCTGATATAACCCAGTGGTACCCGTGGCGTGATGTTTAGCTTGTCTGCCTGTTAACCCAGAGGTTCGTTGTTCGAATCCCAACAAAGTCAAAAATGTTTTTTCACGGGCATCGCCTTTCGCGAGGAATTGGCAAGTCTTCCGTTCATAAATTTCATTGCCATGAAAAGCACCTTCTCGATTAGCAGTTCGGAAACGGCAGAAAATTGTATGCCACAAGGCATGGTTGTGAGAAATGCGCTAGGCCCTGAGGCTCCTCGCACAGTTGCGCCACCTTGTTCATTTATTTCTTACGATAAAATGCTTACTTTTCCTTGACTACTAACTTCTGCCTTTAGCTTGACTAGGAGAAAAATAGACTTAGATTCAAATCAACTAAAAACAAACGCTTTTTCCTAAACCGGGTTTTAATTAAATTCTATCAAACAAATTATAAAAAAAGTTTCTTTTTAAATTTATTGTTTGCGTTCTCGACTCCGGTATCTCACTCTTTTAAGAAAGGATCGTGTCCGGTTGGTTCGTGCCTCCTTTTCGCTCTGATTCCCACATTAGGTTCTTCAATTCCTCAAGGTTCTTAATAAATCAGTATTTATGGTAAGATATTACAATTAAGACGTGTCATATCCCAAAAAGCGATTGAAAGCGTTGAAATTTAATCCGTGGTTGCTTCACCTCTAGTCTTTTTTTATAATACACAACTTTTTAGCTTCCACCTTCTTAAAAGCAATGGCATATGCACTCTAAATCATATCGTCAAGTTATGTGAAGTAAGTAGTACCTCCTTACAATACACATCCTCGTCTGAACAAAGACAAAGTTTCTCATTTCTCAAACTTATTTTGTTAATTTTCAAGCTAGTGATCCCATTAAGTAAGCGACAAATTCAAGGATTAATATTAATGTCTGTCTCTGTTTGTTTTGTTCATTTTTTTCTTTTTTTCCTTTTTTGGTCTTACTTATCTTTGTCAGGAAAATGTGTATGTGTGGTTGATGGCTTAGCTGCTTACCTATTCTAAATGATAATTGCTGAGTAAATGTTTGTTTGTCATGCATTTGTTTTAAAATTTTAATCAGCTTGTGGTGGAGTGGGACCATAATATACGTGTACATACTCCTGCCTTGTAATACCGTTGTGTTGTGAGGCTAATAATAATAACAATATAATATATGAGTTCTATATTTGTATTGTTCGGATTGGATAAACTTCAAAGGATTTTTGTGTGCACTTATGATTATAAGGAATATTTTCGTCGTTTGTATGTAGCTACTTAAAGTGTTAATACATGCGTACAACCGATTAAATGTTATATTCATAAGTTCAAAGGGGGGGGCGGGGGGAGGGGTTCTAGTTCCTCAACTACCTCTTCTTGTTTCTTTGTTTTTAGGATCTTCGTCAGATACAGGGTAATTCGCCTCCAACTCCCCTCCACTCTCAGCATCTCCTGAGTGATACTATTTAGGCTGAGCTCTCCGATAACTCTATTTATTTCCTGACGTGGAGATTCCCATCTGCTACACTCGAACACTGTATGGTAAGCGTCGAGTCGTCTGTTAGCGAATCTCTGTATTGGCACGAAGGGCTTCTTCTTTTTCGAATTTTGTGCAGGAAAGCGTTGAAATACTCGTGTCCGATAAGGAACTGTGTGAGGTAGTAGTTCACTTCACCGTGTTTCCGGTTACTCCACTCGCTATGTCTCCGATCAGCCTAGCAGTCCAGCGTTTTCTGTTTTCCGACTCCCAGCGTTCTGCTGTGTGATCGCTTTGGCTTCCACGTTCGCCCCTTTCTTTTCATGTATGATGTTGTATGTTGTGTTGCGAGGAGGTCAATTGGTACGAAACCAGCAACTACATAAATTGCTTGCTCAGACATTGTGCGGTACGCGCTCGCTATTCGCAAGGCACAACGCCTCTGTACCGATGCTAGTTGTTTTCGGTACTTTTCCTGTTTTAGTGAATGGTCCACGCCATCAACCTAGATAGGTGACTTGTTACCTTGGATGCGCGTTTAGCAGCTGATCGTATCAGATCCCAAAAGCTCAGTCTTATGTCGAGCTTTATTCCCAAATGTCTTACCACATTTTTGCTTTTTATAAGTTCGGTTTCGATGTGGAAGTCGATAACCGTGGGAATTGGTTTTTTTCTAAGAATTACTACTTCATTCTTGTTAGTAGCCAGGGCCAGCCTATGTTCCTCCATCCAGGAATTTGTCCTTGGCTTGGTTCAACTTTCTCTGTGCGCTTTCGGTGTCCCATGCAGTAAACACCGCAGCAACGTAGTCAGCGTATCCGACTAGAAAGCAGTCTTCGGGCATTTTCATACAGAGAATGGCATCGTAGGAGATGTTCTAAAGGTCTGGTCCAATGATAGAACCCTGTCCTGCTCCAGCTTTGATATCTTTTCGTATCATTTCTTCAGTGGTTTGGGAGATAAGTTCTCGTTCTTTGAGATAATCTTTTATCATCCGTAAGAGATAATCTGAAATTTTGAACTTTCTTTCAAGTACATCAATCATATTTGACCATCGGGCAGAATTAAAGCGTTTCGGACATCAAGCGTTGCCAGCAGCACGGTGTTTTGGCTCCCTTGTTGAGCATTTTCGACAGCTTTTATTACTTCTTCTATTGATCCTATTATAGAGCACTCCTTCCTAAAGCGATATTGTCTTTCAGTTAAAGTCTCTAATTCTTTGAATCGTGGCTATAAGTCGTATAGCTTTTCTAGGAGCTTGCCTGCTGTGTCCAGCATGTACAGAGGCCTGTATCCGGATGGAGGCTCCGAGTTTTCCTTATTTTTGCTGATAAGTATAAGCCGTTGTTTTTTCCAACACTTAGGGAAAATTCATTCAGCTAGACAGCTGTTGTACAATTTTAAAAGTAGTTGGGGACAGCATTGCTCGATTTGGTTCAATGCTTCCACCGGTATGCCATCTGGCCCGGGAACTTTTTTTTTTCAGCGCTTTTGATGCAATTCTGAGTTCTTTTTCGTTGAACGGTGGTATTTCTTGTTGATGTAGCCTAGGGGTGTCGGGTTGCCTGATGGGATGTGTTAGGAACAGTGTGTCTACAATTTGATTCATCTTTTCTGGGCTGAAATGTTCTACGGGCTTTTGAACTACAAACTTTTTCATAACGATCTTCAAGCCAGGGATCGCTGTTGATATTTCGTCGCAGCTTTTTCCATTTTCGTTTCTTGTTCAGCTTGATGGGTCTCTTCAATTCATGGAGCGCTGTCCTGAATTCTTCAACATCACTCTCATTATTTTCATTTTGACTTCTTCTGCCTCTTGTAACTTTTCGTCTAAGGCGTTGACATTTTCTGCGAAGTTCGGCTATCTCTTTCGACCGCCAGTAGACACTAGACAGGCTTCCTTCTTTTATTTGAGTATATCTTTCTGGGCATTGAAGCTTCGCAGGCGAGTGAGTTGCATGGTTGATTCAACTATTTCTTTAGCTGTTCCAAGCGATTGTAGCACAATGTCCTTTCCATCATCAATTCTGTTCCTCAAGACGTCGACGTTGAGTCTGTTGACGTTCCATCCGCCAGGTTGGTTTGCCTCAGGTTAGCGCTTTGGCGATTGTCTTGAATGTCGAAAACGATATATTGATGATCGCTACCTGTGTAGTCTTCGATGACCCTCCAGTTCCTTAATGTTAACGCTAATGTTAATGTTAATGAAAACTAGCTTCCTTAAGATTCTCTATCATCAAAATAAAAGTTTTGATGAAAACCTCGAATATTTGCTGTCTGTTCGAAACCAATACTTGTCCTTTAAGCCAAGTTAAAATTACAACACAACTACTACTTCTCATGAGAACTGCTTTCGGTATCGCTGTGTAAAAAAAATATCCGTATTCCATTAAAGTATACCAACTCCTTATCACACAAGTGGCAATGAATTCTTATAAAAAATTTACTCCACGAACTAACCTCCCTTGTAAGGCCAACTGAATTTAAGAAGTTTCTTGCCTGTTAACATTTCGATTCAGTTCGTTGCGTCGTCGTTTTGATTTGATGTAATCCTGATCAGTAATAAAATCAAGAAAGCTGTTTGCTGATTTAAGATTTAAGACGGCCATGCAATCAAAAGACATATATGTACGTACGTGTCAAAAATTTATAATTTCTCTCAGCAAAAAACTTGAAACGAGAGGAAAAATTCTCCCGGAACCACCTCCATTACCTACCTAAAATTCAACCGCACAAATACTTGAAGTGCTGACAAATATTTTTGAAGGAATTTTTGTGACAATGCCAAATGAACTCAACCATCAGAATCAACCCACACAGAATTTAATGATTTTTCTTGGATTCTTTGTCTTGTTATATGTTATACTCCTCAGCAAATATGGTCACGGTAAGTTGAGTATTGCACATAACTCACCTCTACAAAAAGAAACAGAGGAACAAGGATATAATGCTCAATTTGAAGATATTTTCCTGGACGACTCCAGACTCCCAAGCAACCTTTTTACAGGTGATTGAAAACAATCCACTATAGGTACCTACATACGTAAATACAGCTTCCCTCCTGAATGAAATCATGGAAACAGAAAACAAATATGATGAGCTAAGATGGGATGGCAAAAGAAACTACAATAAATCTTCATTGCTCGCGCTACTCCTGCTGCCTTATGGTAGTGCCATCAAAAGCAATCTCTATCTTCATGAGTGTTAAAAATAAAGCAACGCACTGTACTTTTATAAAGTAGTGTGTTTCTTCAGCAGCATCCCGTTTTTCTTTTTCAAAATTCATACAAATAAAATACATAATAGAAAAAAAGAAAGAAAGATGAAACTGGAGGAAAGCAGGACAAGAACCCTGATAAATGGAAAAAGAAATGAACAAATTATGGATGCTTCCTTGAGTACTGTGCATGTGTATACACTTGGCCCAGATGAGATCGAATTAAAGAGGGAAGAGAATGTTTGTGCTTTTCCCAGTCGAGTTCCCAGATGATATCCGATGTGTGTATTGTATGTGGTATATGGGAAAGGGGGTTATGCAGAAATAAGTACCCCGAAATCATCAAAATGAAAGTAACTAGCACGGAAAGATAAATAGTTAAATCTTGCTTTCAAGACCACCTGTTTTTGGTTCTCTAAACTGAATTTCTGTTTCAGAAGACGTGTGCTATTTATTTTATTTATTATTATTATTTTTTTTTTTTTTCTTTTTTCAACGACATGGAGAAATGCAATTTGTCCTGTGTCACCTGAAATATAATAGATGCTCCAACGAGCGTTACATCCATTTTATACGGTGTTGATTACTATAGAAAGTAATTCAAAATGGTTGCCAGGGCACATCATGGCAAATAGAAATTAGCCTCGTAACGGTCCAGTGGGCTTTGTTGTGAAGACCAAAGTAAAATACTACCGAGATAGTCGTACCAGTTTTTCCGAAACATAATCGCTTGGGTTATGTTGGTAGTTTTGGAATTCGTTGAATTAAATTATTTTCAAAGAGCGGAAGATGGATCGTTGAACATTGGGCAGTTCTAAAATCTGTTTTTGTATTGTGGCTAAATATCAACAAGTATGCAATTCCTTAAGTACATTTTGCTTTAATCTACTAGACTCAAAGTATTTACTCAAAATATTTTGTTCCACTGAGCGAATACAAAAAGGAAATTGTTGCGATGAGCAGAACATATACTTCTTTTTAATTAAAAAATTTTTTTGTGACAAAATAAAATAAAAAATAAGAAAGGGTGTTACAACAAACCTACAAGGAGACTTCAGGGCCTTGCGTATTTCCAGGACCTACTAATTTATGCAAATTCTAAGTGAGAAAACGTTTTTCATAACAGTACTTACTCTCGGAGGGCCTGCCAATTCCTAGCGAAAAAGATACCCGTGAACAACATAATTTCTTTTTTGTTTTTGATGTTTGTTGGACTGGAACCTTGAACCTCACACGAAACAGGCATGGGTGGTAACCATTACGCCACGCGCCACGTCCGGACCCCCCCAATCGGGAAAATAAAAGATGTTATTTGTAACATTTATCGGCTCCTTATAATGTTCAAATTTCGTTACGGGACGGAAAAATTTAGCATGAGCAAGACAAAAAAAGGAGAAGTAATATTATTATTATTTTAAAAATTCAAGAACTTTATTGATTATAAAAATATTATCGACATTCTTGAACGACTTGCTATTGATAACCTGAAAAATATTGTCAGATTGATGTTTGCATATGTGACTCGATCCGATAAAAGGGACTTACTAGGCAAAAAATCGGTTGTTGGATCATGATTGATTACACAAGTTCTTTTAGTGAATATTCATGAAGCGCAATCAGAAATTGCAACATCGCTATTATTTCACAAAATATAAATTCAGAGAAACGATTTTTAGATGCGTTTGAATGGTACATCAGCGCCTTTCAGAGCGAGCTGTGTAAGCTTTCACTTTTGCCTAAAAGGTGCCTTTTCTCGGATCGCGTCACATATAAACATTTTTAAATGTAAATTTTTGATCGAAAGATACTAACCAGTAAAGCCTCAAGCGCATTTTGGATGTTCTGGCCGTGGATTCGTTGTCTCCACATCTTGATTTCTGACAGAAATTTTTCTTTCGAACAATCCGATGTATATCTTCGTAAAATGTGTAGAGATCACCACATTTCTTTCCGTTCAATTCTTGTTTAAAAAACAGTTGCCTGAAGCTTTGGAAAATGGATTTATGTTCCGAGAACTGACTTTTGAGTTGAGAAATGAACGTATCAAGAAACGGAATGTAGAAAGAAATTCTGTAGTAGTCTTCAATACTTTGTGCTTGAACGTTGCAACGATTTTTTTGTTGATTGCAACGGCGCGGCGCGCGTGTCAATTTCATTGTGATTTCGTATTCAGAAAAAATTCTAGCAACATGCTCATAAATAACGTGGAAAGTAGAATCTGCGTTTTCGCGTTTGTACGTAAATTCATTCAAAGCGTCATCTGCCAGCTTAGTAGCCTCACCCAGATATTGGTTTTTAGATTGCAATTCCCGACTCAAAAGCAAAACAATCGAATTAACTGATTCCATAATGTGACAGGCGATTTGGAATTCAACCGTCGAAATCGCTGTCAAAAGATGCAATGCATTTTGCGAAGTATCTCGATCTTTCCACGTTTTGATTTCTTCCAAAGAATCAATAACAGCTGGTTGCAATTCAACGTACGTACCAACTACTTCATGAGACTGAAACTTTTGTTATTTTTTTTCTCACTTTTGTTTGTCATTTTTGAAATTTCTTGGTGTAGAACGTCTTGTCTTTTAGGCCAGTGAAAAAATGCTTCAATCGCTCCGATAGTTCCTAACGCATTTTTGATTCCTGACACTTCGCATGCTGCATTGACTGCCAAACTTAAGCTATGTGCAGCGCAATGTACATAAACTACCAGTGGGAAATACGATCTCAGATGAGCCTTTGCACAATGAATTCTCATTGCTGGAGCTCCGTCGAATCCTTGGCCATACACATATGATGATATGACATCATGTAAATAATTTCTGACTCAATCTGCTAAACCTCGTATATATAAATAAAATTTTGAGTAATAGACCCCCCCATGCCCAAATCCTGGATCGGCCACTGCGTTCAACACACGTCTGAAAATTTTAAGCATTCTTTTGAATTACAATCTTTCCAATCCAAATCTATGATTACCTTCAAGCACTATGGATTTTGTAAAGGCAGGTCTACCACCACAAATCTAGTTGAGCTTATCTCCTTCCCACTCTCTGCGATGGAAAAAAGAAACGAAGTCGATCTCCTACAGCAAGGCTATAGACAAAATCCTCTTCAATCTTTCTCAAAATTTTACTTTACACGTTCAGTCTCATCCTTCTAAAAAGGATCTCTCCATATTTTGACAGCGTCAATATAAAGTCCGTTCTGCTCTTTTAATGCCTTTTTTGACAACCTTTGGTGTACCCCAGTGTAGCCTCATCCAAAAATTGATGGTCGGGACACTCTCCTCTTTCGAAATGATGTCAATTTATCTGTCACATGGTAAAATACAAATTTTTTTGAACTACATATTGCCAAGTGGTACCCGTAACGTGATGGTTAGCATGTCCACCTGATAACCTAGAGGTTCGAGGCTCGAATCCCAGCAGAAGCAAAAATGTATTTCCACGGGTATCGCCTTTCGCGAGGAATTGGCAAGTCCTCCGTTAGTAAATTCATTGCCATGAAAAGCGCTTTCTCAATTAGCCGTTCGGAACCGGCAGAAAATTGTAGGTCCTCTCCATTCCCTCACAGGGCATGATTGTGAGTAATGCGCTAGGCCCAGTGGCTCCTCGCTCTGTTGTGCCACCCTATTTATTTATTTATTTTGCATATTACCAAATGCGAGGTAGTAACTTTGTCACGAAAAAGTAAAAAACTTCTTCCCAAATCAAATCATCTTCAGAACCTTCTCATGAAGTGTGTGTATTTACTTATCTTATCTAAGGTGTTGTCTGCGACAGCGAATTAAATTTCTGATCTGATTTATATCAAGAGCTCATTCCACCCTTGGTTTTGTCAAGAGATGGCCCAAGGAGTTCCGCAAACCACTTGTTACCGAATCTCTTTATATCGCCTATGTTCGTCTGTTTTATTCTGCCTCTTTTCATTTCGATCTGAACCTTCAAAGTAACTGTCTCCAAGTACTTCTGTTAACAGCCTTTCATCTTAAGTTAAGGCTTAAGCTAAGTCATTCTTTTGTTTAGTTTTGTTTAAACTTGTAGTAAGCTAATTAATGGGGTTTGAGCCCCATCAAAATTAAGATTATAATTAAAATTAAAATTAAATTAAAACTAAAATTAAGATTAGAACTAAAATTATGAATAAAATTAAAATAAGTTGCTGTATAATTCCCACCAAAATCTGCATTTTAAATGCTCCCTCCTATCTAATTACGTTGTTTGTTCAACAAAAATTTATTGCAAAGAAATTAGATGACTTATGTGTCATGTTAAATTACGTACTCTTTAAAATTATGAATAAAATCACTTATCATGCAGAAGCAAGTCAACAAAGTTGTTTTATTGTTATTGCTAAACCATAATCCCGCACCCGACGCGACGTCAAGAGCAATGAGCTTGGACAACCAGTTGATACCAAAAGAGGTTGCGACTTAAAATTTTTTCAAATGTGAAATAAAAATTGCCTTTCTTTTGGAAATATATGATTTTCGCTTTTAACTTTGTTCTTTAATCCTGCCCACGTACTTTTCAACTTAAACTAATTTATGTTTGTCTTTCTCTATTTGCAGAAGCATTTTCACCGAACCTCACTATTAATTAAGGCATTTAATCATAAGTTTCGCTTGGATTTGGAGTTGAATTCGTAAGTACATGTTTTGTGTTAGAAAAACAATTAAAGAAGAAAAAAAGAAGAGAACAATTTAATAGCTTCAGAAGTAAAATAAAAAAAAAAAACCCCCAATTTAGACTTTCAATGAATAAACTTAACAATATGTCCTTATTAAACTTGATGCATGCACTTTCCATAAGTAGGTACGCATAAAACAAACAAAATATTTTATAATAAAAAAAAAAAATATTATTAAAAACAAGCAGTGAAAATTATAAATACACATGTGCCATATTTGTATGAACGTAAATATTCAAATAAAGAGCAAAACTTAAAATAGAAAATAATAATAATCCTGTCTACAACGTCTAGACAAAAGATTGTGTTGTATGAATGCCTCGGATGTGTAGTGCATGAAGGTACTTTAATGAAAAAATGTCATGTTCCAAGCACAGGCGGAGTCCTATGTACACACACACACACTGTTATAGTGTAGGTCTATATAGGTAGGTAGGTTTATATCTACATCTTCCCTTATATGACAGTGTTTTTAATTTGGCGAACAAAAAGAGAATAATTATTCTGAAATTGTTTGTTGCATATACTACATACAGAGTTGTTTTGAATGAAGTTTGAGTATAAATAGTGTTCAGCATAATGAAGATGCTATAATTCACACTTTAATGCTTTTTCATGCCCGCTGTCTTATTCGTCGTCGCCACGCACCCCACCCCGTCAGACGCGTCAGTCTTTAGACTTAAGAAAATAATATGGCTTCGTGAAGGGTAGGAGTGAAAATAATTATGCTCTTCTTATACGTTCAACGAACTTTCTTTTCCCGGTTGCTTCTTCGTTGAAGTATTATATAATGTACTTTTAAATTTAAACTAAATTTTTTCACTTCAAATGCGGTCAGGCTATTTTTTGTGTTATTTGTAATTAAAAACTTAAACAGTGGTTGTTGTAAGAAAGGAGCATTTAGATCCATTGAGTGGAGTATTCTTGACAGTGGTTAGTTTATGTTTACTGAGAGCTTCAAATCACTTCAAAAGGAAGAAAACCTCTGTATTTATTGACAAAGGATGTCAAACCTGAAGTTATTTACAAAAAGTATAGAGAATGCCCCCAGAATGCAGCTAAGAAACGAATGCCGATCGAAATGACATAGCCACAATAAACTGATCTTGAAGGTAAAATTTGATGTCGGATTCAGGAATATTGCAACAGAACTTTTAACCTTTTGGCGGACAGACGAAAGATTTTTACACTGATAACTTTCTTGAGACAACTTCAATGAAACCTCTGTACCTTTTTTACTTGCGATTATAGGTACAAGTCTTGCAATCGTGCAAAAAAAATTTTGAGATAACAATCAAATATGACATTACGATGATATAGAATACGAAAAAAGTGGGTCCTGCAATTCTGTCTGTCTGTCTGTCTGTGTGTCTGTCTGTCTGTGTGTCTGTCTGTCTGTATATGGATCTACAGCCTGAACTTATAGACCGATTTTCCTCAAAATTTGCAGTTAGAGTCTGTGGAGCATCCTACAGAGAGGTTTTTGGAATTGAGTCTCTAGGTCTTGAAATAACGGTACCTGCCATACAACCGATATGATAATACTTATTTTTCTCGAAAACGGCTCCAACGATTTCGATAAAATTTTGTGTGAAGGATTAATTTTAGATTGTCTTCTTTATGATTAAAAAAAAAATTTAAGAAAAGGCTAAAAACGGTACCTCCCATAGTACCGTTTTTTTCAAAACCGACTTTCTCGTTAATGGCTTACACGATCTTGGCGAAATTTTGGATTTAAGAAGTCGTAAACTGTAAAAGAAAGACTGCATATCAATATTTAAAAAAATTTAGTTGTGGAAATTTTTATAAATTTTTTTAAAAAATTTTGATTTTTGAAAATAACTTCGAAACTATAACTTTAATTTTTTTCAAATTTATTGTCAAAATAACTCTTATTAAGATCTAAATCTTTGTGAAATTTTATAATAGTTTTTATAAATTTGCTCTTATTTCGAGCTGCAATTAAGTTTAAAAACTTCGAAAAAATATAAACGAAAAAGCGAAAGAGGCGAAAAATAAAAATGACCGTTCGGTTTCAATTTGCAAAACGAAGTGTTTATTTCATTGTTCTTCTTTTTCTTCTTCTTTATTTTACTTGAACAAAGTAACGAGTTATTAAATATGGCCGCAAGGGCGCGAGATTTCAAATATTAGACCAATTCGTCTATGAATTGTGGCTCGTCAAAACACCGGCCACGTTGAAAGGCTCCAAGGCTTCAATCGTCTTCACTTGGGAGTACGGCCAGTTTTACGATTGGACGTCTCAGGATCCCTCTGGATGTTCTGACGTCGGCGACCCTGACCTTGCCGTCCTGCCCTTCGACGACCGCCACGACTCGTCCGGTTTTCCACTGCTGGGGTGGCGTATTGTCCTCGTGGATGATAACCAGCTTGCCCACGGTAAGGTTGGGTTGGTCCAGCACCCATTTGGATCTGGCTTGAAGGCCAAGCAGATACTCCTTGGACCACTTCTGCCAGAACTGCTGCTTGAGCCAGCATAGATGCTGCCATCTTTTCAAGCAACCCGTTTGCTGTTCCGGCACTGGTTCTGGGGGCAGCGACCGTAAACTGCTGCCGATCAGTAGGTGCGCTGGAGTTAGCGCTTCGCCGTCGCTGGGATCGGCGCTTAACGGGCCGATTGGCCTTGAATTTAGGATGGCCTCGACCTCGATGAGGACTGTGAGCAGCTCTTCGGTTGTGAGCAGAGCGTTGCCCACGGTACGCTGTAACAGCGTTTTCGCCGCCTTCACTGCCGCTTCCCACAGGCCTCCGAAATGCGGTGCCCTGGGCGGTATCAAGGCGAAGCTGAAGCCTTCCTCTGCTGCGAACTGTTGGACTTGTTCCTTCCCTCGCTCGACCTCTTCCTTGACTTCCTTCAGAATCCGTTGGGCTCCCACGAAGTTCGTCCCGTTGTCGCAGTACAGCGTCCTTGGAAGTCCTCGGCGACATATGAACCTTTTAAGGGCGAGAATAAAGCAATCAGAAGACAGATTAGTGGCTAATTCTAAATGTACTGCTTTTGATGCGAAACAAACAAAAACAACTATATACGTTTTGTTCGGTGGCCGGCCACGAATTTTTAGCGTGGTATATACCGGACCACAGAAATCTACTCCACATGTTAAAAACGGTCGTTGTGCTCGCAATCGATCCGCTGGTAAATTGCCCATTATTTGGGTCAAAAGTTTTGGTTTGTACTTAAAACAATGTATGCACTGTCGTACAACCTTTTGACAAGCTTCTTTGGCATTTATTAGCCAAATCTTTTCTCGAAGCAATGCCACCATCGCTTGAGATCCAGCGTGGTAATTCTTTCGATGGAGATACGTTAAGTATGTTTTTGCAAACGGCGAATTTTTGGTCAGTAGAAGTGGGAATTTGGCATCATATTCAATCGGTGCGTTTAATAAACGACCGCCAACTCGAATTAACGAAAACGAAAAATTCTCTTCACTATAATTGTGAATGAATGGATTTAATTTTTGAATACTGGGTTGTAATGAAACTTTCTTCCTAAGTTTTTGAATTTCATCTGTAAATTCATAATTTTGGATAGTTTCGACTATTTTAAGAAACGCCAGATTTAACTCTTTTGCCGTTGGCGATTCTTCGAGAACTTCTGTTTTGTTTTTTAATCTTTTTAAGAATCGCATTGCATACGCAAATGTATTTACCAAGTCGATATATGAAGATTCTTCTTCAATAACTTCTAAAAGTTTGGTTCGAGGTTTTTCTACTGCTAGTAGAGCTATGTTTGTTTTCCGTTTTTCAAGGGCTTTATCTTCTGGAGACAACTCAAAATGCGTATTGACCGGCCACGATGATGGTTCTTGCAATAAGAACTTTGGACCGTTGAACCAAATGGACGCATTGAGTTCATCCACATTACAGCCTCTTGACACAATGTCTGCTGGATTTTGTTTTGTTGGTACATGTTTCCATGATACTTTTTGGGTCAACTCTTGGATGTCGGACACTCGATTTGCAACAAAGGTTGCAAGGGCAGTTGGATGTGTTTTTATCCAATGCAATGTTATTTCGGAATCCGTCCAGAAAATAACTTCTTCAACGTCAAGATTCAACATCGCCTTTACTCTTGTCCATAATTTGGCAAGAGTATGCGCTGCGCAAAGTTCTAATCGCGGAAGCGATTTTGTTTTCAAAGGGGCCACCTTAGACTTTGCTGTTAGGAGCGTCGACTTGATACCGTCTGAGCTTTGGCTGCGAATGTAAATGCAACAACCGTAGGCTCTTATCGAAGCATCGGCAAACCCATGAACTTGTATTTTTGCGTTCGAATGAGTTTCGACAAACCTTGGAATTTTTATCTCGCCAAGTTGAGATAAATTGGTTTTGAAATTTTGCCAACTTGTATCAAGGCGCAATGGAATCGACTCATCCCAATCAATTTTTTCAATCCAAAGCTCTTGCAGTAAGATTTTTGCTTTGGTGACTATGGGGCATAGCAAACCAAGAGGATCGAAAAGACGAGCGGAAACTGATAATATGTTTCGCTTGGTAGCTCGTAGATCATGAAAATTATTTTCCAAATTGAAGCTGAAAGTATCTTCTTTTGGATGCCAACAAGTTCCTAGAGTTTTGGTCGAGTCTGAATCATTAAATTTGATAGATTTTTCAGTACTCGCAGTGTTATAAAACTCTGGATGGTTTGAGAACCATTTAGCCAATTGAAAGCCGCCTTTTTTAAGGACTTCTTGAATCTCAAACTTTATTATTTTTAGAGTTTCAAGATCATTGGCACCAGTTAAGAGATCATCTACATAGAAATCTCTTCGAATTATATTCGAACCAGTAGGGTATATTTTTTCATTATCATCGCCCAACATCTTTAAACACCGTATTGCTAAAAATGGCGCTGGAGACGTGCCATACGTTACAGTGTTTAGCCGAAAATGTTGTAGTGGTTGGGACGGATGCTGCCTCCACACTATGAGCTGATAAATCGAGTGCTCTTCAGCAATGCATACTTGCCGGTACATTTTCGTAATATCAGCCGTAATGGCGTATTTGTGTATTCGAAAACGGAGCAACGTCGAAAATAGCTCCTCTTGAATGGTTGGCCCAACCATTAAGATGTCATTCAAAGATAATTGAGATGAAGTTCGACTTGAAGCGTCGAAAACAACTCGCAGCTTAGTACTTGTGCTTTGCGGGCGCAAAACACACTGATGTGGAATGAAATAGTGCGGGCTTTTCGGGATTTCATTATTTGTCGGCGACATATGTCCTAACAAAAGATACTCTTTCATGAAATCCATATACATAGCATTTAACTCGCTATCTTTGGATAGTTTTCGCTCCAGTGCGAGAAACCTTCGTTTGGCAGTTTCAAACGATGATCCAAGCGAGTTTGGAGATGATTTAAACGGTAGTTTAACCTCGAAACGACTGGAAGGCAAAAGTTTTGTATTGTCAACAAAGTGTTTTTCGCACAACTGTTGTTCTGGCGTTAGAAACTTTTTCGTTTCTCCAGGAATTTCTTCCAGTAACCAAAACTTTTGCACAATTTTGTCTAAGTCTGGTAGCTCTTCAGACTGACATACCAAATTACATTGTTTGGTATTTGAATTTGTACCTTTGGGATATTTTCCGGATATAATCCAACCCAAAAGTGTTTTTTGAATAGTGGGATATTCAGGGCCTTGTTTAATTTGACCAACCGACAATAATTCGAAGAATGTTTCCGCTCCTATTAGTAAGTCAATTTTTTGAGGTTTATTGAAGTAAGGATCAGCTAATTGAATGTTGGAAGGTATATTCCAATTCGTAATATTTATGGCTTGATCCGGCTGATATGACGATATTGAGTTCATTACCCAATAGTCAGCAGAAAACGAATGATCGTTAAATCTTGACTTTACTTCTGCATGTACCTTTTTGTTTACATTAGTACTTGCTTTACCGATACCGAGAAGATTTAAGGTTTTTTGTTCCTTTTGCAGCTTCAATTTTTGTGCAAGCTCTTCAGTTACAAAATTGATTTGCGAGCCTGAATCAAGTAACGCTCGAGCTAGCGTATATTCACCACTACTGCCTTTAATTTGAACGATAGCAGTAGCGAGAATAACTTGATCTTTTGGAACTGAGGCATGCATAGCTTGAAAGCTCGAAGCTCCTTGTGATGGTGTGCTGTTGAACGTAGTTTGATATTGGTGCAATAATGTGTGATGCGATTTATTGCAAACACTGCACCGAGCTAATTTGCACTTTGAAACTGTGTGTCCTTTTCGAAGGCAGTTTATGCAAACAGGCACACTTTTTGCGAACTCAAATCGTTGCATCACAGGTATTAAAGCATAGGTTTGGCATGTCGTTATAAAATGATCACTTGAATTGCAGTATAAGCATTTCGATTTATTTGCTTGTTGGTTAACACAAGCAAACGAAGCCCTTTGGTTTCTGTTATGGTTCATCTCATGTTTTGGTTTTGATGACCTATCAGAAATTTTATGCTTTGAAGACGATGCTTCTTCAGCAGAAAGATGCTGATATCGCTTATTCAGCGCGGCTTCACAGTCACTCCATAAAGGAAGTGTACTGAAATCTAGTTGCTCTTCCCACTTTGATCTTGTCATCGAATCAATCTTTGACATTACTAAATGAATTATGATCGCGTTTGTGATATTCTTTTCATCACCAAGCGAAAGAAGCGAATCATAAATTGCGGAAACAGTGTCTATCATGCTGCGCAATGCAGAAGCTGATGGCTTTTGAATTTCTTTTAGTTCGAAAAGAGTAGACACATTGTCGAAAAATATAAGGCAATTATTGTCATAAACCTTTTTTAAACTTGCTAAAGCTTTCGGATAATTTTGTTCCGTTATTTGGAAAGCTTTAACTGTTCCTAAAGCTTCACCCGATAAACAAGATATTAAATGATTGAACTTTTCAATATCCGGAAGCATTGGATCATTGTCTACTAGACTCTCAAAAAGGCTAATAAAATTTTTATATTCAGAATATTTCCCACTGAATTTCGGGAGAGACATTTTTGGAAGGCGCGAGTGATGTGGATTGCTAAAAGAATATTCAATTCCACTTGGCTTACGACCCTTATTTACTTTAGATACAAGTAAAGCTTTTGCACTGACGCAAATGTCTTCTAACTCTCCGCGGAATACGTCGCTATGATCAGCTGATTCAATCTCAGTTTGACAAACCATGATCTGATCGACGTATGAATTCAAAATATCTAACCGACATTCCAATTCTATTGGATTAAGTGACATCGTTTTTTCCTCTAAGGCCGTTCTAATTCGCACAATATTATTTTTAAGAACTTGTCGCTGATGTCTTAATTGTTTTAATTCTGCGTTTTGTTTAGGTGAAGCCTGCCGTTTCTTGCTCGTCATTTTGATTAATTTTTTGGTTAACTTCGCTTAAAACTTTCGAAATAACTTTCTTTCCAAGAACTAGTTTATCTGGAAATTGTTCGATTTACCACAGTTTATGAATTAAATAATTGGAAGTCGTTGAAAAATTAATTTATTTTCATACGACAATTTCCCGAAAACGAAAATAAATTTCAATAAACTGCTTCAGAATTGTTGAAAGTTTCTGATTATTTGCAAAGCGAAATAAATTTAACGTAAACAAAAAAAAAAATTTACTATTCAAAAACTAGTCGCTGAACACACTCTTCGCACGAAAAATTTCAAAGTAATTTTTGATCACTGAATACGATCACTTTTGACAGCTGGAAACTCAGCGAAAATTCAGCGAGTGAGTGAACTGTCAAAAAACATTAAATTTGAAACGTCAAATAAATGTAAACAAATTTCAATTTGTATTGATCGGCTTATTTTTTGCGATTTGATTAATTAGATACGGATTTGATGTTAAAATAATTGAATTATTATTGTTTAAAACGAATCGCGAAATTAACTTGAGTGTGTGAGTGAGTGGTATGCGATATGTGACGACGACGGCGGCGGCGCGGTGACAAAGAACGCAGTAGCTTAACACTTTTAGTAATTTATGTGCTTATAAACCATACATATATATGTTTGAACAAGTAATTTAAGCTTTATGTGTCGAATAAAACAATTGAAATAAATTTTATTAAACTTTTAAGTCAACCACGCACTTGTTTATTTGTTTCACCATCAATTATAGGTATACATATTATGTAAATGCAAATGGACAAAAACTGAACGTCAAAGGCCGCAATAAATTGGCAATTATTTTAGACACTTTCAGTTTTTGTGAATACCTGTCTTTTTGTTTTCTTTTCTTTAACTTTCCAAATGCTGTGGCGATGTTTGGGGTGGTAGGTGGTGGTAGGTACTCCTTTGTCCTTTGGCAATGACTCTGGCTGATGATGGTTGCTGGTCCAACGAGGATTTATCACAAGTTGATGACACTGAATGTTCAATTTACGCGGCGTAAGATTGATTCAATTGATTGATTAATTAATTGATTTTTAATCAATATACACGAATTCTTAGTTTCGCAGCGCGTATATATATGTATATATGTATGTACGTTTGATTCGTTGACTAACTATTAGTTTTAGTTATTCACTTTTATTTTTAAACAAATTTACTAATTTAAATTTGTCCCTGCTCGGACGCCATGAAAAATTGTAAGAGTTTTTACAAGTTAGCTCTTATTTCGAGCTTAAATAAACGAAAAAAAAATAAGTTTAGAAACTTCGAAAATAACGAAAAAGGCGACAAATAAAACACACACTTCGTTTTTGATATTGAAACCGAACGGTCATTTTATTTGTCGCCTTTTTCGTTATTTTCGAAGTTTCTAAACTTATCTTTTTTTCGTTTATTTAAGCTCGAAATAAGAGCTAACTTGTAAAAAACTCTTACAATTTTTCACTTTGCATACTCGACTTTTAAAAAACAGTTTTAAAAAAAAGTTAAAAATAAAAAACCGTTTTTTGGGAAAATTGCTCCAACGATTTTAATAAAATTTTCATCATTCATATTTATTAGCAATTGCAAAAGAATGGCGTTTTTAGATTTTTGCTTGAAACCTTTGGAATATTTAATTTAATTTTTTTCATTATTTTGCGTGATTTAAAAAAATCAAATCAATCACTGTGAGAGTTTAAATACAAAATACAAGACAAAAGATACAAGATACTTGATATAAGAGTCTAGATGAAAGATACAGCATAGAAGGTAGAAGATAGATGACAGAAGACAGATGATATGATTTAAAAGAAAGTAGATAGAAAATTCAAGATGCAAAGTACAAAATAAAAGGTACAAAATACAAGATACAAAAAACAAGATATAAAATACAAGATACAATCTTCAAGATCCACGATACAAGATACAAGATACAAGATACACGATACAAGACACAAGATACAAGATACAAGGTACGAGATGCAAGTACAAGGTACAAGATACAAGATCCGAGATACAAGATACGAGATACAAGATTCAAGATACAAGATACAAGATACAAGATACAAGATACAAGATACAAGATACAAGATACAAGATACAAGACACAAGATACAAGATACAAGATGCAAAGTACAAGATACAAGATACAAGATACAAGATACAAGATACAAGATACAAGATACAAGATTCAAGATACAAGATACAAGATACAATATACAAGATACAAGATACAATATACAAGATACAAGATACTAGATACAAGATACAAGATACAAGAAACTGGATACAAGAAACAAGACACATGATACAGGATGCAAGATACAAGATACAAGACACTAAGTTCAGGATACCAGATACAAGATACAAGGTACAAGATGCAAGTACAAGGTACAAAATTTAAGAAACAAGAGAAATAAGAAACAAAATACAAGGCACAATGAAACAAGGTACAAGAAACAAGATAGAAGATTGAAGATAGATGGTAGAAGATAGAATATAAAAATAAGATAGAAGACGGAAAATATTGAATATTAAGGACAGAAGTTAAAAGACTGAAGATTGAAGGTAGAATATTAAATGATGAAGATTGGAAAATGAAAATTGAAGATTGGTGATTGGAGATGGTGGTGCCTACGTTTCATTTATTTACACTCAATTATTAAGCACAAGCAAAATTAAACTTAAAACTTATCAAAGACTTTAAGTTTGAGATGTAGTGTATGAGGTGGGTTCTCTCACAGGGCCTTGAAAGGTTGAAATTAAAATAGGCAGAGAATCCTATTTCTAGATTAGAATCTCATATTTTGATTGACATTTTTTTTCCGTAAAGGAGACTTTGCATTAGATAAGTCTAGCAGTTGTAACTGTTCAAAAGGATACTGTACTTGTTTCTATCTTCGCGCAGTGTAAAAACATTAGTAAAAACAAGTCAATTAAACTCTCACATCACATGTCTTTCCCTTCAATTATTTGCTTAGATTCTTTGAATACTTCAAGAGTTCCTTAAAAACCTTAATTGCCGCCAAACCCCCGCCCCAAGCTCACGTGTATGTTTTATGCATTCACTTATAGGTATAAGGATCTACCTCTGTTCAACGTTAACGGTATTTTTCAATTCAAATTTAAATACCATAAAGAACATCTTTACATTTCCTTTCCATAAAATCAAACTTTTTAGTGAGGACATATCTATATGTAATATCTTCACCCACTGCCACCGTCATACATAAATATTTACTCCAAGAAAAGAACACCAACGAAAAGAATACCAAAAACAAAACAAAGCAAAAGAACAAAAATAAGAATAAAATAAACATACTCGTAAATACATAGGTACATATTTTGTGCTTTGCACCGACATAAAATAAAACCTTTCAATTTTTATGGATTTTTACGGTATCATATGTGTTGGCGTTGTGTAGGCAACGGCAAAGGAAGAATTATGTGCCACTTTCTTCAGCAATGTTCTTGTTTTATATCGGGATGGTATAGAAAGGTAGCTGCTATGTGTGTATTTGTATATTTTTTTTTGTTGTCTTCTTTTTAGTTCCAATTTAAATTGAATGCTGATTGAAATTGAAATTATGATTATTGAAAGGGAAGCTCGATGTTTGAGTACGGCTGGCATGTGGGCTGCAGACGCTGCTGTGCTTGTTGTGGGTGGGGTCGTCGTATAGTGAAAGGGTTTGCTTTGAATGGCGGTTAATGGGAGAAATGGAAAGTGATTGCAAACAGATGGTATACACGATGAGGGTTTATTTGCGAACATAATTTCCAGCACTCACGAATATAATATTTTCGTTTGATTTTGTTTATTTTATATTTTCGACTGGAATTTTTATTTTTCGCTTATGCTTTGAAGTGGGAAATGGAAATGAATGAATCTCATACAAAATCAACAACTTAATAACAACTGATCGGATGTGAATTGTGAAGCCGTTTTGCAAGTGTGGCAAGAAATGATGTTATCGGTTGGAATGGCTGCGCAAAGTTTTAATTAAACGAAGTACATAGCTATCTATGAACGATAAATGAAATATGTTGGCAAGCATATTGGGCATTTTGGGATTTTTTGTGAATATAAATATAATACTTGAGTTTTTATGTTTTCCCTGACGGTGACTGGTGTTGACCGAGTTGGTTAGGATGCATATAATTTTGAATTGCCGCAATAGTCTTTCAAATCAGCATTCGTTGCTTTGAAATCTGGAATAGAATTGAATTGCTATTGTTGTACTCAGTCCATTCTTTGATTTTTCCTTTTACAGAGTAGCTACCAACCACATAAACATTCTACCATTCGTTAGCTATTAGGGCACATTCAATTCATTCCGATAACTGGAACGAAGCTCTTCAAAAATATTATCAAAAATATACGCATTTCGTATCCCATTTGAAACATAAACAAAAAAGACAACGAACGAGAAAAAGCGTACGCAATTCAATAATTTTCATGATATGTTTTTATAAAGCAAAGTTAGAAAAGGTAGCCAAAAATACAACAAACGGGAAGTCATAATGGTAGAAACACATTGTCGACCTAACGCAGAAGCCAGATGGAAGGTTCTGATGTAAGAAGAGAGATGGCTGATCAATAACGACCAATGGCTGCGTTCGAGAATGGTATCCGGATAGCTTGTTGTTGTTGTTTACGTGTTAAGCATTTAGCAAAGATGCAAACCATTTCTGTCAAATAGAGAAACCAAAGCTATCTGTGAATTTTCGGTATACCTCAGATACCTTAGCGAACAGCTGATACAAACATATAGAAAATTTATTTTTATTTCTTTTCATGTTGATTTTTTGTTTTGGTGTGCATTTATTTCAGCATAAGAGTCTTTTAAAACGCATGGGAAATCGAAAAAAATAAGTTATAATCATCTAGCAATGATATTTTGAATGTTTTTCTGTTTTCAAAAGTCGAATTTTAATATTTCACAGCTGTTGTCTGCAGAAATCTGGAAAAAGATATCTGGATCGTTCAAAAAGGTATCCAAGATACGGCTATCCGAGATAGGCTATCCGATACGTTCTCGAACGCGCCCAATGACATATTACAGTTGACAGGTGACAGATGGCAGATAACTCATAACAGATAGTAGATGACAGATGACAGATAACAGATGATAGATGGCAGATGACAGATTACAGCTGGCCGTCGAAAGATGACAAATCACAAATGGCAGATGTTCGATGACCTTTACCTGTTATAAGTTGACAGATGGCACAGATGACAGTTAACAAATAATAGATGGCAGATGACAAATCGATGTTCGATGACCTTTAACGGATGAAAGTTGACGGATGACAGTTTACAGATGGTAGATGACAGATGACCCAAAAGATAGATGGCAGATGGCAGTCGAAAGATGAAAAATCACAGATGGTAGATGTCCAATGACCCAAAGCAGATGAAATTCGACAGGTGGTAGTTGACAGTTGACAGATGACAGATGACAAATGACATGTGGCAGATGACAGATGACAAATGACACATGCTAGATGACAAGTGACAGATTGCAGATGATGGATGACAAGTGACAGACAACAAAATTGTTTCTTATTTTGTTTTATTTACAAAAAACAGGAGCATACATTTAAATCGTAAATCTTTGACGTTGAGCTGAAAAGGACTTCGCTTTGGCAAGACTCTTTTATCAATTGACTTCGCCGTTAGACCACCTTCCTTTTCATATTGCAGTTTCAAATAGTTGATGACTCTCCATGAAGCACCCATCTTACCATTTCGTTTGACCACTCGATGTATTTTGTCTAGGTCCCAAATAACAGACGTATTTTTGCAGATCTTCTTGAGTAGATTTTGTTTCCCGCTACAAGAAATATCTCGTTTTCTTGTTTCCGGAATAAGCCACCAAAGCCAGCAATTGATCAGAAGACAGTCAAGAATCTAAAAAGTAATCAGCTGGGCTGGTGATAGGTTTATTGGGGTACGGAACCCCTACTGAACCATTTGGAGCCCTGAGTAAGTTTCAGGACGTTGCTCAATGGGAGATTAGAGATGTAGCCCAGTTCGTCGAAGAAGTATTCTCCGAGGGTTGTTTTCCTAGTGTGGGGCAAGTTAGTACACTCACAGAGCAAGTGGAATGATCCTTCCTCTTTCTCTTCATCTTGGCATCCTCTACATAAGTCGGATATCGGATGCGAGTACTTCTACTTGAAAGACACTACAAAAGCCGGGAAGCTTTATTGATCTATTCATGGTAGGGTAATTTGAGAAGATACCTGACCCTACTCCTTCGTCGTTTTTGGAACCATCTGTGTTGTTAAAGCCTGAGGAACTTCATTCTACACAAGAGCCTCACGACACTCATATATTTTTTGTTTGTATCTAGTGAAGTCTCTATGGACCCTATGTTCCATGTTTGGCAATCGGCCAATACTTTCACTAACACTTTTCTTCTTAATGACAACTTTTTCGATTCGTATTTTCCTTTGTTCTTGATGCATAATCTAGATCTAGATAATGATGTAAATGGGTTCACTTCCTTAAACACAAATAAAATACATTTTTTTTATAATTGCCTTGAAGGAAGTTGTATGGTGTACAATTATGAGCAATTTATGAAAAATAAATTGCTCTGTTATGCGAATGAGTTCTCAATTTGCTGGCTTTATGGTTGCCATTGATTTTCCTTCATCATATTTAACCAAACGGAACAAACAAACTTCTCTCATTCGATATCACTTCTTTTAGATTTTTGTATGAACATAATTGCTTTTGAAAGTTTAATCGCGATGAGAACAAAACATCAGCTCCCTGTCTCATGTAAACATGGCGTAATAATAACTTAATTCATTAATTTTTGTTTTTTATAATTTTTTTTTTTTTCGCACCCATGCCTACTTGTCATTTACATTTGAATACAAGTTAACGCTGAATGTTGACGATTTTGTGTACGAAATTAAGGGATGGTAGGATTTTCAAAATGATTTAATTTAAATTCTCGGCAAAGGGATTCTCGGTTGTGATTCGAAAGCAGCAGTCACTTTTACCCTACTACACATTATGTAGGTACCTACTCTGGAGTCTCGAGAGTGACAAATCAATTCAGGACAAGTTCACGCGCTCGTGTTTTGCATATGTTGGCTCGTTCGGTACTATCACCCATTAAAACAAGATACATCATCATCATTTTATCAGTAAAGTGACATGCAATACGTGTGGTAGGCGAACATCATACAATTATTCATTATACTATATAAAGGACTTTTCTTTCTCTCTCTCTCTGTGGGTATCCATTGGACCAGCAGAGATGTTTTATGGTAAACAGATAGGCAACGCCGCCAATCTATTCAAATTCGTGAATGGCAATAAATTTGTAGTGAGGACCGTTTTTGGGAAACTTTTGAGACAGTTCTGCGGCCGTTGTGCACAATCAGCGGAATATACATGTACAATTTCAAGGGACATCTGATAAATGGATTTCATGGAATCAATACTCGTCCTTCGCCCAATAAATTTTAAAGTCCAGCTCTTTTTTTATTTCGTTTTTATAGGTATCACATTTCAGCTAGTTGAGATGGTTGTTCCTTTTTTCTTTTCTGCTCGAATTTCCTTGTGTGTGAATTTTTGTTTTAAAATGAGATAGATATGAGTTTTTACAAGAGCGCTTTAAAAGTAAAAATAAGCTTTGACAGGGTTACGTCTTGAGATCTAGCGAAAGCGAGGCACTAAAAATACAATTTCCAGAAAAGAAGAACCAGGGGTCGCAAAGCATTTGATATAATGAAAAAATACATTTAATATATCTAAAGTTAGAATAATTAATAAACCATTGCTTGTGAAGGAATGGAGGGGACCTACAATTTTCTGCCGGATCCGAATGGCTAATCGAGAAAACACTTTTCATGGCAGTGAGTTTACTAACGGAGGACTTGCCAATTCCTCGCAAAAGGCGATAAACATTTTTGCCACTGTTGGGATTTAAATTTTATATCTCTTTCTATTTACTGTGCTTTTCTGGGGCTTTCTTAATTCATTGCTTGGTGAGAGCGTCAGAAGAGTTGAGGATGATCGAAAGCTCACTTTTAATGGTCATGTCCAGTATTTGCCGGGAGATAGGGCATTCAGTTAAAATATACCTTCTTCTTCTTCTTTTCATTTCCGGCGTTACGAGTAGTGATCTTGAAGCGATCACAACTCTCCCACTTTTCTGCTTCACACTAGTGATCCCCCTGTGGGGTACGCCGCGTTAAAATATACCAGATTGTTAAAGGTTCGTAACAATTTACCCACTCCTGGGGTTGTTCCAGTTTGAAATAGTGGCAACTTGAAAATAAGGTTTTTCTAACTTTTACTCCAAAAAGCGATACGCTCTCTTGTCGGCCTAGCTTTATATCGTATGGCAGTCGATGTTGCAAAAATTAGTATTTTCGAAAAAAGGTTACTGCTTTTTTCCAAGCCTTATCCAAGCCATCGTTTTTATAAGCATCCAGAGTTCTATTTCTAAGTTTTGGAAAATTTTGGGAGTTCTGTTTGCAAATTCGTTCCCTTTGATACCTGCGTGTCCTGAATCCTGTTATTGCTGTTTTTAAGTCATTCAAGTCGTTAAGGCTGTCAGTGTAAGGGTTTTTTTTCTGGTTTAAATTGTGCTAGAGTAAGGGCTTTATGTAAAGCTCTAATTTCATCTAAAATACTACTAGTTGCGTCAAGCAATATTCCTCAGAAGCTATAAATGGTTTTGTTGCCTTTCAGTTCTAACATTAATTGACAAAAGATGTCTTTTCCATGGTAGCGGTGGTGTGATATGCACTGTCTGAGCAGAAGGTAAGCTTCTTCTGAAGCTTAGTTAGATCTGACTCAATGAAGATAATGAGCCTTTTCTATATAAGACTTAGTCATATTCGTTAAATCCATCAAAGAAGCTTAAGAGGGATGATTGCTGTCAATGATAACTTTGCTGATTAGATAAACTGCTCTTTTTTTGTCTAACTGCTAAATTGATGTGTACCTGGCTTCTGTTCTTAAGGCTGAATGGGAGTAGTTTTAAGGCTTATGGTTGCAGTTCTGTAGCATTCTAAGCTTTGTAAAATCTTTTTCGAAGTCCACTTGTAGTGTCCTAGACCACATTGAAGGAAGGCTTTCAACCAGGGTTTTGGTTATTTTTAAGGCTGTTTCTATGCAAGGTCCTTTTCGTGTAGAGCACATTAATCTCAGCGCATTGTAAAGATTTTTTAGTTTCTTAATAGAATTCTTAACATGAAGATCCCATTTAAGATTCCTCGTTAAGATAATTCCGAAAGCTCTTATTTCTTTTTGAGTTTGACCTCAACATTTGGGAGTGTGAGCGTGGGCATGGAACACTTGTTTTTGACACAAAAGGAGAGATTCAGTTTTACCGGAACTGATAATGGCTACTGTTTTCTGCGTCCAGGCCAAAATTTGTGAATCAGCTGAATTAAGAATTGAGTTAACCCTTGAGGGGTGTCCAGACGCTAAAAGAAAGGTATTCGCAACTTATACCCCAATGAAGCATACCCCAACGAAGCTAAAAGCAGGTTTATTGAGTTTATTAATCAGAGAATCAGTGTGGTATAGATAGACTGAGATGGGGGATCGTTGGGGTGTAACGTTTATAATTTGCTGAGCATTTGGAGTGAAGCCGCTTATGTTGGTTTTGAAACATCTACCGGTTAGCAAAGATAGTTGATACAACTCAAACAATTTGTTTTGTTGCTCCCCAGTTATGTAATTGTTCAATCACCGGGATGGTTGTTACCCTTTCAAAAGCTTTGTAATTGGTTTTTTTTATGGTTGGTTTAGATTTTGGAGCTCCACTTCTTGATATATTTTTAATTCAAGCTGCTTCTTGGCTTACATTAATTTTTAGAGATAGGTACATTGGTGACTTGAAAAATCTGTATACTTATTGAATAGTTTCCAGTCTGCCTGGTTTTCCTTGAATCGAGATGAAGGTTTCTTTAAGGCGAGGGCTTTTCATGAGTTCGGATGATAATGGGGATATGGTCTTTTTCTGCGTAGGAGATCAAATTCCATTGAAAGAGTGGGGCCAAATCTTTAGATGGAAATGTGACGTCGACGACACCAAAACTATTTCGGGTATGGAAAAGCGTGGACGGTCCGTCATAACTACATTATTCTTTGACCGTTAGAGGGCTTCATTTTTTAAAAGACGTGGGTGCAGAGCATCCAGAATTTTCTAAAGTCATTAATCGTAAGAGCTTTGCAGGTATATGTTAATACTAGACATTGCTCTATACATCTTCTCTTTGTAAATACTGTCTTGGAATGGATAGATAAAAATATGGTGTTTATCGTTATTGTACTCCCAGGTCTTTTTTCGAAGATTTGCAGTAATGTGAAAAATTGTTCGATTGTGCATTTTTCTATTCTAAATCAGCTTTCATATCAAATTGCTGTCATCGTGTCAGAAATTCACATATTAAAGCAGACAAAATCGTATATTTGCGTCATTAGGCAGATTAATAGCATTTGGCACCTGCAGTTTTTTATTTAATTTTGCATATGGCAAGCTTAACTTCTTCTAGGTCGCGAGGCCGGAGTACACACTAACTAAACGGAGGTGACTTATCAAACTAATGTTGGCAAAGGGGGAATAAAATAAGAGGAGCACTAAAATGCTCTGCGAATAATGACTAACTGTCCGAATCTCGGTAGTCAGAGGTTATGAAAAATATCACTGCAAATGGATTCGAATTACGGAACCAACGGTGGACTTTAGGAGTCAAAAAGCAGAAGTCCCTGACTCTTACATATTCGATTTAAAAGTCTTTCAAGGTCTTTCAATACTAGGACAGGGAACAGTAAAAGAAAAAAACCTTGTTCGTTTTGAATCTCCCAAGTTCTAGTACCTAAGCTCCAAGACAACATCTCGTTTTTGCTTTTTTCGGTGGATTATTAGTAATGTGATCCACATGGAATTGAAAGCCGCATTTGGTGGCGTCAACTCTTTTATATTTTCACTGCCCTGATAACATCTGTTTCAGCTCTTTGGATCTATATCAGATGAAAAAGAACGGGGAAGCTGTGTACATCCAAATTGGAATTTAAAATTCTTTCTGTCTTGACTAGATCTACTCGCTCAGCCCTTATAGTGCATCTTCTTCACTTCACCCCCTGTAATTGGCCGTCAGCTTTTATTCATTATACGAAGTGCGTCGAGATCCCTGTTGTGTTTTCAAAATGATCATTTTCTCACGTAAGCTCCTGCATTTTTGACATGACATTTGCCTTTTTATTTTTAGAACACATCAATCACTCTTTTATTTCCCGGTCTTGCATGGCTTATGAGAGTCTATCACGATTTAAAACGTTTTTTCAACTCTGTTGATTTTTCTCAGCTAAGAGTCTCAGCACTGATAACCTTCCAAAAAGGTTTCGTTCAATTGCAATGGAGCTGATCAAAACCCTTATCATTCGTTCTGTCATGAGAGAGAACTTCAGTAAAATGCGTCTAAAATAGGACTTTCACATCTCACAGTGCTCTCTGTTCGTTTCTCTTTGAATATGGGTATGTCCACTATAAAAGTTGTTCGCTTAGCAAAGAACAAATTAAATTTACAAAATCTAGAAAACCCTTTTCAAAAACAAGTTGCATAATGCTAATTTTTATTGCTGTCGTAAAATCAATAAAAACATTGAAACAAAACAATCAAATCTGCAGTTAACATTGATCCTGGTTATATTTTCTCTTCTTTTCAACAAATTGTAGGGGACATATTTCAAATTTATTACTTTTCGCTGTCATCGCGACTTGTATCTCACTCACTGTTTCAAATCAAATGAAAACTCCTTGAAGGGACAGTTGAGAAACAGCTCTTCTTATGGCAATAGATCAGACATCGTTCGCTCAAAATACATCCTCTTGAATATCAACTAAATCAGTTCCAATTCGTCCAAACATCTATCTATCATACGACTTAAAATAAAAACGTCTACTTCGATATAAATCACAAATCGAAAAGTCGAAGACAAACAAACAAAATCCTTGACAAAAGATTCCCTCCTTAGAAACAAGACAACAAAAAAAAAAAAAGTAAGAAAAAAAACCACTCACAAAAGCCGAGAGGATAGATACTCTACAATGCCAACGACAAAGAACTTAAATTTAGGGTAATTGAACCGACTTTGATGATAAGTTTGCGTTGACGTTGAAGGAAGGCGATTTCTTGTTATGCCTTTTTATGACATCGTTTCCCTTCAAAACACAAAAGAACCAAACTCTAAATCACTGTGACAAGAGGCTTGGCGAACTCAGTCAGTAGCAAAAAACAAAACAAAAAAAAAAGGAAGGAACGATTGGGAGGAATCATTCGTTTTTTGTTCCCGGTCTTTTGTTAATCTTAATTTGTTTTTGTTTCTTTTAAGATACAGAAGTTTCTTTAAGAAACGACAACATTTTAAAATTATTATACCACTCACCCCTTTCGAATTGAAAAATGGAATGGAATCCATTTTGTTGGTGGTGGTCGTCCTCGGTCGGTCAGGTAGCGTTCATTTGTTTAAATTTAACAACGCTTTGTGTTTCTGAGCGTATTTTCTGTTGGTTCATTTAAAAGAAAGGAATTTATAGAAATATTCATTCATCATCAGCGAGGGAGAGAGAAGTACAAATTCATATTTTCAAGGGATAATTTATGGAACACAAAGTTTTCACACAGTAAAGGTGGTAAAGGTGCAAACGTGCATAAGCATATATACATATTTTGAGGGTGGTATGGTGTCTAAGATTAAGGCAAGAATAAGTGAGTTTTTATTGCTTAAAAAAGGGACACAGTTCAGTTGGGAGCTACGGGGCTATACGTTCGACGATGACGATGGACGTCCCAAGGATCACCTTTAGCTTAGTGAAAATGCAAACGAACGACCAAGGACAGTGGGTGGTTTCTTTCTACTCCTCTTTTTCTTTTTCTTTTTATAATTTTAATTTACATTTTATTTCTAGCTCTCTCTCTCTCACTCTCTCTCTGTGAGTAAGCAGGAGAAGGGAAAATAAATCGAGAAAGCATCAAGCTTAATGAAGAAATAATAAGAATTGGAATTTTTATAAGTGCCTGGCCGACAGCAGCATCCAGTAAACCCTCTGTTTTGCACTAAGGGTAAACGCCAGCAACAGAAACTGCGATTAATTTGGGAAAGGAAACCAGTCTCCCATGAGATGTAATTTATTTTACTGAAATTGGGGTTCCAAGGACCGTTTTACTAAGTGAAAGGTGCCTTTTGTGTCCAATTTCTAAGAGTATACCTACTTAGTTTTCTTTTATACTTTTTTATTTGTTGTTTTTTGCCAACAAAAAAAAAAAAAAAAAAAACTTTGTAATGGAAAAGAAGTCAAGAACCAAAAACTGGGCAAATGAAGTCATGTTCGTCTGTAATGTTACACACGTACCTACGTTCAACGCTTTTTTTCTCTTCAAAAGATAAAAAGGCCTAAAGGAACTCAATGGATTCAATAACATCATACTTTTTAAGAAAAAAAATGACTTGTTTTGGATGCCTACGCCTAGTCCGCAGGATATACCAAAAATGATATGCATTGAATTCTATTGAGAGTTCTGTCTTAGGTAAAGTCGGAGTTTCTTACGCTAGCTTGGACTATTTTTGGGAGAACTTTGAAATAAAATTGTAAAGTGGCAAAATTTGGTTAGTTTTTGCGTATGGATGAGCTCTCATCGGTTTTTGAATTCAGTTTTTTTCTTTTTTTATTGAAATTCGATACAATACTCTTTTAGTTTGAACATCTGTCATTAGCACCCTATTCGAATCGATACATTGTGCTTCCTGAGAGAGATAACGTAGGCTACAGAAGTAGGGGAGCGAAAAAAATGAGGGCGAGTGATTGAATTTTTAAGATGAGAGGCCTCCTTGCACCATCTGGAGTTAAGGACGAATTTGAGGGTGCTGTTCAGTTACAGATTTGAAATGTCGTCAAGTTTGTCGAAAAAGTATTTCCCGATGGCTGTTTTGCTGGTGTGTATGAAACTAGGGAAATCCCTGAGAAGGGGCAGTTTATTCAGGCTTCATTTATCCTACTATTTTTCCTGGACGTCTTTTATGCGCACATTGACACTAGCTTCCTTTGCGACCAACCAACAATGGCCGACGAGATTCTAGGAGGGGTGAGAAAAAGCCCATCCACAGATCATCTGAAGTGCCTATCGTGAGGTGAGGTTTAGTGGTGGTTACCAAAATTTTGGCACAATGTTATGTTTAGATCAAAGGCTCATCTCAGTGAGAAGGCAAAGCGACCCACCCGCATGCGACGAGCTTAAGCAATCCATTCCAGGGTGCAAGGTCAACTAGCTTGAGCCTTCTTTCTATTTCGTCCTTCCTTTTTTGTTTCAATTGTCTTTCCTTTCCTACATCCCTTGGTTTTTGCTTTGTCAGTCACTTTTACCATTTCTCATATTTACCCTATACACCATTTCCTTTATCTGCCTTGCTTATCCTTCCAGATCATAGCCTCCTCTTCTTTTACCTCCCTATATCAAATGGTGCCGATGTGATGGTGACGATGTGATGGTGACGATGTTGAACTTATGTGAAGGTTGTACGACGACGCAACGAAACAAAGTTCTTCACGGAAGCTTTTCGACCGCATAAACTTGGCTATCAAAAAAAAAAAAAACAAAAATGGTTCAATCTCGTCCTATATCAATCATTACTTTTAGAAACTTCTCTTTTTCCAGCTTTCATTTTGCGTTTTAAGTGTTTGGAAGCGAACGGCAGGACTGCAATGATGGAGTGATTCGAAGGCTCAGTCATGCACTGATAGGTCGGTCGTCAGGTATGCAGTCGCACACTGGCTTTATCAGCTCAATCGCTGACAAATCAGGAGTGAGGCGTCAAGAGACAGGCATCAACAGCTAAATCTCTGGCAGTAGAAAATCCAAAAGTCTTTAAAGGGCTAGTGGGAACATTTATAAATGGTACTCCTAGGAGACTTGGATGAAAGTTTGGAGCCTCTGGGTCTGGGCACAATACGTAACCTTGGTTTAACTCCATTAGAAGAATCCTGTACTTAACAAGGGTTGACCAACTGTCTTCGCATATTTTCCAGGGTAATTTTGTTTCACGTTATGTCGTCAACTTTTAATTTGAGACTCCGAGCTTCATCTGATAGTCCACGCGTGTCTTTGGTCAAGAAACAAACACCTATCTCTCAGCTTGCCTCTAAATATTTAACGAGCAATGAATTTATTTAAGCGCCATCTAAAGTCAATACTGATACTGTGCTATTTTTGAGAAGCACCTTGATGAAAACATCGACCTACGCTTGTTGAACTCCGAACCTGCGCTTGGTTTTTGAAAAGCTGATTAGCGACTTGCCTTCATAGGCAATATTGGCATAAGTCTTATAGAAACGTTCACATCACCATCAAATTGGAAAACTCAAAGTTAGAATCTAGTGTAAGATTTGATGGACCTGGCACTAAGCTCCAACGTTGTCAAAATGAGCGTAGAGTCAACGCTCCAAACAAGAATAGTAAAAGCAGATATGTGTGCATCCACCGTGAAAGTCAAAACTTGTTATGGTGCGTCCTAGTCGTAGTCCTAAAGTTAACCAGATCTTGGTTTAGCGTCGTAGCCTATGCTGATGACATTGTCATTTTGGCTTCGGGGAAATTCACAACAGCTCCTTCTGAGTTCATCCAGTCAGCTCTTAATAAGTTCATCAGCTGAGACTTAAACTGCGAACTAAACGTCAACCCTGTAATAACACAACTTGTTCTCTCCATGAGAAAGCGCGACATTCCATTTCTATTTCCACATTGGTCATACCACCAAAAATGGTAGACCAATGCCTTCATATGGTACGGCAAAATATCTCGGAATTATTCTCGATCATAAAATCAGATTTCAAGATAATTTCAAAAAGAGAAAAGGAAAAGCCTTAGTCGCCTTCTACATTTGCAGTAAAATTTTTGGGAAAAATGGGCACCTACTCCCAAGACTTTTCACTGGATGTACACATCCATAATATGACAAATCCTCACATGCCTCTGTTTGGTATGCTGGTCAATGGTCGTCATTAGAGGAAGCATCAAACTTCAAGATCGTGATCAAAATCCAAGGACTTGCATACCACACTCAACCAGTGCTCAACCAGTGCCATGAGAACGAAGCTATCCTGTCGCTTCCTCCCCTAAAGACTTTTCTATTAAAAAGATTTAGGCCCAAAGCGCACTGTTGCTCAGCGCAATATTTGAAAAACAGGCCGGTCAGGCACCAGAACAATTATGAATCAAACTGATTTTGACACTCAAACATACAACGCCCCTCCTTATACTGATTTCAACCCAATGGCCTCAAGATACCGACAAGGTAATGCTGGGAAGAAAAATGGTTTTAAAAGCAATTTAAGTCTCTGTCTTCACAAACGATTCCAACATGGTTAAGAATGTAGGATTGTAGGGTCTGGTATCTTCTCAGATTATTCTCCCATAACGCTCTTGGACTTTTGCAGTGTTTTCCAAGCAGAAGTATTTGCAGTCTGTGAGGCCGCCAAACATCTGGCTATGGCTATCTTATTCATTGCCACAAAATCCAAATCAGAAGAAATCATTCGCAATAATTTGATACTGCTCAGCTCAGCGTGCCCGTAGGGTGATGGTTGACATGTCTGCCTGCTACGCGAGAAGCTCGTGGATCGAATCCTAGTAGAAAAGGAAAATGTTTTTCATTGGTATCGTCTTTCGTGAGGAACTGGCAAGCTCCCGATAATAAAGTCATTGCCATGAAAAGCGCCTTCTCGATTAGCCTTTCAAAATCGGAAAAGCTCCATTCCCTCGCATGGTGGTAAGCGACATAGTTGTGAGAAATGTGCTAGGCCACGGGGCTCCCCTCTCTATTGTGCCAGCCTATTTATGAGTATGTATGTATGACTTTTTTTCACTTAAACTTTGTGAAATGAACGCGATTTCCCCCAAGAGGTCTATCGCCGTGAAAAGCCGTACGTAACGTACGTAAGCGTATCGTTATATGTAAAAAAAGCAGAGCGATGTTATTCGTTACTTGCTCCGTATTCGAGTTTGGCAGTACCGCCAATTGACAAAGTTACAACGTTCCCCCAGGTCAACTCACCCCGACAAGGCTCGTAGTTTGGGATACAAGAACAAGCAAGGGTTCGTCATTTACAGAATTCGTGTCCGCCGTGGAGGTCGCAAACGTCCATTGCCAAAAGGTTGCACCTACGGTAAACCAAAGAGCCATGGTGTGAACGAATTGAAGCCTTCCCGTTGCTTGCAATCTATTGCTGAGGAGCGCGTTGGTCGCAGACTTGGAGGATTGAGAGTACTCAACTCATACTGGGTTGCTCAGGATGATTCCTACAAATATTTCGAAGTCATCTTGATCGATAACCATCACAATGCTATTCGTCGTGATCCCAAAATCAACTGGATCTGCAAGCAGGCATCGTGAATTGCGTGGTCTCACATCGGCTGGCAAGAGCTCCCGTGGCATTGGAAAAGGCTACAGGTACTCACAGACGATTGGAGGCTCTCGTCGCGCTGCCTGGAAGCGCAAGAATCGTCTACACTTGCGCAGTAAGCGTTAAGCTACTGTGTTTTTTTTATGTTTTATATTTTTACCTCATGATTGTGGTAGTAATAAAGTCTTAAACTCAACGAACACCATGATAACCCTAATTTGTTTCCAGGATACCATGATTTTCAACGAAGTGCCAGTACCGAAAATTGGGTCATCTCTCGAATCAGGTGAACCAGGAACCGATGGCCGGATATTTCCAAAAAAAAAAAAACAGAATTTCTACTCCAGCTTAGCACACTTCGGCTCTGGTCACTACCCACATAATGAGAATATAGGTATTAACACATCCGATTTATGTAGACAATGCCCAGACGAAGAGGTAGAAAAAGGATCATTCCAACTCCTCTGTTATAGTGCCCAAACTTGTGGCACTCTGGGAAAAAGGCTTCTTCGACAAACTGGGTGACATCTATAACCTTCCACTCAACATCACCTTGAAATTCATTAATTGCTGCAAATTTTTCAAAATGCTCTTGAGCTCCGTAATCGGAAGTTAGGTTGAATGAAGCGCGCTCCCTCAGATCTTTCAGGTGGTATTGCAATGGACCTAATATTGATCCAAATGTATCAGTTGTTACCTAACTTAAACCACTGCCTAGACTCATCCATTTGTGACAGCAATGCTTGAGAAGTCCTGGCTCATCTTGAGCTTGTCAATTCTAAAAAGCGCCACTTTTTAATGGGACTGGCTTGGAAAAGTCTAAAGACTACGAACGCTATTCTTATTTTTTGTTTGTATTTTGGCAAGAGTTAGTTTCTTAACCGTCGAAGTCTATTCTCGATTAAAGCGACCCATAAGCTTGTTTTGTACAAGTGTTATTATTTCTGAATTGAATCTTCCTGTCCAACTGTACTTCAAATTCATTTACACATAGCTATTTGCTCCAATCTTTTTTTCTTTTTTTAATTCACGCAAATGGCAGATAAATGTAAATAAAATTCGGTGTGAACGAGTTGTGTCATCTTAGATTTATGACTTGAATTTGAACTTTTCCATCTACCCCTAACTTGACGCAGGTACACTTTCTCTTTTCGGAACTGTCATGCTGATTACGCCACACATCTTCTACGGAAACGTTTTCGAAAGCCAATTGAAAAGGCAAACCTTATTCATTGCCTATGTTCTATGCTAAGCAACATGTTTTTTTTTTTGTCTTTTGTTGTGTGTGTGGACTTTTTTTCACTTTTTTATTTTAATTTTATTACATTTGCCGTTGAAGTTAAATCAACTCAGGTGAATACAAGAACAGGCCTCTGTAAATGTGAAGAGAAAGGAACATTAAAAGCTTTTACGCTTTCTTTCTTTTTTTGGCATTGGAGTTGTGGTGAATAAATTGCAAATTCGAATTCAACGGCATGGCAATTGGAAATGCGAATGCCATTGAGCCAAAGTGGATTGTAAATGCCACTCTCAGTTATTCAAAACATGTGTGGCAATTTCTAATTCTTGAAACCATTTCTGTATGTTTCACTTTAAATTTGAAATTATCTTGTTTCGGTATCAATTGTGTGAAAAGGTCCTTTTTAAACATAAATTATGTAGAGTGGGATATAGGTGTTTACTTCTTGAGGACTTCCTCAGGAAGAAGCAAAGTAAAATAAAACTCCTGTTGGTTTTGGAAGACGAACACGCAAGTAAACATAAATTTAAATGTCTTGTAGGTTGGTTGGTAGGTACCAACTCCTAAACACACATACTTTGTAGTTGTTGTTTTTCTTTCTCGTTTTTTTTTTTGCATTTACCATGGAAATGATCGAAAAGTATCTTTGTTCTACACACCCATACCCCATCCGTCCCGAAACACTGTTGTATAGCCCATTCTTAGTTCCTTGCTGGCGCTCGTGGCATTTTGAAAATAAATCAACAATCGTTACTTTGTTTGATGTTCTCTACTTACTCTTACATCCATACAAATGTTCTGTTTTTTTTATGTATTGATATTGGAATTGAAAATTTCTATTTACATTTATACTTTGTGATGTTGATGTGTATACTGCATAGGTATACTGCATAGGTACCGACCGAAATTAAATCGCAATTTTTGTATTTAAATTGTTTGAACGAAAGTTTTTTTATCCAAAAAGTTATTTAATAAAAAAACAACTTTGAACAGTGGTGACTGGTGGGGGTGGTTGGTACAAAACAAAGTCGTTGTCGTTGTCGTTGTCGTTGTCGTTGTCGTTGTCGTTGTCGTTGTCGTTGTCGTTGTCGTTGTCGTTGTCGTTGTCGTTGTCGTTGTCGTTGTCGTTGTCGTTGTCGTTGTCGTTGTCGTTGTCGTTGTCGTTGTCGTTGTCGTTGTCGTTGTCGTTGTCGTTGTCGTTGTCGTTGTCGTTGTCGTTGTCGTTGTCGTTGTCGTAATGATTTTCAAATGATGAGAAAATTGCATACATTACTTTCTTCCGAAACACAAAGAGGCCTCCAAAGACTCTGTTTCATAAAATCAGCAACTCTTCTTGTGCTCATGTGTACTTTTGGTATTCAAAGCCCAAATGATAACCCGAGGCATCCAGGGAGTACTGTCCTTCAATACAACACGAAACAATTGCTCATCCCCTCAAGCTCCTTTTTTTTGCTAAATCTCCAAAGACTTCATCCACAATTCACAAACCCTTTTTTGGGTCCAAACAATAAACACTTTTGATTAATTTAGCTTCCAATCGTTGCGGTTTTCCCCAGTACACCAAAATGAGAGCAGAAAAAATAAAAGTGAACCTCTAGCTTCCAAGTTTTCAGCAAAAGCAAGCCAAAATTTACCACATCATTCCAATAAAAAAGAAAAATGCTTTTTCTCCATTCGATATCATCGTTCCCTTTACAAGAGCAAAAAGTTATATGATTCCATAAACACGACATTCAAGTTGATTCATGATTGAAGCATGACAATTTCATTTTATCCTTTTGGCCATTTTGTTGTTACCACACAAAGGGCAAGCCATAAAACACTCATTATTGCGAATTCCACGTAATTCACTTACTTGAATTGGCATGAAAGCATAGTGTTTTGTTTAGTCTTTTGTTTGGTTATCAGAAATAGCAAGAGTAGGTCATTGTTTTCTATTATTTATACACCCTAGTTGTTTTGTTGGGTGTTGTTTTCTTCTTCTTTTTTTTTTATTTGCTTTCCCTTTTTTTTGGTTGAAAATAATTTCTCCCCAATTTTCAATAAATATGTATTCGCTCACGCTCCAGAATCTAATGTGAAGGAATTTCATTAAGCTTATGCCCTTACAGCTTCAAGCCTTGCATATAAACGTTTGGTATATTTTCTCATTCCAAACCACAAATATCACCGAAACGACCTACTACTCTTTGCTCTTTGCAGACAATTCAATTGCAAAGGAGCAAAGCAAATACAACGCTCTCTACACTTTCTGAGCAACTAATAAATATTTCATTAAAACCAAGCACAGAACGAAATATATATACACTCGCAAACACATTCATACATAGATTTATACAAATACGATGGGAAAGAAGGCAAGCTTGTGATATGTTGTAGTCCTTCTTCCTGCAAGAGACTATGACGACGAGCGACGGCGCGGCGATGAACCATGGACGTTCGTCGTTTTCACAATGCTCGCTCCTTCACTGGTTGGAATCAGACGTTTTTAATTAACCTCGCAAATATTTGCCTATTGACCCAAGCGTTACCGTTGCCATGCGTATTTGATACTGACACAGAGAAAAAATATAGTACAACGTTAGGGTTGTTTGCCTTTCGCATCTTGCATGTTCTTTAAATGGCACAAGAACAAGACGATGAGGAAATGTCAGCAATGACAAGCGATTCTGTAATACGGAAAGGCTTCTGTATTTAAAGGAGTAAGGCGATAGCAATTACTTAAAGTTAAATTGGTTGGATTTTTTTTAAAGAGTTAAGGAGTGTTTAATTGAATTCGAAGTTTTTGGTGTGCAAGCAGGATTTTATTTTTGTCTTATTTTGTTTTTAAATAAGAAGTGGTGTAAAAGGTAATGACGAATTAGCAAAAGAATTGAGCTTATAGGGCGGTTGAAAGTCGACACCTCACTTTACTGCATGTGCCAAAAAAACAAAAAGAAATTGGGTTTCTTCCTACAGTAAGTTTTTGACTTTTTTAAGACGTTATTTCCCCACAAAACTTTTAAAAAGAAGCTTGAATGCTTTGAGCAATCATTTAGGTTGGTCCATCCATTACTTCTGTAGCTTGGTATTGGCTCTTTTGGCGAAGCTCTCTTATTTTCTTGGATGTGTTAAGCAGACCTGTCTTAATGAAATTCGAAACTTTGGTGGGATAGAACCTCCAATTTTTCGGCTTAGAAGCAAAGCTTAATCTTAGTCTAACTAAGAAACTAAGAAAATTTGATACGACCAAGGGTTTTCTCATCCGCTTTTGATAAAGTCTACGCTTCCCCGTCGTAAAGATGGTCTGGTATGATCATGATCTTGTACAGGGTTACCTTGTTTTTTCTGGAGAAGGCTTTGTTTCTCAATTGCCTTTTTCACCCAAAAAAGCAACGGTTGGCAAGAGTTATTCTCCGTTTGATCTCCGCACTGATGTTGTTTTCCGTGTCTATAGCGGATCCTAGGTAGACGAATTCCTGTACTACCTCGAAGTTATGTCTGTCTATTGTGACATTTTGTCCAATTCGTCGATGTTCTGTGTTCTTGTTTGATGACAACATATACTACGTTTTGCCCTTATTAACCATCAATCCAATTTTTGCCGCTTCTGTTTCAATACTCGCAAAAGCACCTATGACATCATACTTCCATTTTCCTAGTACGTGAATATCGTCTGCGTAGGCAAGTAACTGTACAGACTTTTGAAAGATTGCTCCTATGGTGTTGACGTTTGAGTTTTGCAATACCTTTTCAAGAATGGTGTTAAAGAAATCGCACCACAGTTTGTCGCCTTGTCTAAAGCCTTTTTCGACATCAAAATTCTTGGTGAGTTCTTTACCGACCTTGACGGAGCAGCGTGAATTCTCCAAAGTCATCCACATAGTCGTACGAGTTTTGCAGGGATGCCGAAACTGGATATGGCTCTGTATAACTTGTCTCTGTAAATACTGTCATATGAGGCCTTGAAATCGATAAAAAGATGGTGGATATCGATATTATATTCTCGGGCTTTTTCCAAGATCTGCCGTAATGTCAAAATTGGTCTATTGTGGACTTCTCTGGTCTAAAATCACTTTGATAAGGACCTATTAAATTGTTGACGTGGGGTTTCAGACTTTCACATTTTAGAGCAGACAAGATCTTAGTGAAAAGAAGGCTTATCCCTCTATAATTAGCGCAATTATGAAGGTCTCCCTTTTTTAGAACCGTGCATACGAAACTATGGTTAAATTAATCGGGCATGTTTTATTCCGACCATATCATGACGATCAGCTGGGTCATGCTCCTTTCCAACTGGTCTCCAGCTGCTTTGAAAAGTCCATCAAGGGCGTCTGCGCATCTGCAGTCTTATTTAATTTAAATTTGCATATGGCAAGCCGGCTCGAATAAATTCCAACCAAGGATCTTAATTTTGGACCACAATCGGCGTCAGCAGCATTTCGATTTCGAGACAATTAACCATAGGTTCACAGTACGCAGTGGTCGTGCGGATTCAATAATTCACGATGAAATGGCTAACAGAACTGATCATAAGTCAAGTAAAAGCCGTCAGAAAGACCACCCCGTCTAGAAAACCACGCGTCTAGAAAAACACGCTTTGCTATAAACCACACTTAAAAGGAGATTCTTGCTTGCAACTTTGAAGTATTTTTTTCTCTGTTCTCTGTTCTTCTCAGTTTGTTGTTCGTTTTTCGATAGGTATGCAATCGCAATCGAGAAATCTCGCCATGTTTCTACTGACATAGATATTTGTTTTCGAGAGGATTCTCATCGTACCTGCTTAAAGATTTCCTTGCATAACTGTTATTTTAACTTTTAATATCTGCCTTATGCTTAAAACAAATTTGGATGTGTCTGCATGAAGCCAATAAGAGCTTACACAAGCCATTTAGCCATTTAAAAGTTAAAAAAGTTTCGGGAAGTTCTTGTTCGTTCGTTTAACACGACCTGTTTGAATAGTTTGGATAGAACTAGTCGTGTGCACCGTGTTGGTTCGTTCTAAACGAAATCAATCATTCAGTTCCAATGGAAAGTTTTTTCTATTGGTCAATGTGAAACCATCTTATTGCTATTATTTGAGTTGGAAGCCATATGGTGTAGCCTATGTTTGTTCTTGTTAAACGAAATCACTCAGTCATTTCTGATGTAAAAAGTTGGTCAACGTAAAATGAACTCAATCAGGTTGCTTGAATTGAAAATGTAAGTTTTTAGTTTCATCATTGAAATGCAAATTTAAAAAATTAAATTTACGATTTCAAGCCATTAGTTTTCTAACTGCCAGTGGTGTGATTGACAAAATATTTTAACCTTGCAGTTCAACCACAGAACTTGCAGTTGCAACATAATAACTTTAAATTTGCATATTTGTTGAATCGCAATGTAAATAAAAACAAGGTCCCGAACCTTATCGTGGGGAAAATATAAGAACAACTCACTTTTATTAACTATCCTCGGTTGTAAGTAAGTCATACAAATTACACCAGCCTGGCCGAAAAGACTATTTTTTTCTCTCTTATTCTGCTACGTTTTATACAAACTAAATGAGAGATGAAATGATTCTCAAATGGTCAGCACTGCCATTGCTTCGGAGTTCTGTTCAATGATGTAGCTGAAAAGGTGCATGTGCTTGAAAAACGTGTCCATATTTCTTGTTTTTACGGCGTCAAATTGGTTGACTGTATAGAAATCTAATTCTACAGTTTGCTGCAGGTCATACCAAATATCTACTACACGATTATTATTTATAAAGCCATACTCATAATCCTGTCGTTTTGGCTTTTGTGTCTTAACGTGTGTTCATTCAATCACTAAAGCCTTCTACGCATGTCTGTTTTTGAAAATTAGGTGTGTGGTTCACATAATCGTTTATTCCTTTAGGATTCTACCAGGGTCCTTGGTTGTAGAATAAAAATAAATATAAATAGGGTGGCGCAACAGAGCGAGGAGCCCATGGGCCTAGTGCATTTCTCACAACCATGCCTTGTGAGGGATTTGAGGGGACCTACAATTTTCTGCCGGTTCCAAACGGCTTATTGAGAAAGCGCTTTTCATGGCAATAAATATAGTAACGGAGGACTTGCCAATTCCTCGCGAAAGGCGATACCCGTGGAAAAACATTTTAGCCTCTGCTGGGACACCTTTGGGTTAGCAGGTGGACATGCCAACCATCACGCCTCGGGTAGGTACCATATTAGTTTTGGAATATGTGTCACAATTTTGTCACCTCATTGTTTCTTATATGCAGCCAGATGATTAGTTCTTGCGTTTTTACATGTATCAAATGACCCCTTGAATGCTTTTTATGCATATTTCGTAGAACCTCTTTGATTTTCGAATGAAGTACAGAACAAATGGTTTACGGTCAGTAGAATCGCAAATCCCACTGTTCCGAATTGTCTTGGAAAATTGGACACTTTACAGAGATGTCACTCTGTTCTGGGTTCTTTTCCTTTTCTCTCCATGAGCAAATGAATTTGATATCTAAAGTCTCCTGTTACGCCGACCTCATTCCTTTCCTTCTAAGTCCTTCTTTAATCGCCGATGCGTAATACTTTGCCTTCTTTTCTTGTTGCCAGGTTATCTTATTGTCCGTTTTGTAAGATCTTTGTTATGGGTAAAGCGTAGGAGTTCGAGTGCAGCTTTCCTACCGGAAATATGAAATGGATAAAAAGGTTTAAAAAGTGCACAATAGAGCCGAAAAAGTTCCATCAGAACTTGATGGTTACATTAACTTTCCTGTAGGGACGGACGTCTTCGAGGGTTTTGCCCTTACTTCGATACCATTCTGTTGTTCTCTTCGTTAATTTTTCACAAACCACTTTTGATCGTTACTATATTTCAAATAGCTTCCTTTGCTGTCAAAAAAGACTCTTCACACTCAAAAGATTTACATCTTCACTTACTTTCTCTTGTACAGCTTCCGTTTTAAAAACAAATAAGGACTCAAAAATGTAATTAAATGGGCTGCATAAAACACAGCATTAAAATCAAATTGTTACTCGAAAACGTCTAAGTTGTGAGCTGAACTCTCAAACAGGATTTATTAAACTCAAAGCGCCGCTCGTCACAGAAATGGGCTACACAATATCTCCACAAATAAGCTCCAGTATGTTGAATAAAAACCACAATTAATTAAATTAAAAATGGCTTTCAATAAATGCGACCTAAGATTCTTTGAGGCTCTCATAACAAAATACCTACATTGTTGAATTTCAATTTAAGAAACAAATAACTTGGGTTAAGTTAATCCCGTTCTGGGCTTATTCTTCGTATGTAGGTACATACCTCAACTCACGGCTTTTATAAAATTGTCTTACGCTGATTCAGATAAATGAGGAATAACTTCTGTCAACTTTTCTCATCCCAATACTTCGTTGTCATGCATCCATAGACTCATTGCCTGGTGTGTTATGTATATAATCCAACAAATCCCATAATACCGTCTTAAAAAAGAAGACGACAGCTATGTAGGTTAGAAAGGTACAAGGTACAACCCACTTACAAACACCAATCTGCCATCATACTTTATGTCACCCCTGCATTCTATCCAAAAATGAAAACTGAATTATCTCAAACGTAGATCTTTTCCCCCTTGCGCGCACAGGAAACATAAGTTATTGCATAATTTCCCTTTCCTTTTTTATCCCGCTTTGAACGTTTAATGGAGCTCACAAGATGAAAAGATACTGCAAATACCAAGCGACAGGGTAGCAACAGGGCCACCAATGTAAAGTGTTTTCCGGGTATTGAATTGAATTTTAAAAAGGACGTCTATCCAACAGAAGCTGATAGAGGGCCAAGGACAAGCGAGTACCACCTATACGAGTGTAGTGCTTTCTCTACTAGGTTAGGTTGAAGCAGCATTTTCCGAAAATGTAACGCGCCTGTTTTTGATCTTGTTGCAAGTGAACATAATGGAATATTTATGTGCTTGTAAAATGTCCTACTCAAATTAGTATGCAGATGACCGATGGTTTGAGTTCGTGCCAAAGTAGGGCGAGAAACACACAGTTTCAGGAGTGTATGATGCGCTCGATTTAAATTTAGTACCCCGAACAATGTCCGTGTCCGTTCAAAAGTACCTTTGTGAAGAACAAGAACTTGATGGGGAATTACAGATGTTTCATTTAAGTCGACACGATTCAAGACACGGTCGATAATCCTGGACATATTTTGAACAACAAATAGTACGCCGCAGGCCGGACACTCCGTTTGCATAGATTTATTATACAGATTTATGATTATTATCATCACGCGGTAGAATCACAGAAGCCTTAAGTGATTGAAGTGGGCCTAATGGCAGAATATTGAATAGGTTCAGTCTTTGTTTGATTAAAAACAAAAGTGGCTATCACGGCAACTGATTGGATTGTATGAGCCTAATATTGATTCAAGACTGCGAAGGACAAAATCAACACTAATTCAATTCATAAGCCTGTTTGAACCATTACATGACGTTTCAATTGCCCCAGCCAATCATTGGTATCTTGTTCGAATAGAATCTCCAGCCTAAGTGGTTTACTCATTACAACTAATTTGCTGAGAAATACAATTACTCGAATCTTACCCAGGCTCTTACTATGACTTCATATCCACTCCTAGTTAATTATTCCATTCAAAGGACAAGTAAACATCTTGTTGATTCATTAAAAGAACAAAGACTCAATACAAACATTAATCAACTGTATGAAGATAGATGTGGTGTGATGGGGCAATTTAATTTCTTCAAAAGAATTGATATATCAATGTGTTTGTACAAATGGGATGATGTCTGAGGTCACGGCTTATCACCAAGCTAATAGAAATAACGTAAACCTACTGCCACCTATTGAAAAATTTAATTTGTTGAATTTTGTTTCCCAAAAGAAAGCAGAAATGTGGAAAAAGGTAACAGATTTCGAAATCTTTTAAAGAAAAATTTTAAAGAAATTTAAATCTGACTGCTGATTTCAATTCGGGAGTGGAACAAATTTTTGAAATAAAACAATTTATGGAATCGTTGCATTTGATCATATTTTCAATCTTTATTAAATCAGGGAATGGCTGGTGAAGAAACGGGTTTGTCTTCTCGGGTTTTATTTTTTATCCTGTTGGCGTTAGAAAAACAAAAGTAAAACTCACTACCTGGGTCAAAATTTCATTCTTTATGAATCCTTTACATCCTTTTTTGCAATCGTTTCTACATAGCTTTGTGAACACTACTTTTGATTCTCTGCACAACTCTTGCACTTTTACTGAAACCACAATACTGCAAGAATATTGAGGGCGAATTTTCATTGCAAATATTTGTAACTTCAAAACTATTCTGTGTTATGGCCCCAAAAACGAAGCGACCGAGTAAAACAAAACGCTGTTCTGCACACATCTTAACTAGGTTTACAGTAGTGTTGCGATACGCGATATAAAAATCGATGTGCAAATTCGTCGGCTTTTGTAACTCAAGTGCAAATGGAACTGAACTTAAACTAAGGATTTGCAACAAAATCACCTATGTGTAGCTTCTAATGGCCAAACTTGAATACTGACTAGACCCACGTATTATAATTAAATAATAACAAAGTGTGATGTCCGAAGAAAGAAAGAAATCTATGTACCTCTTGCAACGACAATCACAGGATACAGCAAGAAACTGAAAATTCAATAAGAATTCTTTAAACGAATCCAAAATATGTCGTAAATTTATCAGAAAGGGCTCATCAACCTTCAGCAATTGACGAAATATGGGGAGAATAAAAAGTGTTTTCATGGAAACTGGAGCTGAAGCTGTGCTCAGGTGGTCTAGAAGTAGAAATTCTTGGGTGTCCCAAGCCTGGGATAAGACATAGCATCGCATTTCGTTGAAAACTCAATTGCGTGCAGAAGCAGACGCTATGTGAGACGTGACAAAAGAGATACGTGACGTGGGGTCAAAAATTGATGGCCCATCAGAAACTGAGTAAAAACCTACAAAAAGAGTTGAAATCACAGAGTTGAAGCAAATATTCCATGAAATTGAGCAGATGAGTTTCATAGTTGTTTTTTTATTTAATAAATGAATACATTTCCGAATTTTCTTCAACTTTAGGGTTTAACAAATTCTGAAAGTAATGGAATTATTGAGGAAGCTATTTGTGCAGGACAAAACATATGGCTAAGTCCTGAAATCAAATCAAAATACTCAAAGCTGTCTGGTAGTTGAACGTGAAGCATTTTCCCTGCATCTTTATCTCAGCAATATATTAAACCATGAGGGAGTTAATCAAATGCAAATAATAGAACAAACAAGCGATTGGAATATTTACATAGATACAGTTGACTGTAAATTTGGAGAGAAAAAACAAATTCAATCTTTTAACAGGTAGAGACAATCATAAAGAGCAAAAGAAGATTTTTAAGGAAAAAATTTCAAGTTTAGAATTTACCACAAATGAACTGGAAGTACTGAACAGAGGATTAATCCAACAAAAAAAAAAGCTAACCAAAGTGCTTCGATTAACATTGAAACAGCTCTCCAACATTTCAATAACGCTGATTATAAAGCTATAGTAAGGTGTGAAGCTATAGAGAGAATTAATTATTAAGATCATTTATTAGATTAAAAAACACGTGGATTACCTCAAATAAAAAACTTATGAAGATCTACCGAACATGACTGCTAACATGAAAGATTTAAGAGGAGCAGCGAAAAGTCTAAAAGAAAAGAAAACTGCAGCTATCTTACCCAAAGCATATGAAAGTAATAATATTGTATTACTTGATAAGCAAGAATGTATGGAAATAACTGAACAATTTATAAGAATTGGACTACATGAAGAATTTTTAATCCTTTACCAGGAATAATAAGGAGAACTTAAGAAGCTATCAGAAAAGCAGTAAAAGTTTTTAATGAATCTCATTTATCAAGAAAATTAAACGTTTCGAATTCAATTTTACTACGTTTGTATTCTCAATTGAAATTACATAAGCCATTAAAACAAATAAGACCAATTACATCAACAACTGGATCAATATTATCAAAACTTGAGTGTTGGTTATTAAAAAAGCTGAATAATCTCCCAATTAAATTTGAAACAGCAACTATAAAAAATGGAGTTGCATTTGCAGAGAAAGTTAAGAACTTTAAAATTGCTAGCAACGAAATTCAAGTTTCATTCGATATTGTTTCATTATATCCAAATCATGAAACATTGATGAAACTTTAGTTTTTCTGAGAAAACAGCTAAAAAGAAATGCTCTTAAGCCGGAAGAAATAAATGAATTAGGTAATTCTTACTAAACTATGCATAGATGAAAATTGTTTCCAGTTTAAGTTTTACAGACAAATATTTCTTGTAGTATGGGTTATCATATGAGCCACTTTTTACAAAATTTAATTTTGTCGCATATAGAAACTGAAATTCCAAGAATATGGTTAAGATATGAAGATGATATATGGGCGATTATCAGAAAATATGAGCTCGGTCAGTTCATTAACAAACTGAATAAATCTAAATACCCATCAATAAAATTTACATATACATATGAAGAAGTAATTGTTTGGAAACTACATTTTCTGGATTCAAGTATAACTACGAATGGAGACTATTTTGAATTTGATATCTACAGAAAACCAACGAATACTCTGAGATACATTACATCAGATACGTTCCATTCCTTTAAACATATGATATCAGCGTTTCACTCGATGGTTTTTAGAACTCTAAATACTTCGATGACTACAGAAACGGAAATAAAAGAAATGCAAAATATTTAAAAATAGCCAAAATGAATGGATATACTGAAAAGTTGATTGAATATTTAACAATTGCACATAGACGAAAACAGGAATTGAGAGTTTAGACATTAAACAGCTTTATAAGATCTATTGAACAATGACAGAGATGCCAAAAGAAATACTCAATATTTTAATTTCTATCCAGAAATAACATCAAAGATATAACAAATCTTTAATAAACGTAATTGCCTTGTTAGCGAGTGCAGAGAAATAAAAATAAAAAATCTGATTGGAGGATCTAAGGATAAAATTGAACAGCTTCAAAAATCAGGAATCTATTCTATTAGCTGCAACGACTATAGAAAAGAATATATAGCACAGACAAAAAACTTAAAGAACATTTGCTAATCTATATATATAAAGTAGGATGTATGTATGTATGTATGTATGTATGTCCGGGGTATACTCCTAAACCACCCAACGGATTTTTATGAAATTTTCAGGGTAGACATAGTTTAGTCCAGAGATGGTTCCTGTCAAGGTTTGATCCCCATATTCCCACAGGAACGGGGTTGGGAATGGAAACTTAGAATCTACGGGACAGATTTCAAAAATTCTTTTAGCATTAGTTGTACTACATTATTCGCCTAAATAAGTAACTTATTCAATAATTCATCCCTATTATCCCACGGGAACAGAAACGGGAACGAGAACGGGAATATTAAAGTTACTTAACACATTTCAAAAATTATTTCAACTCTAGGATGTTACATTATCCCTCAGTGACATAGACCTACATTTCATTCACATATTTCTATGAGAACGGAAGTCCCACAGAAACGGTGTTGGGAATGGAAACCTAGAAGCTACTTGACAGATTTCAAAAATTCTTTCAGCACTTAGAAGCTACTGGACTACCAGCACTGGGATACCACATAATCACTCAGTAACTTAGCGTAGACTTCATCCCTATAATCCCACTGGAACAGAAACAGGAACGAGAACGCGAACCTTAAAGTTAATTAACCGATTTTAAAAATTCTTTCAACACAGACTTATATTTAAGCTATCTAACAACAAAATTAAAGAGACTGCAAATTTAAAGAAAACCTATTCAGCAGAAAATACAATTGGTTAACATTTATGTTCCTCAGTAAAATAGTAATATTTAAAGAGATTTGAATTCCTATCTAACATAGTTTTTGCTGTCTTGAGTGAAGAAATAAAAATTATTTATTGATTTTGAACAAATCATATTGTGCTCTGCTCTGATCTCTGAGACATTAAACGAAAAAGATAACAACATAATTAGAGAGGCTGCAAATTTACCAAAAACCTATTTAGCGGAAAATACAATTGGTAAATATTTATATTCCACAATAAAATAGTAATATTTAAAGAGATTTGAATCCATAGCTAAAAGACTTTTTGCTATCTTTAGCGAAAAAATAAAAATTATTTATTGATTTCAAACGAATCTACCCATCTGAGACATTAGTCGAAAAAGCTAACAACGCAATTAGAAAGGCTGCAAGTTTAACAAAAATCTTTTTAGCAGAAAATACAATTGGTAAATATTTATATTCCACAATAAAATAGTAATATTTAAAGAGATTTGAATCCATAGCTAAAAGACGTTTTGCTGTCTTTAGCGAAAAAATAAAAATTATTTATTGATTTCAAACGAATCTACCCATCTGAGACATTAGTCGAAAAAGCTAACAACGCAATTAGAAAGGCTGCAAGTTTAACAAAAACCTTTTTAGCAGAAAATACAATTGGTAAATATTTATAAGTACATATTTTGTGATGATTTAAAAACACATTAAAATTGTTATTTCGTTTGAACGACATTTCCATTCAATCGATTGCAAGTGGTCTTCTCGGACGCAAACATACGTGGCGTCCAATGTATGAATTCTATTTTACATTCCTTCTTTTTTTCATTTTCAATCGATTGGAAGTGGTCTTTCCACAATCTATATTTCATATTTCAATAAAGATTAAAAAGATATGTATGTTTCTCAGTTTTCAATAATGTCACCAAAAAAAAAGTCACTTGGAAGAAAATCTTTAGAGGCAAAGAATAAAAGGCAAAAAAGAGGTGCTGAGACTGTAGAGCAGCAAGAAATTCGCCTTCAGCAAATGCGCGAAAGAGCTTCTACTTCCAGAGCCTCTGAAGCTGAAGAGCAGCGCAAAATTCGCCTTCAGGAAATGCGCGAAAGTGCTTCTACTTCCAGAGCCTCTGAAGCTGAAGAGCAGCGCGAAATTCGCCTAAAAAAAATGCGTGAAAGTGCTTCTACTTCCAGAGCCTCTGAAGCTGAAGAGCAGCACGAACTTCGCCTTCAACAAATGCGCGATAGAGCTTCCATTTCCAGAGCCACGGAAAATGAAGAACAACGTGGAAACCGCCTTCAAACATTACGCGTCAGAAGTTCAACCTCCAGAGCAAAAGAAACACCCCAACGATATAGCGAACGACTTGATAACAATCGATTACGACTGACTCGATCTAGAGAACGGATTGATTTGAAGTTGGAAGCATTTAATTATGATAGAGACTATGATTATAGGAATCACATAGATGTGGCTATTGGACCAATGAATAAGGCTTGCGTGCATTGTCGTAGTTTGAAGTTCGCTAAGGAGTCTCCTGGAATGTGTTGTTCGAACGGTAAAGTAGTTTTGGTTCCGGTGATGGAGCCACCTGAGCCGCTAAAAAGTTATCTTTCTGGTGACACTACATTTTCAAAACAATTCCTGATGAACATTCGCAACTACAACTCATGCTTTCAAATGACCTCTTTCGGTGCAACAAACATTCACAACAACGCCGGTTACATGCCCACTTTTAAAGTTCAAGGCCAAATATATCACCGAATCGGTTCGTTGCTTCCTTTACCGAATCTAGAGGCAAAGTTTTTGCAAATATATTTTACTGGCAACGAGGAAAGAGAAACCGAACAGCGATGCGCGATTAATACTGCAACCAGACGCGAAATCATTTCGGAATTACAGACAATGTTGCACGGAAGCAACAGTTTGATTCGTCTATTTAAAACTGCTATAGACCAGATGCCATCAGATGACTATGCTGTTGTAATAAGAGCAGACAAAACACCGACTGGGGAACATGAAAGACGTTTCAATGCACCGGTGATAGGTGATGTAGCAGTTGTAATAGTGGGCACCGAATTCAATCGACGTGACATTGTCATCCACCGCCGGAATACAACTGTGCAACGCGTTTCGGAAACACATCGTTCGTACGATGCACTTCAATATCCACTGTTGTTTCCGCGTGGAGAAGATGGCTACCATTTCAACATCATGCAAATCAACGCTAACACGAATGAAGAGTCAACAAAGAAAGTTTCGTGCATGGATTATTACGCTTACCGCATTATGATTCGTGCAAATGAAACCAACCACATTCTGAAATGCCGTGAACTATACCATCAGTTCATTGTGGACATGTACGCGAAAATTGAAAGCGAGCGTCTTCTCTTCATTCGTTTAAATCAACAGAAGTTGCGAGTTGAAGAATACGTTCACTTACGTGATGCAATGGTCAATGATGGGAACGCTGCTAATATCGGACAAATGGTAGTCTTGCCAGCAACGTATACCGGCAGTCCGCGACAGATGCACGAATACGCACAGGATGCCATGACGTATGTTCGAAAGTATGGACGCCCAGATTTGTTCATCACCTTCACATGCAATCCAACGTGGAGTGAAATTACACATCTGCTTTTCACCGGCCAAAACTCATCGCACAGACATGATCTTCTCGCTCGAGTTTTTAAGCAAAAATTAATAAAACTCATGGACGTTATCACAAAGAATCATATTTTTGGAGAGACTCGATGCTGGATGTACTCAGTTGAATGGCAAAAAAGAGGCCTGCCGCACGCTCACATTTTAATTTGGTTGAAGCAAAAAATCGTCCCATCACAAATTGATAGTGTCATTACGGCTGAACTTCCGAATCGAGACGAAGATCCAATTCTGTTTGAAACAATCAAAAAACATATGATTCATGGGCCATGTGGTGCACTCAACACAAATTCACCATGCATGAGGGATGGCAAGTGCACAAAAGGATATCCACGGGAGCTAATAAATGAAACTCAAACTGGAGGTGATCGATATCCTATGTATAGGCGAAGGAAGCCCGATGACGGTGGATACACAACTACAATTAGAATCCGAAATGTAGATGTTGACATAGACAACAGATGGATCGTGCCGTACTCTTCCCTGCTTTCAAAAATGTTCGATGCTCACATTAATGTCGAGTATTGCAATTCGGTGAAGTCGATCAAGTACATTTGCAAATACGTCAATAAGGGCAGTGACATGGCAGTTTTTGGCCTGGCCAATCAAACTGATGAAATTACTCAATTCCAAATGGGACGCTACATCAGTAGCAATGAAGCAGTTTGGCGAATATTAGCATTTAACATCCACGAACGCTATCCAACTGTTCAACATCTCGCTGTGCACTTGGAAAATGGCCAGCGTGTATACTTTACCGAACAAAATGCACAAAATAGAGCAGAACAGCCACTAAACACCACACTCACTGCCTTTTTTAAATTGTGTGCATCGGATGATTTCGCAAAAACGTTGCTGTATCACGAAGTGCCCAAATACTACACTTGGAACACGTCGACAAAAAAGTACGCACGAAGAAAGCGGGGCGCAAGTGTTCCAGAGTATGCTGATTTACGTTCGTCTGATGCCTTGGGACGTGTGTATACCGTACATCCCAATAACGCAGAATGTTATTATTTGCGATTGTTATTGCATACAGTCAAGGGTCCTACATCATTCGTTGCTTTGAAAACAGTAGACAGTGTAGTGTGCCAAACGTATAGAGAAGCATGCTTCAAACTAGGCTTACTTGAAAATGATCGTCATTGGAACACAACACTAACAGAGGCGTCACTTACGTGTCTTCCAAAGCAAATACGTAATTTGTTTGCAATCATTTTAACAACATGTGCACCATCGAACCCCGTAGAACTCTGGGAAACACATCGCAAAAGTCTTAGTGAGGACATTCTCAGGCAAAGACGTGAAATCGATCCAAATCAAGAGTATTCGAACGACATTTTCAATGAAGCTCTTATATTGATTGAGGATTTATGCATATCGATCAACAACAAAGTTCTTTGTCAACTTGGTATGCCGTCATCCACACGAAACAGAAATGACATACAAGACAGGGATTTGGTCCGGGAACGCCAGTTTGATGGAAGCCAGCAACAGCATTTTGTTGAAACGCAACAAAGACTTTTAGTTGCTGATCAAAAAAATGCATATGACAAAGTTATGCAACGTGTAGCCAACGGAACTGGCGGAATTTTTTTCCTAGATGCTCCAGGAGGAACAGGCAAAACATTTCTCATCAATTTGATATTGGCTTCGGTTCGAATGCGGGGTGGCATCGCACTCGCACTGGCATCATCGGGAATTGCATCAACGCTACTCGATGGCGGAAGAACAGCGCATTCAGCACTTAAACTTCCACTAAATTTGCACCAGACCGAAACACCTACCTGCAATATCAGCAAAAATTCCGGAATGGCCACAATCCTTAAAACGTGCAAAATCATAATTTGGGACGAATGTACAATGGCTCATAAAAAATCACTTGAGGCGCTTCACCGGACTCTGTGCGATTTTCGAGAAAAAACTCAAACGATGGGAGGCGCTCTGATTCTTCTTGCAGGTGATTTTCGGCAAACCTTGCCCGTTTTACCTCGATCAACGCCTGCAGATGAGCTGAACGCTTGCTTAAAAGCATCATATTTATGGAACCAAGTCGAAAAAATCACGCTCTCGACGAACATGCGTGTGCATTTGCGGCAAGATGGGTCTGCCCAAACATTTTCCAAACAACTTTTGGACATCGGAAACGGCGAAATTCCAATTGATCGGAAAACAAATGATATTACGTTTCCCCCACATTTTTGTCAAATGCAGCTAAATATTCAAGCTGTTGTGGACAAGGTTTTTCCAAATTTGACCAGCAACTACAAAAATTCAGACTGGCTGTGCGAACGTGCAATATTAGCGCCTAAGAATGATGATGTTAATAGATTGAACGAACAAATTCAGTTGAAACTGCCCGGCGAACCAGTCAAATACAAATCAATTGACACAGTGATGGATGAAGAACAAGCAGTCAACTATCCAACCGAATTTTTAAATTCGATGGAACCACCAGGAATGCCACCACACATACTAACATTGAAAATTGGAACGCCAGTGATGCTTATTCGAAACTTAAACCCGCCAAAACTGTGCAACGGGACCAGACTGACGGTCAAAAAATTGACAGCAAATTTGATCGAAGCAACAATCATCATTGGCAAATTCAAAGGGGAAGACGTGCTGATTCCACGCATACCGATGATTACCAACGATTTGCCATTTGATTTCAAGCGACTTCAGTTTCCTTTACGTCTTGCCTTCGCGATAACTATTAACAAAGCACAAGGACAGTCGTTAGCTATAGCTGGATTACATTTGGAAAATTCATGTTTTTCGCATGGCCAATTATATGTTGCGTGCTCTCGAGTTGGCGATCCAAAAAATTTGTACATTTATACACCAACCACAACGACCAGAAATATTGTTTATCCGCTAGCATTAAGATAAAATACAAAATTTCCCATTAAATACATTTATTTCTTATCTTGGGAGTAGAAACGCGCGAGGTTTATCGCTGAACTTAAACCTTTCAGACAATTTTGTGTCCACAACGATTGAAAGAAGTTAGACCCGAGCAACCCCGGGCGGTCCAGCTATATGTTTGTTTCTACGGTATACTCCTAGGCCGAAAGAGTTTCTATAAAACTTTATAGTTTAGTCCAGGGATGGTTCCTGTCAAAGTAGGATCTCAATATTCTCACGTGTTTGGTAAAGGAAACCTAGAAACTACTGGACACATTTCAAAAATTCTTTCAGCTTTAGGATGCCACATAATTCCACAGTAAAAAGATTAAATTTCATCCCTTATTCGCACGGAAGAGGAAAAACGAGAACGGGAACCTTAAAACTACAGACCCGAGCAAAGCCGGGCGGCTCAGCTAGTCTTTAATATAATGAAAAAAGAAAAGTAAAGTCTTGTAGAACATATGCTAGAAAATAGTCATAGTTCTAGTTTACAAAATTTCAAATCAATTAGAAGTAAATAGCAATTCAGAATTAGATGCTTTTGAATTTTTTAATATATTTAAAAAAAAATAATTTAATGAATAGTGATGATGAACCAATTGAAGATCCTATTGAAAAAAAAATTTAATACATTCAATTCATGTCAATTTTAGTTTTTTTTAGAAACTCTGTCGGTTTTTATTGATTTTTGACAAATAATCTAATCTTATTTATAAATCTCACTGACGATTTTATCATTGCTTCCGAAATGTGCATTTGTATAATGTGTTTCCTCAAAAATATTTTAACTGATGAAAAACTACTTATCTTTCATTTAAGAAATTGAACAGAAAAAAGGTAACAATATCCTCCCGCAATGGATGTAAATGCCTCTCTTTTGATATCAATTTAGGAATAGATAGAACGATAACTTCCAGCTAAATAAGGATTCAGTTGAGAAGAATGAAGAAGTTTCCAATCCAAAAGATTTGCATGGGTTCTGAAGAGGCATTAACAACGGACGCCAATCTGAATCAGAAATCCAAAGATCTATTAATCCTCTCAATAATAGCAAAGCACCTGGAGAATGGTGCTTGAATGAAGAATCTCCATCCTCTTCGGGTGATTTACTCACTGTACTGTGTTGGTTGTTGTCTTCACTTAAAGATTTTCGAACAAAACCATTGTTTAATTAGTGAAAGTGGTGTCTGAAGTGTAGTGGTTAAACATCTGCTTTTTATGTGGCAGTTCAAAACTCGAAACCCATCAGAAACATCCAATTGTTTTTGCACGGGTATCGCTTTAAGGAAACTTAACATCAATATTCGCGAAACAGTCTTTAAACTTATCAAAAATGGAAACCAACCATGTTAGCAGAAGTAATTCCCCAGAGCATTCAAAATACAGCCATACGTAGTACAAGGCTTCGTCTACTTAAAATCCGCTATAACCACGGAAAATAATTTGATCTTTTGCTTTTGAAGTAATTTTTTTTTTTTGATTTTTGCGTCGCCATTGGCGTATTGGTTAGCATATCTCCCTGTTATGTGGCAGTTCGACAGCCCCGGATCTTCAATTTTTTAAAGGTGGGGCAAATACTGAAAAATGCCGCTCCCACCAATTTATATTTGCTTTTACCTTTATAATCTTTATTATTTCAGCTATCATATCTTCACTAATTGACTGACAACTGGACACAAGCCTTTCGGAAAAAATACTTAAACCGCTGTTTTTTCTGTTTTAATTCTATTTATTTACAGATATGTAGAATATATATTTTATATACAGCACAGGATAGGACTTTAAATAAAAATGTTTATAATAAAGGCAAAATCAAATTTACTATTGTATTTATCATTTGCAATTACAATTTCACTCTTCGAGCTTTTTGCTCAACAAATAAATCTATGACCTTATCATAATTTAATTCGTGTGTAATTCGATTTTCTATCGCTAAGATTGCTAGACTGGATAATCGTTCCTGGCTCCTAGATGATCGCAAATAATTCTTAATTAGTTTTAGTTTGCTAAAACTTCGCTCACAGCTTGCGGATGTAGTGGGAAGCGGAGAGTAAATTCGCAAGGCAACACAAATATTTGGAAAGCATCCTGCAAATCATGCGCATAGATCTGTTGCAAGAGATAGAAACCGTTATCTTTTTCAATGTCACCAAATAAAAGCGGAGCTCGCTCTTTAAAAACGTAGAGTTCCTGACATAATTCAATGGTGCTCACATCTCGCTAATTTTTTTTAGCCAGAACCGCTCCATACTTTTGCAGTTCTTCAATTGACATTTTTAAAATATTAGAGCCATTAAGAAAAGCGAAGTTCATATTCAGCATGGTGGCACAATTAAATCTCTTTTTAATTTCTGATATGATTCGATCAAATACCATTATTATATTTCCTTAGAAAAAAGTTGAACAGGTTTGAGTGTTCTTCACATATCTCATCGAAATGTTTTTTATGTTTCGGAATTCGTTTGTTTTGCAAGATGGGGTCAACACCACTTTTTTCAGCCACTTCTCTAGCCTCATTTATCCAATACTCCATTGGATTTTGTCTCATTTCTTGTAAAGTTTTGAGCAGAACATCCATTAGTGCGACGGAACGGGCAAGGATAACGGCGAGAAAACGTGAATTTTATGGAAAAATCGGGTTTAGTGGCCCGTACTACCTGGCCGGTATGAGTAACGACTTTGCCAAAAAGAACATTTTTGTAGAGCGTTCAATTTTAAGAAAAAACCATCTTTGGTTGAAGCGATCCCATGAAATGCCGCTGAGCTATAGAAATTTAAAAATAAAAAATCAGAGTTTCCGTGTATTTTCAATGGGAAATCTTCATACCTCTTGATCGAGCACTTAAAATTAATATTAAGGGCTCAAACTTTCAGGGGTTTTTTTTTAGTATTTTCAACAAAATCTCAAATCAAAATTTGTAAATACGTAATAAGTGTAGGTATATATTTTTTTATAGCATTCAGTAATAAAAAATAGAAACAACAAATAATTGTTACTTTCAAATCGTCAGACTAAAAGTACGCCCCCATATAATTGTCAGGTTATCATCCTGGAGGACGAAGACATCAAGTTGATCACTCTGTATAAAAATCTGACGCGCTCGAGTATTTCAAGGTCACGTGTTTTTTTTTTACATTTTTAAAAATCAGCCATGACTTATGGCCCCACTCAAATTGTCAGATTATTGAAATATACATTTTTTTGAGTACACTTAACATTCACTTTAAAAATCTGAAAGAAAAGTTGTTCACTTCTCGGTCGCAGCAACCGATACTGCTTTGAAACCGAAAGGTAGAAAAATTGTGTACTTCTCGATCGCAACTACCGTTTCTGTTTTGGAACCGAAAAGTAGCTAATTTTTTTTGCGCTTGCAACCCTCGTTACCTGCACAAGATATGCTGGGTCTAGTAATGAATATGTAGTGTGAAATGGTTTTGATGCTCTTTTAATGTGATGTTTTTTTTAGGGAGCAATGATTTATTGTAGCAGACACAAGTGCTGCAGCGTTCTGTGATTCCTGTGGACGAGCGGGAGCAAATTTCGAAGTTTTTGCCGCCCCCTAAACTTGCCGCCCGGGGCATATGCCCCAGCGTGCCCCCCCCCCCCCTTGATCCGGGGCTGCAGTTCGACACTCGAATCTATGAGACATTCAATAGGCAGCCATTTTTTAAATATTTTCATAGCTGCAGAACGTGTAGGATTTTGACGTTTTGTTGATGAAATTTTTTCCAATCGGGCTAACAGGATGTGATGAAGATAATCAAATAATTCCCACGCGCCGTATGTATGGTTTTGACGGGATCATTATCCAAATTTCTCATAACTCAAATAGCGGAAATGATTTTAGCTTCAAATAAAAATATACGCATAGTCTAGATAGGTATACTCTGAGCACGAAAAGAAACATCAAAGAAACGTTAAATGAAAATATTTTAATAAAAAACAAACAAAAAGCTTTCAAAAAGTATTTATAAAAACCAACCCGTGGATGGGTTTTGTTTAGGATCTCTTTATTTCTTCAGTTAATTTTTGACACACTTGTATAATAGTGACTTTTAATGTTTTTTAATGTGTTTTAATGTCTTTCATCGACAAGTGGAGATTCCTGATTGCATACTCTCCAACCTATTATACTGTAACCTGTGTCCCTGTTCTGTAACTATCGCCTTGGCGATAAACGGATAAAATAAAACATTTACCACCGTTTATCGCCTGCTTTTATCGAAGCGATAGTTACAGAACAGGGGCACTGGTTCCAAACAAGTATGAGAATTGTATATTTGGCGACAGTTTTCCGTACTGCATCTGGTCCAGAAGGCATCCCGCTGATATCTAGATGGGGCATCGAACATTGCAAATCGTCGAACATTCTAATGAATTGTGAAGTGATTATTGAAATGCTCTCGGGTTGACCTATGTGAGACGTGACAAAGGACCAAGGGTTGATGGCAGTTGATGAGTAAAATTCTGCAAGAAGAGGTGAATTCAGAGAGCTGTACCAAATGTTCATAGAAATTATAGAGAAAAAAGGCAACACTTTCCTTCTGTAATGAATGTGGATGGCTCTCTGTTGATATTAATTGAGAAACACCTCGAAAAGAAGGAGTAATTTCTTAGTGAGGTTAACCGAACCCTCACTAAGCTAGACGTGAAAGTAAACATTAAAAAGTAGAAATGCCCAAACAGCATATTTAAGTCATTCTATTGTTCTGTACTATTGTACTCACTCCGACTAGATTCAAAACAACATTTGCGAATGTCTTTAAACGAAAATCTGGGTTGAATTTTGCTTATAAAAGCGGTTGACGAGCTTACTCCAATAACAACGGTATCAACCTCAAAAGAAAGCGAGGAAGTGCTGCTTTATTCAAATCACTTGGAACTTTAGAGATGGAACGGTGAATATATATCTCGTGGATAGCTCTTTATTAATAAAAAAATTGTTAAAATCGGTCCTGTAGTCTTGTAGCTCATTCAAAGCAGAGATGTACTTTGCCAATGAACACAAAAATAGATCAATCACTTATGACTTTAAAATCTTAAAAGCATTTAAGCAAGTTACCGATAAAAAGCAAAAGCATTCTGAAGATGTGGGTGTAAGTAATAATAATCGGTAAAATTGTTTCTTCCCTGGAATATTGTATTTAAAATAGTCGTGTTACTCGGGAGTAATGAATCACTCTAGCGGCGAAAATTTTTTTGAATTATGTCCAGTATTTGTTTAGCTTCCGGTTACATTATCGTTCCCGTGGGAATATGGGAATGATATATAGTTCATGCTACTCGTGAACAATGAAGCACTCTAATGGTGTCCAATATTTTCTTAGTTTTTGGTTACGCTCCCATTCCCGTGGAAACGTAGGGATTGCTGAGGACGTACTATTAATACCTTACCACTGGTGGGGGATATCAATAGCATGAACTTAATTTAATAAAAACACAGAGAACTTATTTTCGTGACCCCAGTCATAATCGTAATCAATCAATTTTATTTTTCAACATTGTGTCAGCAAATTATGTATATAAAACATAATTTGCTGACACAATTCAAACTATAATTTTCATACCCACGATCAACGTGAATATGATCTCCAATAACAGCACACAATAGGCAGCTTTTGGTGACACAAGGCAACAAACAAAAAAAAACAGCCCAGATGCCTTGTCAGCACAAAGTATGTACGAACTTTTACAGGGATAAAATTTGGTCTTCGTTATTTGAGAGTAATGAAAAACTGTAAAGAAATTTTTGAAATCAGTTCAGTATTTTATTAGTTCCCAGTTCTGTTTCTAGTTACTTTCCTGGTTCCGTTCCTGTTCCCGTGGAAGTATGGGAATGAAATATGAATATGATATGAGAATTTTCGAAATCGGTCTAGTACTTTCTTAAATCCCAATAAGGTTCCTGTTCCCGTCGTTTTCCGGAAAGAATATGGGAATGAAGTAAAGTCCATGCTACTCGAAGAAAATGATGCACTCTTACGGCGAAAGAATTTCCGATATCAGTTCAGTATTTTCTTTGTTCCCGGCCCTTTCCCGAGGGAATATGGACATGAAATAAAGTCAATACTATTCGGAGATAGTGGAGCCCTCTAACGGTGAAAGAAGTTTTGAAATAGGATCAAAATTTTCTAAGTTCTGTGTATTGTTTCCGTTCCCGTAAGAATATGGGAATAAAATATATAGCCTATGTCAATTTTCAGGCCTTATACCATCTCTGTTCCGAATATTATTCAACTCGGCTCAGTAGTTTTACTTTTAGAGCCTATTCAGTACAAACAAACAAAAAATCTTTCTTCTTTATAGTTGTGTAAAGATTTTTATTCTTAAAAAAAAAAAAATTGTCAAATCTACAGTAGAATTATAGTCTCGTTTGACCGAATAGAGTCCCAGTGGCAACACTGTTCATCTCCGATAAGATATCTTAAACCAAACATACTTTTCCATCTGGAGCTGAATGCGTTCATTCAAAGCAACAATGATGACAAATGCTGTTTTTTTTTACCTTGTTTCGTAACGGCAACAAATTCTTTTTCTTCTTTTTCGTTGGTTTTTTGTGTTTGGGTGTGTGTTTGTGGAGCATTTCTTGTTTTAAATTAATTAAGTGTACGAAATACATTAATGCTTTTTCATTACACTTTTTTAAGTTAGGTACGCGGAAAGGAAGTTTGTGTCAATTAAAAAATACCAATTGAAATTGTGCAAGTAAGTACATGAATCGATAATCCACAGCCAGAAAATATTTCATTACCTACTCTTTCGTAAAACAATATCCAATGTAACTTTTGTAAAATTAAAAGTGTATTCAAGGGCAAAACCCCATGTTAAACACGCTTTACTAACCTGCCAGAGACACTCGTGAATACCAAAAAAGGTGAAACTTAATTGCTGCCTATATAATATGATTGAAATTTTGCCCTTTCTCCTTTCGCGCACGTCATTTGCCGGTCCATTTAGTTAAACTTGTGGTTTCGCTTGGTTGGTTTCAGTGAAGCGTAATTCATTTCTTCACCTAATCTCGGCGGTACACAAAGTCCTCCTTCACTTTAACATAAGAGGGATAAGTGCTGGCGGTAATGTGAAGGGATGAAAAGGGGGAACTCGGAATAGTGGGTGCAGTTTTGTTAAATGTACTAAACCTCGTACTCCCTCTCACTACTCTCCTCCCATTCCCCTCAAATTAGAAACCATCGTTGTCGACCATCACAACACAGGAGCATCGATTATTTTGTTGAGAGTTTGTGGTTGTGCTTATGGCGGTGACCGCCAGTTTCAGAAACGATGCCTTGTTGCTTCTTGGCATCAACAAAGTGCTTGGCTGCTGGGCTTGGTTTGCCTATATGTAAATATTTTGAGTGAGTGAGGGGTGCGAGTGCGCTCTCAATTTGAAGACCGAAGTGGATTTCCTTTAATTTAGGGAAAAGCCAAAAGAGTGGGACGAATAATTTTTCAATTTCATCGTTTTTAATTGAATTTTCAACAGCACTTCTCTTCTAAAGTGGTTCCTATGATTATGAATATGTGTGTGTGTGTGTGTATCTGTGTACCTACTGCACCTACTTACCTACTGGCTAAAATGGCTTTGGGTTCTATACTACAACTCTAGTATGCTACCTCACTCTCTATACACACAGAAATATATATTTTTATTTAATTTCTTGTTTTTGTGATTTTGTTTTCCATTGTACAGCAGTTGTTCCAAATTGCTTAGAAATTTTCCACTTAACGGTTTGCTTATGTTCAGGATTCTGGAAACTCGGAGGTTCATTTTGTTTGCTACGAAAGTGAGTTGTAGGTATTGTTTTTTTATTTTATTTTTTCTATTTTTTTAATTTTCATTTTAGTTTGTTTGTTTTAACTAGCTATAGAGATTCGAGAAGTGTGAAAGTTAATTTTCTCCAACTCCGCATATTGAAAATAATGTGAGAAGTGATTATTCTATTCCTGAGGCAATTTAAGAACATTCCTATCGGTTCACCTTATCAAGAGTAATTAAAACAAGAAACAAAACCAATAAAACTAAAGCTAAACACTTCAGAACTGCAAAAAGCCAGAGATGTGCTTCAAAACGAGTATAGGATATTTTTGGATAAGAATCTTTTTCCTAGAAGGATTCATTGTTGGAGATCAGTATCTGCCCTTAAGAGAATGGGGAAAAAAAAACAGAAAAACAAAGGAAAATACATAAAATGTTATAAAAAGCAGCAGCCATTTGGTGTTTCTATGCGAATCCCATTTGGAGAAGAGTCTTTCATTTCAGACTAATTAAGGATTAAATTTCAAAGTACACTCGTACATGTATACGCACTATATTGTGCTGAGTCTCTTCTTGTTGTTGTTGATGTTGTTGTTTTATTTTTTTTTTTCTGTACTGGGATGTGTTGTAGGTGTATGCTTAAACAATGCCATCACTCCACAACTCCTCGAAGATGAAAGCTCTTACAGGATAAATTAGATTTTCTTCTTTGTCTGGTGCACACCAGGTAGAGAGGTATATATGTTAATGTTGGCGTTGATGGAAGGGATGACGGTTAATACAAAAAAGAGAAGCAAAAAAAAAGACGAATGTTTACGAGTATACAAACTTCATATGAGTGTGTATATTTTTGGGAGTTCGAATGATGTCGGCGTAGGTATTAGGTATAGATATTTACGCCTTTGGTGGTTAGGTTGTGCTTTCAAAGGAGATATAGAGCCTTGACATGCAATATGCCGATGCCGACAGAATGTATTACCCACACAATTTGCAGCATACATACTTGATGGTGTCGTATTATTTCTGGGATCTAATTACGAAAAGTATTGATAGCAGATGACATTTTTATGCCTTTATTCCAATTTATCTAACCCGGGTATCGATTAGGGAAGCATTGTGTTCAAGTGCTAATCTAATAGCGAAAGAAATTTGTTAATAAAATGAAAATGAAAACGGGTTGATTAAGTCTCTTCATGATGAAAATTTGCAGGCAAATAGCTTATTGAATGTCAGACCCGATTATCTTCTATCCAATTGCTTCTCTTTTTTTTCCTTACATAGTGGGTGGATTTTGGTAGAGGCAACAGGAAAAAGTTTTTTGTATTTCCTTTGAGGACTTCTAATTCAAATTGGGTATTATTTCGCTTATTACATAAAATAAGCGAAATCGGGAGGTATATCGACATTAAATAAAAAGAACTTGATTTCCTATACTAAATAAATTGTTGCCTCACTTGGCAGCCATGATGTTTTTTTTTATTTGTTGATACTTTTTAAGTAGCCGTGGGGTTAGTTCCTTTTTTGTCGTATTGCTGATGGTTCATTCCATTGTGACGGGTGGGACATTTATACTCATTTTTGCCTACACTTTGCTTCATTTCTTTCAAACGGCAATGATTTACGTACTGAATATGACATTTTCAGATACTTGAATAGTCATTCCATACTGTACCATCGAAAAATGTATGAAAATATTATTATTTTAATGAGAAATTGATGGTTTAAAAAGTGTGACGGGTGGGACATCAAATAACCTCTCCCTTGCGAGTTGGCTTATACCATTCGCAATAGGCAAGAAACTATGAAACTTTTGTTTAACAACCAAATTTTATATGGTTCCTGATATTGTACAGATTAAGTTTTAGTATAATTTACGCAAATATCTCGTAAAACAAAAATAGTATGCTTCTCAATGTTTGTGACGGGTGGGACAGTACTTTTACGACGGGTGGGACGAGTAATATTTGGCAATACAAGTGTATAAAGTTTTTTTTACTTTACTTTAAATCAGCTCTTTAATGAAGTATTTAAAAGTTACTTAAGCCATCTTTTCATTTCATAAGAATTTATAATGTTTTATTCTCCAGATATGGATTTAAATATAAATTAAGTTAGGTAATTATTTTTTATGTGTACGGTTTCGGTTTCGCTGGAATGACCCTGATACAAATTGCATATCCGTCATCTTGAGATAGAGTAAAACAAAAAGGGTTTCTCAATAAGTGATTTTATTTTGAATAGCCCACGATTTTAAGATGACTGAAGCAGTTTCTACTTGACAAGTAAGAACTAAGCATTGAATGAAAATAAGAGAGGTGTTGCAGAACTCCTGTGTGGGACGAAGTTTACGCCCTTACACAAACTCTTCCTTTAAAAGTCTTCGGATCATTATCTCTTGATTTTTCCTTAGTGCCAGCGACATCAGCAGACTTTGTTTTGTCCTTGTGTTTGTCTTTAAAAATAACCTATTTCTGCAACAAGACACTAAAATAAAGTCGTCTTTGTCGAGACGAAATCGAGAATAGATATTTCTTACATTTTAGCACGGCAAAAAGGATTTTGGATCTGAAAGTATCTAAGGAAGAAATTATCTCAAAATCGTTGGTCTCCAACATCAAGAAAAAGATAAACGCCTTAGCAACAACTGAACTTTATTGAGCAAAAGGCAAACTGAGAGTGAGATCGTATACATAGTTCATTGTGCTATAAATTAGCATTTGGAAAAAGTGTATAGTAAGTATACATACATAATAGAAGTACGATAAAAATCAACATATAGTGGTCTTAAATGGTATGATGCACATTTCATCAGTCAACCTCAATGCAATTCTTTCTTTTTTTGAGAAAAATCAAAAGTAGAAAATTTACTTAAAAAACACAGCTAATAACATTTCATTCCAGTAGAAATTGAAATTATTGATTTTCTGTAAAATAGGAATTAATTCCCATCAAACTGGAAAGCTTCTTGTGTTTTGTTAGGGTCAAAATTTTGGTAAAGACATCGGCTATCACCTCAGACGTTGTACTAAACTTTAGGTCAATGACACCATCCTTATAGAGTTCACGTACAAAGTGTTACCGAACATCAATATGTTTTCTTCAAGGATGAAAAAGTGGATCTTTTACTTGCTGTTGTGCACCTAGATTATCAAAATGGATTAATATTTCTGTATGTGATACCTTTTCATATGTCTTGGCTTAGAGAAAACATGACATCCAAAATGGATATATAATGCATCTTCTCATACAGTCAGGCGGCCATCAAATCCCTGTCATCAAATTCCTTCAACTCTATTCTTGCCCTTAACTGCCTATCATCTCTCAGCGAGATGTAAAGGCAATTTAAATTCAACTGTTCTTGTTCAATATTCCAAGAAGGAGGAGCCATACGCACACATGTCTGCGTATGCCTACTGGGCTGTTGTATCTTCCAACAGGGATGAGAAGATCGTCTACCGATCTGCGATGTTATACTGGCAGAGCATAATAGTCTTTCAAATAAATAGGACATGCTGTCCGCATAGAACAAAATGTGTATTGTCTTTTCTTAGTGATTGCGCTTGGTGCATATATAATATATAAATTCTTGCTTGAAAGTTAGATCTACAGTCCGCTATTATTAATCAGTTCTGTTTGCCGGGGCATAGAAACATTCCATGAAAATGCAAAGCGGATGAACTCGCCAGAAACCGAAAATTTTTGCCTTCTCACCGACAACGAGAGATTAAATTGCTACATTCAAACTATTGCTCAATCAGGATGCATACAAGAAAACTTAAACAAACTGAGATGGTCAAGCTGTTTAACGTGTAAAGCAACGAAACAAATCTGTCCCAAGCTAGATCTTAAGCGGTCGAACGGCTTGGCCTATCTCAAAAGAAAACGCATTAGTGCGACGATGTGTGTCACCACAGGACACTGTCTTATAGGAAGACATGCCACAAGGCTAGAAGTCGTCTCAAACGATTTTTGCTAAAGCTGTATGGATGCGGAGGAGGAGGAAACTATTTCCCACCGTCTCTGCTCATGCCCGGCCTTAGCTCACAAACGTAGGATACACCTAGATTCGTATTTCTTTCATATCATAACCCTAATGATCTTACTCTCATCGGCGCCGACGCCCTGCGTCTCTCACGCTTCATTGTAAGCTCGCATAATGATTTCATTAAGATAAGGATATATAAGATCCATTGTGGTATCACAATAGGCTCAACGGGCCTTAGAGCCACTTTAACGTAACCTCACCTAACCTACCTTTTCATATTCATTTAAAAAGAATTGATGCTTCTTTTGATGCTTGGGAGACAGCCAAAAACTCAGATTTCGTACTACTCAGAGCAACAGAAATTCAGTTTTTCGACTCCCAGTATCTGCACCACTTCCTATCGTAAATACAAAGCCCGTATAATTATAATCGAAGGTCGTTCACGTTTCCGGTTCAATCTGCATCTGCGTATCCAGTTACACTAGTAGATGTCTTTCAATATGTAAGTCTTACGTTACTTGTTGTTTTGAGATATTTTAGGAAATATCTCGTCGTGGTCATATAAATTTTTGCCACATTCGTTATGGTTTGTGTTTTTAACGTAAATCTTCGATGCCCAACTTGTTTAACTGCGGTTCTTTAAATTTGTTAAAAACCGCAGTTCATATTTTTTAAAATTTTTAAGTTGGAGGAATATATGTTTTTTTTTTTTGCATCACAGAGACCTTAGCGGTACTGAACTTAGAGCAAGCTCATTTGTACGCATCTACGCTCTTCATCATCAATTCAAGTGTAAGTGGTTTAGTAAATAACGCCAACACAAGCTCAAAGAAAAAGTATACGAGGAAAAAAATTAAAGACGTAACAAATATTAACAATAAAAGGTGATGAGTTTTTTAGTTGAGATATTCCACGTGTTTTTTAATCTAATAAATGAAATAATAAAAGGTGCGTTAATAGAACAAAATAAACTAGGGAAACATTATTAAACAAAAACTATAAATGAGAACATAAATTATGTACAACGACAAGTCTGGTAAGACTAAACGCAAAACTTCATCCGACTATCCAACATCCATCCAACAAAGTCTATCCAACTAGTTGTACAGTGTGAACTGCCACAATTATGTGTTGGTTGCCTATTGAAATTTTCGAATTGTCTCGATTTCCAAAATTTGCAAAGGTATGGTAGGAGTGAGTCTTGCTCGTGTTTAGCATCTCTGTCTTTTCGTGGTTCGTATTTGACAGAAAAACGAGAAAAATTAATTTTATGTGTATCGCGAGAAAATGGCAAGTCAACCGAGAGCAACTAAACACTGACATGAGAAACGCTTTCTAACGTAGCCGTTCTGAATCGGCATAAATTTTAGCTCCTTGAAAAGCGTTAGGCTCTGAGGTCTAAACAGCGTTGTTCCTCTACCCTATTTTTCATTTTCATTCTTTGGTTTCTTTTTTTTTTTTTTGAGTGAAGTGTGTTGCCGATGCCACACACACCTATGGTGGTAGAAAAAAACAACTCGCGTCTCTTAATGCAATGACGTCTGCACGGACTATAAATATTTTATTTTATTATTACTGTTTTCTCTTACTGTCGAAAATGAAGACGTTCGGGTGCTCTCAGTTTTATTTCATTTTCCGATTAGACATCTGCTTTTTCTTAAGCGGGTAGGAAGCCAGATTTTTTTCAGACTTTGTTATAATGCGAAGTATTTCCAGGGGTGGTTATACGTTTTGTATGTAATAAAAATAAGCATTTCGCTTCGTTTGACAACGCTGATTACAAGTATTCAAAGATGTGATCAAACGGCACAGACTCAATTTGGCAGTTCTTACAGCTTCTCTGGGTCTGTTACAAATATTACTCGAGTTATTGGTAAACAGCTGAAGCTAACCATCTCATCGTTGGCTTTAACCATCATCCCCAGTCTTATCATAATTGTTGGTGTCGTCACCCCCTGCGGCTAGCTCCCTGTTGTTACACTAGCTGCTATGGGATTTTCTCGTGAAATGTTTTATTGGTTGCGATGTCCTGGATTCTGTAAGTCTTCTTTTGTGATTTATCGAAACAGGATTGCATTTATGATTTAAGAAGACAAATCGTTAACAGCATTGGAAGTTTATTAATTTATCATTTTGACTATTCGAAGAGTTTATTTTGTCAATAACAGCTAAAGAAAGCTTTTCATAAAGTCATAATAATGAGAACACCCATTGAGTTTACTTATTGTAGGTATCGTAAATTCAGAAGAGGACGAACTAAGATAGGTACATACATGTACATAAAACATAATTTTACAAGATGGCGTAACAAACCGGGGAGTCCCGTGATCCAGCGCATTTCTCTCAATGATACCTTGCGATAGACTGGAAGGGACCTGCGATTTTTGCCGATTCCGAACGGTTAGTCGAGAAAATGCTTTCTTTGCAATGAATCTACTAACGGAGGATTTGCCAAAATACAAATATCCTCCCTAAAGGCGATACCCGTGAAAAACATGTTTTTCTATTGGGACATGCAGACATGCTCACCATCACGCCACGGGTACCTCGTATAAAGCTATTAGGGTAAAGGAACAGGACACTTATTCTCGATGACAGGAGAAATAAAAATTAAATTAATGGAACATTCATTTAAAAAAAGCACTATCCCTGAAAAATGTTTTGTGCAATATGTTGCTTCCAAGTTCAAGCGCGGGTGATTTCCTATTACTGAGCTTTCACTGTAACAATCCAGCCTTTTATTGCCTCCATTCGTTTTAAACTTAAAATTTAGGGTAATTTTCTACAAAAAAAAAAAAAAAAAATAACTAAATGGACTGGTTCACACGTACTTGCGAGTGTGTGTGAAGTTCAGAATCAAAATTTGAATTCTGAATGCAAGGCTTTTGATTTTTTAAGAATCATTTTTAGGTTGATATACCTAGGATTGCCAACTGCACATTAATTATGAAAATTGCAGTTTCTAAAGCGAATCTGAATAAATCAAATGTAATGGTTTTTAAAAAGGTGGTGTTGGAAATTGTTTAAATGTGACTTAGACTCGTTTTGCTAAAAACTTAAGTACCTATGAAAATGCATTTGAAAGGGAAAATTAAAAAGTCAAAAAACTTCATTGGCACTCCATGGATGAAATGATTAGCCGATAAATACAAAACCCATAGTAGTAAATTTAGTGTTTTTAAAGCAGTCTCGGAGTCAACGTTACCCTTTGCGTCTCAGGTATATGGATACAAGTATATCACAAAACTATACAGAAAAACGTCTGTGTTTTTCCATATAATACTGCTAACTATATTCTTATGGAAACAGGACTATCTCTCCAATATTCATTTGTAAACTTAAACTCCACATAGACTCCAAACACAGCCCTTCTAGCTGCTGGGAGAAGAAGCAGTCAGTATGCTAAGGGTTACAACTGAATTTGAATTTGGATAACATTAATGAATGAAAATGCTGATAGATTCAGTGAACATCAAAAACCCTGAATGATATTCGTAGGATGCTGTCAGTTCTGTGCATAGATAGATAAATAGTAGACTATGTCACAATTGCCATAGAAACTATTTTCGGGACGAGAACAGTGTGGAAATAATTTCATTGATTGCCAGACTGCGTGATGAACTGTTGCATCTCAACTATGGTCCCCATTGGGATGAACTGCAGCTTAAATTTAATCTCTGTTATCTAATTGAATGAGAAGATGAGCTTCATTTTCTTAAAATATATCCGATCCTGATGGATATAAGAAGATCCTCCTTTGATAACAATATTCTAGCGGAGGAGGAAATGATATTGTTCTTAAACGATGTGGAAGTATACCGAAACTGTTCAACTACTTTAAGCTTTCGTTGGAGTATGGTTGAGGAATAATAATTAACGAAGCCTTCTAAAGTATTATTTTCTTTAATTCAATTTTTTAAGAATTTGCTTTATTAGAAAAATTATTTCGATATAGGAATATCTATTTATGTATTTACTAGCTGTGCCCGCGACTTCGTCCGCGTGGAATAGTGACTTTCATCAGCATTTTAAACTTTTTAGGAAATAAAACTTCTAGCCTTAAAAATGGCGGTACATATTTCCAAACAAAACATTCAACCCCTATTTCAACACCTTGTAACCCTGTTAAAAATACTTTTGAGACTTTTTTTTTGAATTCCCATTTCCCTTCCCGTGGGAATATAAGGATATATATATAGCCTTTATCCTTCCACATGTTCTAGAGTCTAGAATCTAGACCATCTCGGATGATATGAACGGGAGACATACGAAAAACATACCGACATAGCTACATTCGCATTTTCAATATTAGTAAAGACTCCCGTTCCCGTGGGAATATGGTGACCGTTTTCGTGGGAATATGTGTATAAGTTAAAGTTAATGTTACTCCGGGATTATAGAGCATTCCAACGGCGGAAGAATTTTTGAAATCGGTGCTGTAGTGTAAAAGTTCCCGTATACGTTCCTGTTCCCGTGGGAATATAGGGAAAAAATATATAGTCTATGTCTTTCCTCAGGTTCTGAACCATCTTTGTTTAAAATTTCAATTAAATCGGTTTATTAGTTTGGGCGGGAGATGGTAACATAGAACGACGGACAGACAGAGCTCCTTTCACACTTATTATATTAGTAAGGACTCCCGTTCCCGTAGGAATATGTGGATGAATTAAAGTTAATGTTACTCGGGGATAGTGTAGCATTCTAACGGTGAAAGAATTTTTGAAATCGGTGCTGTAGTGTCAAAGTTCCCGTATACGTTCCTGCTCCCGTGGGAATGTAGGGAACCGTAGGAATATGGGGATGAATTAGTTTTTATGTTACTCGGGGATAGTGTAGCATTCTAACGGTGAAAGAATTTTTGAAATCGGTGCTGTAGTGTCAAAGTTCCTGTATACGTTCCTGCTCCCGTGGGAATATAGGGAACCGTAGGAATATGGGGATGAATTAGTTTTTATGTTACTCGGGGATAGTGTAGCATTCTAAGGGTGAAAGAATTTTTGAAATCGGTGCTGTAGTGTCAAAGTTCCCGTATACGTATTCTGTTCCCGTGGGAATATAGGGAAAAAATATATAGTCTATGTCTTTCCTCAGGTTCTGAACCATTTTTGTTTAAAATTTCATTTAAATCGGTTTATTAGTTTGGGCGGGAGATGGTAACATATAACGACGGACAGACAGAGCTCTTTTCACACCTATTATATTAGTAAGGACTCCCGTTCCCGTAGGAATATGTAGATGAATTAAAGTTAATGTTACTCGGGGATAGTGTAGCATTCTAACGGTGAAAGAATTTTTGAAATCGGTGCTGTAGTGTCAAAGTTCCCGCATACGTTCCTGCTCCCGTGGGAATGTAGGGAACCGTAGGAATATGGGGATGAATTAGTTTTTATGTTACTCGGGGATAGTGTAGCATTCTAAGGGTGAAAGAATTTTTGAAATCGGTGCTGTAGTGTCAAAGTTCCCGTATACGTATTCTGTTCCCGTGGGAATATAAGGAAAAAATATATAGTCTATGTCTTTCCTTAAGTTCTGAACCATCTTTGTTTAAAATTTCATTTAAATCGGTTTATTAGTTTGGGCGGGAGATGGTAACATAGAACGACGGACAGACAGAGCTCTTTTCACACTTATTATATTAGTAAGGACTCCCGTTCCCGTAGGAATATGTGGATGAATTAAAGTTAATGTTACTCGGGGATAGTGTAGCATTCTAACGGTGAAAGAATTTTTGAAATCGGTGCTGTAGTGTCAAAGTTCCCGTATACGTTCCTGCCATGCTATATTAAATTTGTATTATCTTTTTCATGTTGCTGAAAAGAGTAAACGATACTTAACCAAAGAAACTATAGCTAAAACTTCGTCAAAATCGTTCAAGCCATTAACGAGACGGTTAGAAAATAAAGAGTACCGTTGTAAGACTTTTTCCATTGTTTTTTTTTTTTACATCGAACGTTTGTAGGCAGTTACGTAGAATGGGCTAGCGGTTGATCTTATTCCCGCTTCCGCCACACAAAGATCAATGTAGATCCATTGTAATGCTCTGAAGTGTTGTAGTGTCCTATATAGCTAAAAGCCTGATTCGTATAGCTGGTCAATTTTTAACCATATTGTGGCCTTAGTGAGGTTTGACTCTGATAATTTTTCTAGCTCGTTGAAGAAACAACTGCCCAGACATTTTTTCCTACCAAGGAAGATTGCTGGGCAGTGATAAAATTCATCGGTGGAAAAACTCATTTTCTTTTTGTTGAAACCTAGGAGATTATTTTCTGTTAGAATACTGATAAGAGATCGTAATGATAGAAGCTTTACAGATCTGTGCCTATCGTATTTTGGCCATTGTTTCCCGAAGATGACACTTGGCATTCCCATCTTTCATTGCACCATCGTATCATTTTGTTACCAATGATCTGTTTAATTGCACTTGGTGGGATTTCGATTGATTGGTCTATGTGAGAAGGGTCAAGAATTGAGCCTTTTTTGGACAGTTTGTCTATTTTTTCGTTACTCGGTATGTCACTATGACCAAGCAGAGTCTTATGTTATGCTACGTGCCAAGAACCCTCAGCTCTGCGCGACAGCAAGAACAAGCTTTGATTTGAGAAGGGTGACGTTTATCGTTGCTGGGTAATCAATGAAAAAGGTGATATCAGCATGTGATAGCAATCAAAAGCGATGGTTCGAATCCCAACAGTAACAAAAATGTTGTTCGCGGGTATTGCCTTTCGCGAAGAATTGGCAAGTCCTCTGTTAGAAAAATCATTTCAATGAAAAGCGTTTTCTCAGTTACCCATTCCGAGTCGGTAGAAAATTTGTAAATCCGCTCCATCCTCCCACAAAGACAATGGTTGTGAGATGCGTTAGACTCCGGATCTTCTCGCTCTGATGCGCCACAATATTAATTTGTTTTTATAACGCCATCATGGACACCTCCTTTGCAGCGTTTGTAACTGCCAAGATGATAAGGATGTTTGAAGAGACTGGCAAAGTTTAGACTTTCTGAAAAGAAACCTGCTCAAACTTCCAATTTCGAGCCATCGGTTTTGATTGACACAGATGTTTCGTTCGTATGAGGTATTTCATTTTCCCATTTTTGTTTATCTATTGGGGGACCCGATTTCAAAAACCCCTCTGTAGGTTGCTCAACAGGTCCTAACTGCAAGTTTTGAATTAAGTTGTTCAAGCGATTCAGGCCTTAGATCCATATACGGACATACAGACAAACAGGCAGAATTGCAGGACCCACTTTTTTTCGTATTCCCTTTCATTGTTAAGTCCTGTTTTATTGTTAGGTGTGGTTTTATCGCAATTCACAAGTCCTTTACTCACCACAAATGAAAAATAACGATATACGCATCTAGGTTCTCAGGAAACAATAATGGCAAAAGATTTATGTATCTGGGTTGCGTCTGTGAAGAACTAAATATCCTATTATTGTTTTTCATCTCTACTAGTTCATAGTAGTTGGTCCCTTCTTTCGACCAACAATGTTTATTCATAGAAAAATTCATCCCTGTTTATGTTTCGAGTTTTAATAACTGGGAGATGAATTCGCCACTAGTATTTTTCTACAATGCTTTTGAGTGCCACCAACATTTCAGGTTTCTTTCACTTTTATCTCAGCAGCTTGCTGAGACCAATTGCAAACTTTAAAGTGTTCAGTAATATATTTGTTTCTTCGTTCAAAGTGCATTGCTTGTTATAGGATTACTGAGTGTCGACAAAAACACACCTATTGAAGATATCTTTGTTCAGTGTTCACATTGCTCGAAGTTGTTTGACCCTAGCCTATACTCTAAATTTACAACTTGCAAATCTAAGTGGATTTTTCTCAATGAAAGACTTCATTCCACTTTTCTTGGCGCTTTCCTTTCGGGAGACTTGTCAACTACTCCTTTAGCACGATAGAAATACGCGCGAAAAAAATAACTTCCAACCTCGTAATATGCAAAAATAATAACCACTACCTCACTAAAATAGTTAATTTACCAGAAAACCTAATTGAAACAAATTGAATTAAATATATTTCTGACGATGAAAATATTGAATGCAAAACGTGGTCTTAGTGTCAACTGAAGTTGTTCTTAAAAGCTAAGTCAAATAACTGCAACTCCACGCAGTTTTGCCGCCCAACACTTGAATTTATTTAATTTAATTAAATCTATCAATTTCGAACATACATTATCTTACTGAAACGTTTGTCATGGTCTAACGACTGAAAAATGATAGGACCCTACTCGTAAAACATCATGCTTCCTTCTAGTTTTTGTTTTTAAGTAACACACTCGCAAGTCGAATTGCATGTCCAGCAACAATTAATTATATTTACCACTAAATAACCAAAACAAACTGACAAATTGGAATTTATGATAATTATTTCATTTACTATATAAACAACAATCATAAAAAAACCATTTTAATTGTATTTTTGCAGGCAACTCTTATCGCCAAACATACAACAAAAACATTATCATGTCGGAGGATATCTTGTGGATGGTAATAGACATGTAAGTATGAATTCGAAAGAATATTAATGAGCACCAACCATCAAATCCATCAATTAATCAACCAGATGTTCTTTTTCTCTCTCTCTCTTTTTGATTACTCCCAAAAATCAATAAGAAAATCATGTTTGAATAATTTTTTGCGTTTCGTGTTTAATTACAGCAAACGGGCACAGCCAACCAAGCCCAAGAAAAATAAAAATTTCAATTGTTTTTCTTAGTAAATCGCGAGTGAGAGACACAGTATTTTCTGTAACGCTATTGATAACGTTTTTTGGGCTATACAAATAAACAATAGCCCTTAATTGCTCTGAAGGAAATTTTATTATTAGTTTTGGTCAAAACTGACAGGTGTGTCGAAATGATTCCTGGTTGCCTTATTTTCACGCCAACGCAACGGCGAAAGCTTTTGTACCTTCTGATCCCTTTTCATTTGGTGGGTGAGTTGGTGAAATTATGGTATCTTCCTTTTGAAAAGTTTTCATATTTTTTTTTTACTATCTTCCTTGTACTATTATATTGAAGTTTGAAATCCTGAACTCCATCGGTGGAGTTCTATTGATAAGGTTACTTTGTTGCTTGGAGAAAATTTTTTTTTTTTGCTTCAAATTCTTACGAGACACTTTCCTTCTTGAAAACAATACTAGTGAGATATTAATTTAGACTTTTACTTATTTTCTTGGGTGGGGATTACATTTCGAGCTGAAGCTGAGCCTCAACTAGCATCTTCCAATATTGACTTCGATTTCGGGGAGCTCTCTCCAGTTTTGCACGCTATGCCGGTTAAGGCCTTCTTATACTTGATTGACTCGGTTTCCCTGCAATGTTTTTTCGAAAACCAGCTGAGCCGAAGCGTTGCAATACATCCGCTCTACATGTCCCAGTCATCATTGTCTTACGATGCGTACTTTTCCAGCTACGCTCAAGTCGCGGTACAGCTCATACAGCTCGTTGTTGTATGTTCTTCTCTACACTTTGTTTTCGGAATATTTTCCTTTCGAAACGACCAAGAGTTTCTTAATCCAGTTTCGATAAGGTCCACACTTGAATTGATTAATGAATGGGTTGGGGTTTTATATTGTACTTCGACCTTGTAGATCTACTGTACCCCCTGCTTCTTAATTGCTTTCTCTAAGTTAAAGTTCTTAATCCAGGCTAGTCTCTTTAATGAAACTTAGTACCTGGGTTACGTTTCGGAGTCTAAGCTCCCACCCTTCTTTTAAGTAAGATCATAGGCACTTCTTCTTTTGATCTATGAGAGCTCTGCAGTCTCTAAAGAAGTGGCCTGAAGATTCTTAATGTTCATAAGGTCCAGGCTTCAGCACCGTAAAGCAGGACTGGCATGATTAAAGTACCATAAAGGTATACCTTCGCTTTTTTAATGTGGGTTTTGTTTTTGAATTGACTTCCTGGCGCAAAGAAGCAATGGATGGCTGGAGTTATTCTCCGTTTGATTTCCGGGCTGAAGTTGTTTTCCGTGTCTATAGCAGATCCTAGGTAGACGAAATCCTGTACCTACATCGAAGTTATGTCTATCTATTCGTCGATGTTGGGTGTCCTTGTTTGATGACAACATATACTTCGTTTTGCCTTCATTAACCATTAAACCTATTTTTGCCGCTTCTGTTTCAATACTCGAAAAAGCACCTATGACATTACGCTTTTTTCTTCCCATTACGTCAATATTGTCTGTAGTTGTACAGTCTTTTGAAAGATTGTTCCTCTGGTGATGACGTTTGAGATTTATACAATCTCTTCAAGTATGATGATGAGGAAATTGCATGACATTTTGTCACCTTGTCGAAAGTCTTTTTCGACATCAAAAGCCTCAGTGAGTTCCTTACCGACATTGACGGAGCAGCGTGAATTCTCCAAAGTCAACCTGAATGGTCGTACGAGTTTTGCAGGGATGCCAAAACTAGACATGGCTCTGTACAGTGTACAGCTCTTCTCTGTAAACACTGTCATACGCAGCCTTGGAATCGATAAAATGACGGTGTATATCGATATAATATTCTCGTGTTTTTTCCAAGATCTGCCGTTATGTGAAAATTTGGTCTATTGTTTACTTTTCTGGTTTAAAACCACATTGATAAAGTCTTATTAAGTTGTTGACGTAGGGTTTCAGATGTTCCACGTTAAGGAGGCTTATTTCTCTATAATTGGCGCAATTATGAGGGTCTGCTTTCGTAAGGATCGGGCATACGATAGTGAGGTTTCATTCATATTACTTTATTCATCACCTACTTTCTTCCGACCATATCATGCAGATCAGCTGGTGTTTGCTCCTTCCCAGCTGATTTCCTACCATCTGCACCTACAGTTTAATTTAAGTTTACATATGTCAAGCTTAACTTTTTCTTTGTTGGGAGGACGGCATTCTTAATCATCGTTTGAAGTTTAATGGTGCATATTCTGCCTGACAGTGGGATTAATGCCTTCATCGCCGCTAAGCAGTCTGCAGAAGAAATTTTTCCAGATCCTCAGTAGCGATTGCCACTCTATTAATATATTTCACTTTCTTTACAGGGATAAGTTGTGGGCTGCCACCCTGGCATCATCTTTTTACTTACTTACTTACTTAAGGTGGCGCTACAGTCCGGGTCGGACTAGGGCCTCAACCAACATGCTTCTCCAGCCAGCTCGGTCCCTAGCTAGCTGCCTCCAGTTTTGCACGCAAAGTTGGTTGAGGTCCTCTCCTACTTGCGTGCGCCACCTGAGTCGCGGTCTTCCTCTACTGCGCCGTCCCTCGGGATTGGATTCGAAGACTTTCCGGGCCGGAGCGTTGGTGTCCATTCGCTCTACATGACCCAGCCATCTAAGCCGCTGGACCTTGACTCGTTTGACAAGGTCAGTGTCGCTGTACAGCCCGTACAGTTCGTCATTAAATCTTCTTCTCCACTCTCCATCTATGCAGACGGGACCAAAAATCAGCCGAAGAATTTTTCTCTCGAAGCATCCTAAAGCGTTCTCGTCTGCCTTTGACAAGGTCCATGCCTCTGCGCCATATATAAGAACCGGGATGATAAGTGTCTTATACAGGGACACTTTAGTTGCTCGAGAGAGGACTTTACTACTCAATTGCCTTCTTAGTCCGAAGAAACAGCGATTGGCAAGAGTTATTCTTCGTTTGATTTCAGCGCTGGTGTCGTTGTCTGAATTAATAGCGGCGCCTAGGTAAACAAAGTCCTTAACTACCTCAAAGTTATAGCTGTCAATCGTGACGTTTTGTCCAAGACGTCGGTGTTGGGTGTCCTTTCTTGATGACAGCATATACTTGGTCTTGCCCTCATTTACCACTAAACCCATCTTCTTCGCTTCCGTCTCAATGCTCATAAACGCGCCATTGACATCACGCTGCGTTCTTCCAATTATGTCAATATCGTCGGCATATCCGAGCAATTGAACGGATTTTTGAAAGATTGTGCCTCTTGTGTTGACGTGGGAGTTTTGCACTATTCTTTCAAGAACGATGTCGAAGAAATCGCATGACAGTGCATCGACTTGCCTAAAACCTTTTTTGACATCGAATGTATCGGTGAGATCTTTTCCGACCCTGATGGAGCAGCGTGCGTTCTCCATCGTCATCCTACACAATCGGACAAGTTTGGTAGGGATGCCAAAACTAGACATGGCTCTATATAACTCCTCTCTATAGATGCTGTCATACGCGGCCTTAAAATCGATGAAAAGGTGGTGGGTATCGATTTGAAGCTCCTGGATTTTTTCCAAGATCTGCCGTAGTGTGAAGATTTGGTCTATGGTGGACTTTCCTGGTCTAAAGCCGCACTGATAAGGACCTATCAGGTTGTTGACGAATGGCTTCAGACGCTCACACAATACGGCAGAGAGGATCTTATATGCGATGTTAAGAAGACTGATACCTCGGTAGTTGGCGCAGTTCAGAGGGTCTCCTTTCTTGAGGACCGGGGAAACAATGCTAAGGTTCCATTCATCGGGCATGCTTTCTTCCGACCATATTTTGCAAATGAGCTGGTGCATACTCCTGACCAGGTCATTGCCTGCCGCTTTAAACAATTCGGCAGTGAGGCCATCAGCTCCAGCAGCTTTGTTGGACTTTAGCTTGGATACTGCTGTCTTCACTTCGTTCAGGTCGGGTTGGCGGAATTGTTGGTCTACGTCGCCTAAATCGAATGGTTCTATCTCTCTAACAGCGGAATTGGGTTCATCATCGCCGTTATAGAGCTTGGAAAAGTGGTCTTTCCATATCCTCAGCATTGACTGCGGTTAGACCACGATGTTCCCTTGGTCGTCTTTGCAGGCTTCGGCTCGGGGCTTATAGCCCGAGGCTGTTGTTTTTACCTTTTGGTAAAACTTCCGAACCTCATTCCTGCTGTGGCACCCTTCTATCTCCTCGATCGCGCGCTTCTCATGCTCTCTCTTTTTCCGTCTGAGAAGCCGGTGTTCGTCTCTCCTCTTCTGCTTGTAGAGCTCGTAAGCAGTTCTAGTCTTTTTGTGCAGCGCCGCTTTGTATGCTTCCTGTTTAGCTGCATGTGCTTGCCGGCATTCGTCGTCAAACCAGGGGTTTCGTTGTGGTGGCCGTGTGAAACCCAGCACTTCAGAGGCGGCATCTCTGATGGCTGATTGGCAGTGCTGCCACTGGTTCTCTATACTTGATGCTGGCAGCAAAGGACTCCTTAAGAGGTTGTAAGAGACTCGATCGGAAAAGGACTTGGCGATCTCTTGCGATTGTAGTCGTCCAACGTCGAATTTTCTCACAGTATTTCCTTGTGTTGGCTTGGATCGGGATATCCGCAGTCGTACCTTGGCTACAACAAGGTAGTGGTCCGAGTCAATGTTGGCCCCTCGGAATGTTCGGACATCCTCTATACTGGAGAAGTGTCGTGCGTCGATCGCAATGTGGTCAATCTGGTTGACGGTTGATTGATCAGGAGATTTCCATGTCCCTTTGTGGATATTGAGGTGCTGGAACCGCGTACTAGCTACCAGAACATCTCGCCCCGCAGCGAAATCGATCAGCCTGAATCCGTTATCGGAGGTGTTGTCGTGCAGGCTGTATCTTCCGATTATTCCACCAAAGATATCCTCTCTTCCTAGCTTGGCATTAAAATCTCCTAGAACAATCTTAATGTCATAGCCAGGGCACTGCTCATATGTTTTGTCCAGGAGCTCGTAGAATACGTCTTTGGTGTCTTCATCCTTTTCCTCTGTGGGGGCGTGTGCGCAAATGAGGCTTATGTTGACGAATTTAGCCTTGATGCGGATTGTTGCTATGCGCTCGTTCACATAGTTGAAACTCAAGACTTTTTGCCTGAGTCTAGTTCCAACAACAAATCCACATCCAAACAATCGCTGCTTTTGCTCTCGGTAGCAATCGCCGTAGTAGATATCGCAGTCTTTTAATTTGCGTCTACCTGGTCCATCCCATCGCATTTCTTGGATAGCGGTAATATTTGCTTTGTAGCAGTTTAGGACTTCCGCTAGTTGTTCGGCTGCACGTGGTCTATTAAGGGACCTAACATTCCACGTACAGATCCGAAGTTCGTTGTCCGTTTTTCGTTTGCTTGGTTCGTCATCAGTAAATCCGTCCGTATCCGAGGCTTGTTGGTGCTTCGCAACTAACAATTTCTTTACGTGGCCGGGAAGTCACCCCGACAGCACGACCCCCAACGTGGAGGGCCAGATCCTTGTATAACTCCAAAGATGGGGAGCCGGATAAACCGTTCCTTATAGGCCTGAGCTCCAAATATGTTGTAGTAGCCCTATAAGGTGTTCACTAAGTAGTTCAACCTGACTGGAACTGTAGACGCCACCGTTGATTCCATCTAGGGAATTCCTCCGCTGCCGTCTGGATGAAAGAAGAGGTGCCTTAGTGGGAACACCTCTCCCCCCCTCTCTCGTTTGCTGCCACCAACAACCTTCCACTGGGGTTGAGACCCAATCTCCAGTTGAGGTACTAGGCACCCGATGTTCACCACGTGGAAGTGAGAGTAGGAGTTGATAGACAGAGGTGGGTTTTAAGAAAAACCTATGAACGCTAGGGTCCTCTTGGGTGCACGTGTCTACCATTTAAACATCGGCATCATCTTTTTACTCTTTGGTAAATCTTCTGAATATCATTGGTATTTTCAATTTCCAATTTCCTTACACGAGCGCTTCTCATGCTGTTTCATTTTCTTTTTGAGAATTCGGTATTCTTCCCCTCTTTTCTCCTTGTAATTGTCGTTTGACTAGTCGAAAACAGCCCTTGTTCTGTTTTGCATCAGCACTTGTCGTACTTTTTGTTTGACTAAATTTTCCTGCCTGCATTCTTCATCGAACCATGGGTTTCGTATTGGAGGCCGAATGGAACATAGTAACTCAGAAGTAGCTGTTTTGATGGCTTGTTGGCATTGCTATCACTGGTATGCTTGATGCTGGCGGCATAATATTCAAGGATAGGTGGAAGAACACTCGATTGCTGAAGGCACTAGCAATCTCTTGCGATTGTAGCTTTCCGTCGTAATATCTCTCCACAGCGTTGGTTCGCACGAGTCGTGAACAGGATATCCCCATTCGTACCTTGGCTTTAACAAGGCAGTAGTCCGAGTCGAAATTGTCCCCCCGGAGAGTTGGGACATAATCAAGTGTTGGATCCCACACGGTTTCTTAAGTTGACGGTGGGTTGATTGAATCCGATGGCCTGTATCAGTACCAAGGTACAAGGGTTTTTAGAGCTGCCGTTGGTCAGGAGCTTATCCGCATCTGTTCTAGTTTTAAGGACCCTGGAAGATTTTTATGAGTCGGAAGTTGAGTAACTCATTTAGGGTTTTTCACTATTTTTTAGTGTCGAATTCATCTCTTATGAGATTCTTCTTAAGAGCTTCGGCAGATCTCTAAGATTCGGGCAGTCAGTCGTTACTAGGAGAGCATTGTAATGCTGTTCTGTGGTTCTTCATCCATTTGTTGGCAGACTTAGTTTTTTTTTGCAGAGTTACCTCCTAGTCATCGCGAGGAGGTTTCGTAAGCACAATTGAATTGTCCTATAAGTCTGGGCGCAGCCAAAGTGGCACCAATCAGAGTCTTTCCGAATATCCCCCCAGACAGGATGGTGTTATTGACAGAATTGTAGAAATTGGAAACAAGAAGCCTTGAACAATGTACATGATATTCAATTTAATACTTAAGTTTGAAGTAATTGCAAAGTAAATTTTTTATCGTCTTTACGCAATGGATTCGTTTAAATCTAATTGAATGACATTCGAGAACACACTCGAACTTTCGTAAGGGCTGTAGGGAAGTGGATCTCTTTCAAACTGGGAATCAAGTCTTATACAAACTTTAAAAATGCCAATAAAACCAAAATATGGTGATTTTGATTGCACTTCTGTATATTCTTAGGATGACGTAGAACATTTGTTCTTTTCCGCCCTTTAGCGCATATCCGAACCTGGGATTGTAGTAATAAAAATCTTAAAAAAAAGAAAAACACCTTTCAAGCTAAAAAACTGTTTCTCCTTTCCTTTACTTACCTTCTGGAAAGGTCATTTTCATTTTTAGAGCTGAATTTTTGGAGACCAACCAAAATCATTTGTCTGCGCCAAACCGGCAAACAAACTCAACCAAGTGAAAAACGTTGCACCAATTATATATAAAACTATTACAACCAACCATTGCTACAAAAGAAAAAAAGTGTGTGCTCCCGTGGATTTTAGAGGAGTAAATTCCAATCGTAGCAAAAAGAAAAATAAAGCACAAGAATGAATAAAAATACCTTCAGATATTTACCCTGAATTTATGTTTTGCTTTTGCATTTGTGTGTCAGTGTCGGTGTCGACTCGGGTTAAACTGACCAAAACGATGGCATAGAAACGAGACCAGCAAAAGAATAGAACGAAAGCCACAACCACAACTGAATAGAACATTCTTCTTCGGCTGGAACCTTTCACTTCTTGTTTGAATAGTAATTTCCAAAGGAAATGACTTATACATTAAACAGCTATGCAAACAGGAATGATGTGCAACATTCTTTATGGTGTTAGTGTCATCCGTATTTGTGTGCAAATTATGCTAGAGGAAAATCCTTGACACAATACTCCTTCTGTGCTGGACACTTCGAAAGTGCATAAATAAATAAACTAAAATCCGAAAATGATTTTTTCTTCTACCTCTTTTTCTTGTTTGTATCTTTCTTTCAGAAAGATTGTGTGTGTGTTGTCCTTGTAAGGGCGACCAGCAACCCCCATCGCTAGCGCGCAGAGGGTGGGCTTTTCTGTTGGATGTTAGCTGTTGGCGCTCCGCTCAGTGTACTGTGGATTTGTTAAGTTTGAAATGTGTATTTTTCCCTCAGGATGCAGATTCTTGATATGCATACAATTTAGGAAAACGTAAACTTTTGCCTTCGTTTCTTTTGCCAAAAATTTACATCGCCAAGTCCATGCTGCTTCTCTCTGGATACAAATAAATATATCCTCTTGAACTTATAGAGCTGCCTGTGTAAGTTTGTGTGTCCAAAAGTTAACAAAACTTATTTATTTTTGCTCTAACAAAAATTATCTTTGTACCACTTCAAGACAGCAAAATCAACAACAGTAGGTAAGAAGGTATGGGTCGTGCTGAATTTACACACAAACCTAGTCAAATGTTTCTTCTGAGTGGCAAAAAGAAAAGAATAGAAAAGAAAAGAAAAGAAGAGAATAACAACAACAAAAAATAAATAAATAAATATGACTCAGCGCTTGACTGGAAGCATCCTGCTCATGCGGAGGTGCGGATGGGGATAGAGAAGAGCTTCCGTTCGATTCGACGTTGGTGTGTTTATGTTGTCACAGAAACGTCTTCGAAAATCTACGAAGTGAAAAATCAAAGTTCCAATTCAATACCGGAAATTGGATTTGTGAAATAATTTAATTTCATTGTAGCAGAAGCGCAAAGAATGTATACGAGTAAATCGAGAAAACGTGTAGGTAAACCGGATGGCCATAAGCAACCGGAGGACATTAGGACTAAGTTGCTTGATCAAGAAGAACCGAAATGAAATATATGGCGGCAGAGCATGTGTCGTCGCACAAGCATACCAATACCATCTACCTACCTATCTACCACATTTAGATTTGGTGTTATGTGAACCGAAATTAAGTTGGACGTTTTCCTATAGGAAATCATAAAAATAACGTCTACATGAAATATGATGTGTATACACGTAGCTATGAAGGTACAAGAAATCTGTTTTCGATAGTTTTGACAGCTACTGCGTTGAATTGATGTACTTTCGGGGCGGCCAGCGAATAGAGAGATGAAAATGTTTTGTTATAATTAATTGACTTGTCTTTATATTCAAAGACGTTTCTATGGATAAATAATTACGATAATTATTATTCTAGTTAATAGCCGAGTACACAATATACAATTAGTTGGACAGACTTCGTTTGACAGATGTTGGATGGTCGGATGTAGTTTGCGTTCAGACTATCAAGCTTGTCGTCCAACTTTATGTCATATGTTCCTCCGCTCCATCCAACTTCAAAGTTTTCAAAAATATCTGAAAATCATCCAACAAATTGGTCAAGCGGTCACATTGTCACCCACTGGTCGTTCAAGCCAAAGTCTGTCGAACTAATTGAACAGTGTGAACGACTCTAATAGCAAACCCACTTCTTTGGAGCTTGATTAGGGGCTTCTGGTGCTCGTGGTAAAAGATTTTCAGCGTGGAATAGTTTCCAAATGGGGAATGGATGTGATAGAAAGTATAAATCAGTCACCGAATTGAGCACTCAAACAGAAATAAGCACCACCTTGAACAAGGCAAGAATATGAACCAAGACTGAAGGGTTTTTATATGAAAAACACTGCAAACATTGAAGATTAAAGGCCTCAACCCATAGAATCCGTTGCGTCCGTTCGCTCTCGGATTCACCTGACAGCTCGATTAAATACACACGATCTTATGAGAGGTGACCCATAAGCATCGGATGCAACGGACGCAACGCAAAAAGTAGCCCAACTTTTAACTTTTTGCGTCCGGCAGAAGAGAGACATGCGCAGTAAGAACCAATTTGAAATTTTCTCTCTGATGACATGCGCAGTAAGAACCAATTTGAAATTTTCTCTTCTGCTAACATGAGTGGTCTTGTTGAGTTGAGACACCGCAACGGATTCTATGGGTCACCCCAATCCGTTGTGTCCGGCAAAACTCACAGCTGTCAGGTGAATCCGGCAGCGAACGGACGCAACTGATTCTATGGGTCGGGACCTTTAGTAGGAAACACTAAATGCTGATGATGTCAGATGTCACACGATATTTTTCACTTATACCATAGAACTCACACACGCTCGGTGCAGATAATTAAAATTTATAAACCTACCGGAAATTAAGGGGCAGTGACATGGACTCTGCAACTAGCTCCAAGGACAACAGGAACTGAACACTCCTAAAGTTATAAAATATTAACAAATAATTCTTATAACACGTTCACTGCCATGTGACCCACCCGCGCCGGCGGTCACAACTTTTAACTCCTGAGAGGCCATGTGACCTGCCGGCGGCGCGCGGCCGGCAGGTCACATGGCCTCTCTTTCTGAATTGGCCTGTTGAAGAAACACTTACTTTTCAATGCTGGCACCTAGACAATGGTCTTAATGATATAAAAAAAAATTCCAGAGTTCAATTCATTTAAATGAAAGTATAAGAAAGATTCACTTTATTGAAAAAAAAATAAATTCAAAAATTTGATAGTACGAACAAAAAGATACAATTTTCTACTTTGAAGGATAAGATATCTCACTTTTGATGCACTCCAAACATAAAGAAGGATTTCCTTCACACATGCACAAAAAGTGGTCACCTTCTTCACCTTTTTGACTGCAGCTTCTCGACCCTCATTCTTCCTCATCGCTTCATAACAATCTCTGCATCTTTTTCTAATTTTTCTGTTTCTCGAGTCTTTAGTTTTGTTTTCCTTCAGTTCGTGTTTGACTTTAGATGTGTGTGCTTCATGTTCGGACGTGAGTTCACATAATGCCTTGCAAACATCCTCTCTAAACTCCAAAATTGAACAATTTTTATGGTGTTGTTTGTAAAAAACCAAGGCGTTCACTATGGACGTTGATAGCAAAAATTCAAACGCTATTTTGTGATACCTGTTCAAACATGAACATAAAATCTGCAGGCAGCCAAATGTGCGCGGTAATTAGTGTTATCTCAGATAACCTAATCACGCACAGACGGCTGCTTAAAGATAACAAAAAATATTTAGAATTTATTGCAGGCCGTCATAAATATACACGGACGGCTGCTTTATCGCAGACCGTCATAAATGTGCACTGACGGCTGTGTTAAAGGTAGAAATAGGAATAGATATAAGGAAATGTTAAACTAGTATTTAAGGCAGTGAAATGCAAAAATAAAATTATTATCATTCGAACGTACACAGCGAGTGGTTTTCATTCTGTTTGTAGTTATACGAATTTACACGCGTACGACTATTAAACATTTGGTCCTTCGAGCTTATAAAAATTCTCCCCCGCCAGTGGTAAGAGATTTTTAAAACACGAACTGAATCAAGATAGCGTTGTCAGAGCTACAAATACTGATAAAAAGTTAAAACAAAGTCACATTAGTGAAATAAGCGTTGTCAGAGCTTAGATACTGACAAAGTACAAAAAAATATATATTAGTGAAAGAAGCGTTGTCAGAGCTTAGATACTGACAAAGTAAAAAAAAAAAATAATAAAAAATATATATACAATCATAAAACGAATAAAGGTGCAAAACAATGTTTTCAAACATTTTAAGTATTGAGGAGCAAGCACGATTTGATGAGTTAATGATAAGGACATCTTTAATGTTAAAGGCGAGGATGGCAGAGTCTGATATTTCACCTTGTCCATTGACAAAAACAGAAGAACATGGAAGTATCCTAGAAGTGCCAGGAGTACATACGGCAATGGAAAAATGTATAAAGACAATAGAAGATGCAAAAGCAGCGACGTTCAATTCTCTCAACAAGCACATTTGGATAAGAAAGATTAAACGAGGGAATGAAAATTTACAAACACAACTATCCAAAATGAATAAAATCGAAAGAAAGGCATTCATTGAAGACAACAACATAATTGAGTTGGAAAATAAGGTAGGACTTCTTCTACACAAATTGGAAAACATTGATCAAATTAAGGAGTCGGTTAAGACAATCCAAAACCATAATGAAAAGATACGCAAAGAGAATTTTATTGCTGAGTTCGAAGCTAAAATTGTGCAGCTAGAAAATGACAATCTTCAACTTGAGTTGAACAGTGCAGTTACTCAAAGGAATCAAATTAACAATGAGCTGGTAATTGCCAAACTAGCCTTTGAAGATAAAAGAAGAAGGAAACAACTAGTTGAAGACCAACTTGTAAAAGCAAGACTTCAGCTTGATAGTTCAACAGCATTATAACAGACTATTGAAGATAATATTAAAACAATGAAACTTCAATTTGAAAATAAATTAAAGGAAAACAAAAATGATTTTGAAAGAGTCAAACTTCAGTTGGAAGGTGAAATCAAAGAAAAACATCATATGAAAGAAAACTTAAGAAATGTAAATCTACAGTTGGAGAGGGAGACTGCAGAGAAACAAAAACTACAAGAAGATTTCATGTGTCTTAAAGTCCAGCTGGAAAATGAGAAGCTGCAATTGGCTATTGAGAAGGAGGAGAGAGGAATCAGAATCCAATGCAAAGAAAATGTGTTACGTCTTGAGAAGATATTGCTTGAACAAAGGCTTAAAGGGAACTTCTGGCAATCATGGAAGGACGAGTATTTAGTGTCTCCTCAGAAACGTAAGAATATGTGGAAGAATAAAAAGAAAAAAATAATTTTGGCACCTTAATATGTACTTTATGTCGGCCCGCAAAATGTTCAAACATGAACATAAAATCTGCAGGCAGCCAAATGTGCGTGGTAATTAGTGTTATCTCAGATAACCAAATCACGCACAAATATATATAGAATTAGTGCAGACCGTCATAAACACAGGGACGGCTGCTTTATTGCAGACCGTCATAAATATACACGGACGGCTGCTTTATCGCAGACCGTCATAAATGTGCACTGACGGCTGTGTTAAAGGTAGAAATAAGAATAGAGATAAGGAATGTTAAACTAGTATTTAAGGCAGTGAAGATGCAAAAATAAAATTATTATCATTCGAACGTACAAAGCGAGTGGTTTTCATTCTGTTTGTAGTTATACGAATTTACACGCGTGCGACTACTAAACATTTGGTCCTTCGCATTGTTTTTCGTAGTGGTGTAAGGTAGCATACCATTTGGTCTGAAATATAGATGCCTTGCTTAGCATGATTGTAATCTACGATTCGATCATACGTAACTTTTTTTAATTCCTGGCCATCTCTTTTTCTTTTTCCAGTTCCTACCTCCTCCAAGCCATGTTTAGTATGAGAACGTCCCGTTTATCTTTCCACTTCGCAACTACAATGCCCGAGTTTTCCATGCCTTTTACTTCATGTCTTTTGAGCTTAGTATTTGTAACCTCTTTTGGATTTTCTGTTCTATTACTCCGAAGTGTTCCAAAAAGATGAGTTTGACGATCAAGGAGATGTTTGGCTAGAGACACTGATGTATAAAAGCTATCAGTTGCAGTAGTCCTTCCTTAATCTAAATATTGTTCGGCCAAATCCAAAACAATTTGCGTCGAGTGTGAGGTCGTTGGAGTTGGTCTACCTCTTTGGATGTTGCTTTCAGTTTTTCCAGCATATATTGAACTGGTGTAGGTGTAACAGTATGGATCTCAAAGCTTGTGCACTTTCACACCATATTTGTGCGATTTTCCGGGGTTGTACTGGCGAAATTGGAGTCGAACACGCCATGGAATCATAGATTCGTCAATAGCCAAGATTTCGTTCGGAGTTCGCGCGTTGACAAAGTTCCTTTCCAGAAGTTCAAGGACTGTACTCAGCCTGATCGGTTACCTCGGATGACCGAGTTGTCTGCAAAGTGGATGAACTTTAGAAGCAGTTGAAATCTGTTGCATGAAACGTGTTGCGGAGCACGAAAGAGTTCTTGTAAAAGTTGCCAGTATTACAGTAGTGAGCAATCAAAGGATATTTTACAATCCTCATATACATAAGAAGTCCTAAGAATTGTTTCATTGCCGGTATGTTCGTATCTTCCCACCGTTTGGACCGAGAGTTACGTGTTTTGGTATTATTTTGCAAGAATTCGTTGACATTTGCTTTGGTCTCGTTAAGGATAAGTTGGAAAACGTCTTCAGTAACCATAAGACTTAATACATCAATTAGTCGCATTGCTGGTGACAGTGGCGGAATATGAGTAGATCTTGCTGAGTTCGGTTCAAACACATAAGCTTTTAGAGACTGGCAGGTAACTGTTGTCCATGTGTTTGATCTTTCAGATGGTCCAGGTATTTGCTCGGGCTCAATTTCCTCGTTTTCTTCTCCAGATGATTCAGTACCATGGGGGGAGATCCGAATCACTGGAATTTCCATCGGAAGGTATGTACTCATCGGAGTCAGAAGCTGCGAAGTCTAATTCATCGTCATCGGAATCTTCACCACTATTCCGATTTCCATAAAATACGTTCGAACTTATAGCGAAATTATGGGCTGCCATCTGAACACGTTTTCAACTGATTTCTGTAAATGATAAACTGATAAACGAGACGTTCACAAAAAACCCGTGACCGCCGGCAGATCACGTGGCACCTCAAATATTTCAATTACGGCAGGTGCCTTGTGACCCGCCGGTAGTCACGCTTAAAAAACCGTTAATAATTTGACAGAACACAAAACAAAAAACACAGCACAGTAGTTAATATACAATCAACTAACACTTTTAAACGAAAACACACACGTGGCACTCAGGTTAGAAAAAAAGTTTCTTTGGGGGCAGCGAACGTGAATGATAACATTAATCCATTATCCTTAGAAAACGATCCAAATCGATCAATTCCACGGTGTTGTCAAGAATGGTGCATCGCACAGACCACATTATGTACTTAAGGATCTTTGTTTACCCCCAAACAAGATCAAATTGACTCAAGAACTGAGCTCGATGATGGTTTCGTTTACATGTCAGCGTCATCATACTTTTCGCTGACGATAACGATTGTCAAGTTAGTGCAAATGGTCAGCGTTATTGTGCCATGATAACCGATTGTTTTTGCCCAATTTAGAAATCATTACAACTGAACTAACATGTAAATAATTAAGGGCATGTAAAAAAAAAACTTATTTTGCGGTGACCGCGATTTCGCCATCAAAAATTGTCTGAAATTAAAAATTTTAAAAGATATCGTTAGATAACGCTGGGTTTCCAAAAATTTAAATTTTTCAATTTTTGAATTTTTGGTGACCATTTTAAAAAAAATTTGATTTTCACCCCAAAATTGGACTTTCAATTGGCTATAAAATCGGTTCTATTCAAAAAAAAAAAAAAAAAAAAAATACAAACCCCGCTATTGCTCATTTCCTTTTTGTAATAATAATTTTTCATTACTACTCTACCGGCTACGTAAATGTAAATGTACTAAAGTTAACCGTCACCACTCTATATATTGTATATTCATGGTACCTACATCTGCTTGCTAAAAATTGTCGGTAAATTCGTAGGTAAGCTTTGTAGTACCGTGTTCACTCACCAAGTGGCACTGACTCGAATGAAAGGCGCCAACTTTAAACGGCCACAACTCGGAAACTTTTCGTCAGATCGACTTGAAAATTTCAATAGAAATTCTCCAGATGTTGTACTTAAAAAAAAAAATTTTTTCAAAAAATCGATTTTTTTCTACCCTGTAGGTGCGAAAGTGCCCTTAAGTCATTGATTTCTGCCAACAAACCGAAGACGTTGGTAGAGCTAAGAGCTTACGTTGAAAGAGTACAGCGGCAATTTCGGCTGAAATGTTGTGAGGATGGTTTTCCTCGAATGTTGGGTTAAGCTCATCGGACCTAAAGAAGAAGCAGCAAAACTTAAGCTCATTGAAGTTCATTTTATTCCGATATTTTTAAAAAAGGTTTCGAAATTTCATAAAATAGTCAAATATTAAATTCAGATGTAATTCGTTATAATTCCGGTGCGCAGGGTAGGTCTGGCGGGGTAGTGATAGTTCTTGGCTTATGGTTCTGGTTCCGGAACTCAGCTGGGATATAAAAACTTGCCACGGAGCTGGGATGACGCTGCCTCAGCGTAGATGGTCATTGGTTCTTCTTTGATGATTGTCATCGCATAAATGCATCTCGGGTCCAGGTGTCTGACTTCTTCTGCTATTCTTCTAACTAAGGGGTTTCGATGGTTGGATAGGTTTTCCAAAAGGCGTCTTCCAGATTGCAACAGGTACTTCTTTATAAGGATGATCCTAGCTTCTCCATAGAGTTTTCTATTGCTGACAGTTTTCTTGCGTTTTGGATCATAGCTAAGTCCTGTGCATATGCGAAGAATCTTCTTCTCGAAACAGCGAGTTTTTTTGTAAACCAGACGGGAAAGCAATAGATGATTACAAGTCGTATTAGCTGCTTGTACATCAGCAATAATTGTGTTCTTTGGCTAAGTCCACTTCTTTTGCGCATCAACTATGGAAAGGATAGTTAGCTTTTTAAAGACTGCAGTGGCGTGTGGGCTGAAACGTATGAATCGTTAATGTGGACTCCTAGATACTTGACCTGTTTCTGTGGCCTGAGTTGTGTACCGTCGGGAAGGTTGATGCAGATGTTGTGGCAGAACGTCTCCATCCTTGTATGGGTCTTCTTATGCAAATTAGCTCGAACTTAGATGAATTAATTTTGATTCCCCGTCGTTTGTAGTACTCGAAGATCTCTTTTATGTGTTCTCCAACTCTACGAACTGCGATCACAAATGACAGTGAGTGCAGTTGACGTTGGTCTGAGATGCTACACAGGAAATAACATAGCTTCAATCCTTGAGCAACTCCTGCTAGGATGGGTTTGGTTGAAGACATGGTGTTGTCTACTTGCACATAGAAGGATCTGGGATAAAGAAAATTAAACAAAATTTTCATTAATGCACCTGGAAAGCGTAAAATGGTTTGTTCATTGATAAGTTCTTTTAAACAGACACTTTCAAATGCCTTTTCAACGCCCAAGAAAAATCTAAATGTTGTTTGGGGTTTGTTGAGCTTCTTTATAACGCCCCTTTTACGGGTTGATGAAAAGTGGAGTGCCACTCCAGGAATCCATACTTGGAATGATGTAGAATGCCTTGAGTCTTTGAAGAATCAGATCATCCAGTTTTTTGCTGACGTTGCTGAGTAGGGATATGGCCCTGTAACTAGATACAATGTTTTGGTTTCCCTTTTTGGGAATGGCCACGATCTTCGCCTTCTTCCACCGCTCAGGAAAGTGGCAGTAGCTAAAGCAGTTATTCATATCAAGGGCCAGAAATATCATCATTGTCTGAGGAAGTATCTTTCAGGACAGACAAACTTTGAAATTTTATCCGAACCAACTGATTTTTTGTGGCACCAACTTTGGATCAATTCCAGTATGTCTTCTGGATTTGTGAACTGCATTTTCCATGCATTTTGTTCATAAATCCCTTACCTCTGGTGGGGGGAAATTTAAGAACCGCGAGTTAAAAAGAAAACACCGAGTTGTACGTTCGGTATGCTGTTTTATTCGAACTAAACTATAAAGTCTTAACCTACGCTTATATATACTGTTTTGTTCGTGATATCGATAAGTGATAACAAAAACACACACACAAATTCTGGACCCAAGCGCAAGTAATCAGTTGCTTGTTATCTCAATTTGTATGTGTGCTCATGTTTGCTAGAAAAGATATCCTAAGCAAACATAATGCCTATCACTTATATTATCACTTCTTATTATCCTAGTGTTCAATGTTTGAACACATTTCATGAGGTGTTCTCAAATGGTTTAGTTTAGTTAAAAAAAAGGCAAGTATTAGAAAAACCGATGCTTACATGTCAGGCTTCTATATTCAACCCCCTGCCACAGTCTTTGATTCAAAAACTTTCATTGAAAGCAAATTGAGATTTTCTAAGATTTGTGAGGTAATCAAATGCACCAGGCCACTCATAAATAAAAATGTTAATTTTCTCGAAAAACTCTCAGTAAGTAAATTAACTAATTCGATATATTTTGGTCCATATCTAATTTGTATTTTGTAAATGAGTGGTAAGATTTATTAGCATGCCTTAACCTTCCGAATCAACCTATCTGCTCAATTCAAAATAGGTACCTTCGTTTGGTATAAAAAAAAGTTTCGAACTTCGTCAACCTTTTAGAGAACTGAACCCAAAATCTCATTACTATTCACCTCACCGCCCCGTTTGCCTGCCACTAGTTGTAGGAATTCTACACAAATTATATGAATAACCAAAATGTAGAAATGACTTTATAATGGACGTCCGCTAACAGTTTCAAAATAATATTTTATGCCTCCGCCAGCAGATGACAGTTTAATAACTTCAAGCCGGATAAAAATGCAATAAAATAAAATTTAGATTATGGCAAATCAAAAATTTTATGTGTATAATTTTGAGCTCGAAATCTGCCGTAAAATAAGTTTCTTTATTCTGAATAATATACAGATACACCCTACCCGCACCCAGTCTGGTTATTATGTACTTTCAATTTTCAATTCTAGTTTGCAGTGCTTTGCTGTTGGTTTGGTGGTTGGTAGTTGGGTATCCTTTGTTTTTTGTGTTCCTTTGCGAAATGTTGTTTATTTACGATGCCCTTCTTTAATGCCCCATTATTATTGTTGTTATGCTATTTCACCGCGAAAGAAAATTTCCTTTCGGTCTAATGTTTTTTTTTTTTTAATCCATTTTCCGTTCTGCTCCATTTATAAAAAAAAAAGAAGGAATAATTTAAAAAAATCATCGGTATTGTTGTTTGTATACATTCTACAAGGACCAGGCTAAATCGTTATCCACATATACTTCCTCACCATAACATAATCTTGTTCTGTTTATTTATTTTTGTGAATATGTGTTTTTTTTTGCAGGATATCGAACATTGTTATTACCATGGCACAGTTAAGGATTATCCAGGAGCCAGCGCTGCGTTTCATACGTGTAATGGCGTTAGCGGTGTCATACACATTGGCAACGAAACATTCGTAATACATCCCTTCTATGGAGGAGATCTTTCGGTAAGATGTTGTTGATATCATTTCTCTTATACTTAAGTATATCGCAAATAATAAGATTATTTATGTATATATGTTAGTGTCAGAGTGTTTGCATAGGACTCGGTACTAGGGAGCTTATTCAAACCATGTTTTAAATCTTAGCCTGGAATGAAGAAAAAGCAAAAAATAACCAAATTTGAATTGTAAAAAAGTTTATATGGACTTAGATTTAAGGTAATAGAACATTTCAACTTTGAAGCTAAGCGTTCTGATGATGCCACAGAATTAGAATTATAGCTCCTTCCAGGTTAACTATTGAAAAAAAAAAATAGAAAACAATGACGAACAAATCTTCTTTTTAATAAGGTCTTGTGTTTGGTAGCCAAAAAAGTAAGACTTTTTGAATAGGAATCAACCTACAAATACAATCAACAGACTCGTGGTTGCGTTGCTTTACAAAGTCTTAAAATCTTATGGTTTTCCTTTTGACGTATCCGAATGCGAGCACCCAATTCATCTTCTTTTGATTAATAAAATAAAGAAAGACGAACCCAATTTCTCCTCTTTATTCTAAAATAAAAAAGAAAGTGAATACAGTTGCGAAAGGGTTGGACAAATGAAAAGGTAAATTGCTACAGGCAATGAGTTTTTAAATAAACGTAGGTAATTTTGTTCTTATACATTTTACTGAAGCTTATTTTTTTTTAAAAGCGTTTGGAAAACTTACTGGAGTTAAATATTTGATAGTGAGTTAAAAAGTGACATGATTGAAAAATACACACTGACAGCCATAAAACGACATGCCAAAAGTACAGTGACAGCCATGATGAAGGTACACCAATATCCGAAAGGTGCTATGTTAAAAGCGCACTAACAGCCAAAAAGAAATATGGTTAAGCCAAAAACCACATGACGAAGCCACATGGATATAAAATAAGCGACATGATGAAGACACACTGCCATCCAAAACTCTGTGTGATGGAGGCACGCTGACAACCGAAAAGTGGCGTGGTAAGTGCGTTTCTACTAATAACCGAAGAGCAACATCATAAGGTTAAGTGATAGCCTAAAAGCAACTTATCATGTTAGCTCACCGACAGCTAAAAAGCGACTTAATTAATGTACACTGACAGCCAAAAGCGACATGGTGAAGCCTCACGGCCATGAGATAATAGCCATGATAAAGACACACCTACACCCGAAAGGTGACATAATAAGGGTACACTGAAAGCCAAAGGAGCGACATGATAATCGCATAGAAACAGCCAAAAAGCGACATGATGAAGTTAGCTTGTTATATATGATTGTGAGTTATTTGAAACAAAAGTTAGAAAGCGAAACACATACATGCATACATAAGATGACGCAACAGACCGGACAGCCCTGGGGACTATCGCATTTCTCTCAATCATGCCTTTTGAGGGAAAGGTGGGGACCTACAATTCTGAAGACTTCAAACGGCTTATAGAGAAACTACTTTTCATGGAAATGAATTTACTATCGTAGGACTTGCCAGTTTTTTGGTGTAACAGGCAGACATACGAACTATTACGCCACGGGCATTACAAAACAGAAAAGCGGAACAGAAACGGTCAGAAGAGTTTAAGCTGCGAATTGCAGGTTCAAAACGCAAAAATGCAAGGTTATGCGCTCACCAAACGTTTTTTTGCTTCACCAAATCAACTATGCAAATCGCTGTGAGACATGTTGCGCGGTCTTTTCTAACCACTGTTCAGTCCCCCTCTCCCTTCTTCAATCAAGGTAATTAAATTCCCGAATGAAAACCTGAAATCAGAACAAACATGATATCTCTATATCGATCTCCAATGACTGTTAACCCGCTGATGGGGATTATTTAAAAAGACAATTCTACGATTATCCAAGCTCAAAAGCTCACCAAACTGTCAGTCTGAAACTGTCTGAATGTAACAATGATGTTTGGGCTATTGTATTTTTAAATAACGTAGAACCCCTTATCAACCGACGCAGTCAACCAAACTGAGCCTTATCGCTGAGCAAAATTTTCATGTGAGAATAGTGGTCCCCCCTAATCTTTTTTTGGCCAGAGCATTGATTGCACGCCGGCTGCTCTCGTTTTTCGTGCGGTTTTTATTTTTGTCCGATTTAGATTATAAAAGCCAATAATCAGGGCCGCATTAACCCTCAACGGGGCCCTAGGCAACCATCAATTTGGGGGCCCTTTTTTCACATCTGTTCCCTTCTTTTTCGATTAAAATATAAACTTATAGATTTCTTAAAAATTGTACTGTAAAGACGTTATAATATCAATAAAATTACCATATATATACAAATACATTTTAAACATGTCGTTTTCGACATTTGTTTTCAGCAAATTCATCAATTATATTATCAATATCAATTTTCTTCATTAAATCTGACTCAATGCAAAGTATACCTAATATGTCTAGTCGCTCTTGTCGCGTTGTAGCTCTTATAGCATCTTTGATTTTATTTAATTGCGAGAAGGATTGTTCGGCAGAAAAAATTCTGATCATCAATGTTAAAAATATCCGAAGAGCTATTTCTGTGTTTGGAAATACATCGGCTAATTGATCTTCCATTAGAATCTTGCATCAGTGTATCTAGAGATCACGTAACTTTGGAATTTTTTCATTTCAATGAAAAATTCTTCCAAATCTCTGGAATAAAAACGAACTAAGTTGTTTATATCTTCGTGGAGGTCTCCATTAGAGAAAAGTTGATGAGAAATGCAAATCTCTCTGAAACTTCCATACACATTTTCGCACGTCGTTTGATTTCACTGTGAAGATTGTCGATGATTTCGAGGAAACTTTTTGTCCTAATATCATCGCGAGGCGAAAATTCTACTTCTGAAGCATTTCCGTCATTAGGTTGTTTTTTTCTACATATTACGAGTACGTTTTACGTTTTCAATATAAGCTACACCAGGTATAATTGTTTTATTTTTTCCTCGAAATCATTGAACTTTTCTCGGAATGATACTAAACTCTCTTCTAACGATCCGTAGAAAAGCACTGCATTCGTCGCATTCGAATGTGCTTCCCAGCGTGTAGTTGACAATATCTATAAAGTTTTCTCATTGTTTATTTTTAAATACGCCCCAACGGTAGGTGGAGGCGGAACAAAAATTATATAATGTCTGTATAATGGCGAAAAAATCTACTGCACACTAACAGCACTTCACAGCATGCTCTCCAACCAAATTAAGGGATTGCGTGGAGCAGGGAACATAGATCGCATTCTCATTCGAACTCAATATTCTTGCTTGCACACCTTGGTTCGAATGGTCCAGTCGAATTTTAACAAGTGGATGGCCAATGTTCAAACCAAAATCTTACATCTAAATTTTTCCCATTTTCCGGGATCGTTGGAACGGTTGGAAATTTCTACACCTTGATTTTTATGTACACTTTCGCCCACAAGAGATTGGTTTGAAGATTCAGGTGTTGAGCTGACTGGATCATCGTTCAATTCAGGACTAGTTGCAAGTCCTTGACTGCCTGATGAATTTGGTGTTTTTACCTTCCGATAAAAATAATTGTCGAGTTTTGGAACTATTTCTAACACTGCACTTGTTCGTGATCGTTTTTCTTCGGCAACCTTTCATTTTTACGCACCTTGAATAGACATTTTTTAAACATAATAACAACTTAAGACACTAACGATAGTTTGAGTATTTACTAGTGTATTGCACTAAAACTATCACTGCCAAAAAATTATGGTCTCACTACGGTAAGGAAAAAAACACGGACTTTTAAGTGAGTCGGTCATCGCCTTTTGAATGCGGCCAACTGAGTTTTATTTATTTGAGTAAAATTTATTTTCAGTTCTTATTAATAATGCTATGTTTGCAATAACATTTTAGAAGTCTTTTTCATTTTTCGGGGCCCCCTAAAATCGGGGGCCCTAGGCAACTGCCTATTCTGCCTAACTGTTAATCCAGGACTGCCAATAGTGCAAATCAGCAAATAAAGCTTCTTCAAATGCATAATGCTTGTTCCGTACGTACTGCACGGCATACACCTCAAATGATGAGTAAAATAATTTATAGTTTCCAGATGTCGTGCGAAAATCCATCGTTAAGTCAATGAAATGAAAAAAGTCAATAAAATGAGCATAGTGTGCGATGACGCGTTGTTCAGGCACCAGTCGGCTTATGATGAAATGGTATACCAAACTAAAGATGAATGTCATAGCAAATAGCAATATAGCTGTCAATGAAAACAGTGCTGACAACCTCAATGTCTCAAAACATTCTTCTTTAGGGTTTATTCCAATAACTTTTCTCAATGCTTTTTTGCAATGTGTTTGTATTACATTTTTTGGCACTGAGATCCCAAGAGCCCTGCGAAGGTAGGTACTTACAAAACACGACTCATCAGCAAATAACTTCATCATATAGGTAAAGGGTGTTTTTTTACATGTGGTTTTCATGGAGAAATAAAACGCTTGCTCGAATAAATTCCATCCAAGAGTCCTAATTTTCCACCAATTTTTGTAGCATTTGGGGCCGTATATCAACAACAACCCTTCAAAAATTCTCGTCCAAGGTGTCAATCGTCTCGAGCTTATCTGCGTGGACAAGCCACTTAACATAACACCACAAAAAATAGTAAAGCGGCGTTAAATCGCAAGATCTTAGAGGCAACTAAAAATCAAAAATCTAAAAATCAGCGTCAACAGCGCAGCGTTTCGATTCAAAAAACTTACCTACGCAATTTGGGAAGCCAAACTGAGAATACATCAGGGAACTGCTGTCTAAATGACCAGATCCGAAAAGGTATTGACAGACTGAAATTCACACGTCTATTTCCAAACGTTTGTTAGTTATTCACATTTCAAGCACAGGTATAAACGGGCTGTGTGCCAAAGGTCCGGACTATAGTCTCTTTCTATTCAAAAGCAATTTGATATTATATCATCGCAGTTCTGTTAAATTTCAGAGTTGTTCCCAATGTTTTTCTTCACTTCATGAAACAATGAAAATTGTTGAATTACATCTTCTTTTATATTTTGCCAATTGAAATTAAGGAAATATTGTCAGCAAACGTTGCTGCGATGTGGCGGTGTCTTCAATTACAAGTATATTGAGTTCGTATGTACAAAACTGAACCCAAAACACTTCCTTGTGGTATCCCAGTCATTAATAATTTTAAGCCTTCAACGCCGTTTCCAGGGACTTATGTCGCGGACAATTGTGTTATTGTTTTATAGAATTAAAAGTTCTTTTGGTAACACTTGTCTCCACAAAAAGGTTCCGATCACCTTTCATAAAACCGAAACCAATTTGTGGAGTAACGGAGGGCTACATCAAGAAAGATGTTAGGAACGAGTTTCAAACACGATGATGCTTACTTGAGGTTCTGACCAAGACTAACCAAAAGATAAACTTTATTTCCATTTAATTTTTAACATATAATTTTCTTCGAATTAGTATCTGACAAAGTATTTTGTTATGGAAAAGTTTAATATTTCATAAGTATTTGGATTTCTTAAGACTAATATGGGGTTAATAACAAAGACATAAAAAAACGAAGGAAGACAAATGGAATAAACACTGGAATGAACTCTCGAAAAATTATCTAGCCAAGTCTCTACTTGGCAAGAACGCTATAAACCCAAGTAGGATGCTAGCCGCGGGTTCCTAATTGAACATTGCGGGCTTAGGAAGTACCTCAAAATAGTAGGCGTGGAGAGCGGTGGCCAATGCGGATACTGTGAAGAACAGGAAGAATCTCCGGATCACCTTCTTGGAAAAAAGTTCCAATGAAAAAAGTTCCCAGAATCATACTACATAGGCGAAATTGGGATGTAGCTAAATGCCACAACGTAACGCCAATCCTTAGTTTCATCAAAGAGATTAATCTGTGTGAAGTATTATAACCAATTAAGGAGCAAAAGGCGCAATGGATCTACAAGGTCGAAGTGCAATACAAAACCCCAATCCATTCGTTCATATATTCAACACCTGTTCTTTATTTGAATCAACGGGAGTAATAATTAACATGCCTTTTCGTTATAATGGGAACTCAAGGTCCGCGTCCCAGAACCACTCAATGGTTTGAATCGCTTTGCTTGAAGAATTGGCAGGTACTCTGATACTAATTCAATGAATCGGCAATAAATTGTAGCTCCCTTTCACTCCTTTAAAGTTGTGCTTGTGTTTTATTTATTTAAAGGCTTTCACAAATGGTTTCAGTTTCTTTTAGCTACTCTAAACTTCAGAACAAATAAGTTTCACGTGTCGTGTCAACCTTTTATCAGTTGTTGGACTAAAAATCGCTACCTAAAGGTTACGTCACATATCAGTTAGTATTTGGCAAAGCAATAAAACGTACTAAGTTAGATAACTTAAATTTTTTATAAACGCTTCTACCCAAGTAAAAAGGGTTTTCCCCACCGGGACAATCCACACCGCAGCGGTCGTCTGCCACCGTTAGCTGTACCTAACGCAAATGTATTTACTTAGTAACTGCTTTCATACAATTTAAGGTTTCAAACTTCTTCCTAAGCAATGCTATGCAAATTTCATTTATCAGGGTAATCCTTGCGGTTTCTGAAAAAGCCTTAAATTCCCTTCCAGCCAACGGCAAAACCGCGAAAAAAGGACATTAAAAAAAAGAACGAATCTAAAAACAGTATGTTTTTTTTTTTTTTTTTGTTCTCTGTGTTTGATTCCTGAGCATCGAGAACGACACGAGAATAAGCTATCGCATGAATAGCACCACCGGTCCACAAAGGTATATATACCTATTCGCATATTTTTGTCTCTGGTGCTTTGTCTGTCATGCTTTTAACGGTTGAATTTGCCTTCAGAATTCATTTCGTGATTCTCATATTCAATGGTACTTATATCCTTTTTTTCATTTCTATGTCCTGAGGGCGGTGTTTTCATATACGTATGTGCATATGTTGTATAAGTTCCCATGTTGAGAATAATACAATTTGAAATACTATATGAGAAACCCATTCATAGACGCTTTAGGAAGACGAAAAGAAGAAATCATCGTAATGTGGAAACTTATAGCCTTTTGGATTTATGAGACCTGTGCGTTTTGGAATTTATTGCATTTGTATTGATTTTTATTTGAAGCAGTTGCTGCCTTTTATACTTTTTTATTTTATTTGTGTCAATTTTAACTTTTTGTTTGAGCTGACGATTTAACCGTCAGTCACACACAATTCCGATGAAAGGTCGTTTCTCGTTTGGTGTGTGAGTGTGTGTGTCGTTTTGTGCGTCTTATATTGAGTTTGTGGGTGAAAGTTTGATTTCTTTTGAAGTACCTATCAAAATTGATTTCAATTTTCTTTGTTTTTGATCAGAGATTTGATAAAAATGTTAGCTTGTAAATATGTGATTTTAATCATTTGAAGTAACGCAATGGAATCAGCAGAAAGAGCAAAAAACTTATTCGGAAATTGAATTGGGTTTCTTTGGGCTTAAGCCTTAGCAGAGGAGATAGGGTTATTCCATTACTTACTTACTTAGGTGGGCATTACAGTTCGGGGTGAACCTGGGCCTCAACCAACATCCTTCTATAACGATTTCGATCTCGGGCGAGCTCTCTCCAGTTTCGCACTCCAAGTCGGTTGAGGTCTTCATCCACTTGATTGCGCCACCTAAGACGAGGTCTTCCCCTTCCGCGATTTCCCTGCAATGTGCTTTCGAAAACCCGACGAGCCGGAGCGTTTGGGTCCATCCGCTCTACATGGCCCAACCATCGTAGCCTCGCGATGCGTACTCTTCTGGCTATGCCCATGTCGCGGTACAGCTCATACAGCTCGTTGTTGTATCTTCTTCTCCACACATTGTCTTCGCATACGGGACCAAAGATCATTCGGAGAATTTTTCTTTCGAAACGACCAAGAGTTTCCTCATCCGCTTTCGATAAGGTCCATGCTTCCGCGCCGTACAGCAGGACTGGGATGATTTAGGTCTTATACAAGGTCACCTTGGTTTTTCTAGAGAGGGTTTTGTTTCTCAATTGCCTTCTTAACCCAAAGAAGCAACGGTTGGCAAGAGTTATTCTCCGTTTGATCTCCGCACTGATGTTGTTTTCCGTGTCTACAGCGGATCCTAGGTAGACGAAGTCCTGTACTACCTCGAAGTTATGTCTGTCTATTGTGACGTTTTGTCCAATTCGTCGATGTTCTGTGTCCTTGTTTGATGACAGCATATACTTCGTTTTGCCCTCATTAACCATCAAACCCATTTTTGCCGCTTCTGTTTCAATACTCGCAAAAGCACCTATGACATCACGCTTTTTTCTTCCCATTACGTCAATATCGTCTGCATAGGCGAGTAATTGTACAGACTTTTGAAAGATTGTTCCTCTGGTGTTGACGTTTGAGTTTCTTACAATCTGTTCAAGTATGATGTTGAAGAAATCGCATGACAGTTTGTCGCCTTGCCTAAAGCCTTTATCGACATCAAAGGTCTCGGTGAGTTCTTTTCCGACCTTGACGGAGCAGCGTGAATTCTCCAAAGTCATCCTGCATAGTCGTACGAGTTTTGCAGGGATGCCGAAACTAGACATGGCTCTGTACAGCTCGTCTCTGTAAATACTGTCATACGCGGCCTTGAAATCGATAAAGAGGTGGTGAATATCGATATTATGTTCTCGGGTTTTTTCCAAGATCTGCCGTAATGTGAAAATTTGGTCTATTGTGGACTTCTCTGGTCTAAAACCACATTGATAAGGACCTATCAAGTTGTTGACGTGGGGTTTCAGACGTTCACATATTACAGCAGACAAGATCTTATAAGCGACGTTAAGGAGGCTTATCCCTCTGTAATTGGCGCAATTGTGAGGGTCTCCTTTCTTTAGGATCGGGCATACGATACTGAGGTTCCATTCATCGGGCATGCTTTCTTTCGACCATATCATGCAGATCAGCTGGTGCATGCTCCTTTCCAACTGGTCTCCAGCTGCCTTGAAAAGTTCGGCATCAAGGCCATCTGCACCTGCAGTCTTATTTGATTTAAGTTTGCATATGGCAAGCTTAACCTCTTCTAGGTCGGGAGGACGGCATTCTTGATCATCGTCCAAGCTGAATGGGGCAATCTGCCTGACAGCGGAATTTGTGTCTTCATCGCCGTTAAGCAGTCTGCAGAAATGATCTTTCCAAATCTTCAGTAGCGACTGTGACTCTACAATTATGTTTCCCTGCTGGTCTTTACAGGCTTGAGTTCGGGGTTTGCCACCCTGGCAGGATCTTTTTACCTTTTGGTAAAACTTCCGAATCTCGTTCCTGTCATGGCACCTCTCTATTTCCTCAAACGAGCGCTTCTCATGCTGCTTCTTTTTCTTTTTGAGAAGTCGGTGTTCTTCCCTTCTTCTCTCCTTGTAAATCTCGTTATACTGATCGTAAGCAGCCCTTGTTCGTGTTTGCATAAGCATTTGTCGTGCTCTTTGTTTGGCTGCATTTGCCTGCCTGCATTCTTCATCGAACCATGGGTTTCGTTTTGGTGGCCGAGTGAAACCCAGAACCTCAGAGGCAGCGGTTCTGATGGCTTCTTGGCATTGCTGCCACTGGTCTTCAATGTTTAATGCTGGCGGCATGGGATTCAAGGATAATTGAAGGGACTTGCGATTGTAGCTTTCCGACGTCATATCTCTTCACAGCGTTAGTTCGCGCTGGTCGTGAACAAGATATCCTCATTCGTACCTTGGCTACAACAAGGTAGTGGTCCGAGTCAAAGTTGGCCCCTCGGAAAGTTCGGACATCTAGAACACTGGAAGAGTGCCTTGCGTCGATCGCAACATGGTCAATTTGGTTGACGGTTAATTGATCTGGGGATCGCCATGTACCTTTATGAATTTTGAGATGCGGGAAGCGCGTACTACTTACAACAAGATTCAGCCCCGCAGCAAAATCGATTAGCCTCAGTCCGTTTTCGGAGGTTTTGTCATGGAGGCTATGCTTACCGATTGTGTTTCCAAAGATGTCCTCCTTCCCTAGCTTTGCGTTAAAATCGCCAAGAACGATTTTCACGTCGTGTCTAGGGCACTGCTCATACGTTTCTTCGAGGAGCTCGTAGAAACAGTCTTTGGAATCGTCGTCTTTCTCTTCTGTGGGGGCGTGGGCGCATATAAGGCTAATGTTGGCGAATTTAGCCCTGATGCGGATGGTCATTATACGCTCATTGACTGGATTTTGGCTAATCACCTTATCCCTGAGTCTTCCTCTAACGACAAATCCGCACCCAAATAAGCGTTGTTTCTTTTGTCTGTAGCAGTCGCCATAATAGATGTCACAGTTTCTCATCTTCTTTATTAGGGTTATTCCATTGGAAGATTTATATTGAGAAATCAAAGAATAGGAGGAGAGGAAGAAGTGCTTATTCGATTTCACTGAATTTTCCATAGCAGACTTCATCTTGTTTCTTTATATTTATTGCCCTTGTTTCACCTTCAGTTGTACTTCCAGCCTACTAGTGTCAGACATTTTCCTGGATAAGCGTACCACCTATGACGAGGTCTTCCCCTTCCGCGTTTTCTTTTGCAATGTGCTTTCGAAAACCCTTCGAGCCGGAGTGTTGTTGTCCACCCACTATACATGTCCCAAACTATGCGTACTCTTCTAAATATAGCCGATGTCAAATACAAAAGCCTAAGTTCTTACATGACCACAAAGTAAGACAAACATTACTGTTGTGTCCAGAAGGATGCAAAAACTTTTGGTCTTTTGTTAAAAACGTTAAAAACTCGACCACGTCATCGGTCCCAACGCTCGTTTTCAATGACTTTCCGTATGTCAGCTCCATCGATAATGCCAATTTGCTAGCAGCTCAATTTGCTGCTAAATCGACACTTCCAGATAGCATATTGGCTCCATATAAGCCCGAGTTTGCAAATTCTGTGAATATGCAGATATTCTTTTGAACTCCTATTCCTATTCTGCTGGGATTTTCCCGAGCAGATGGAAAACTACATTTGTCCAGCCGGTTCTTAAAAAGGCGAATATTCCTCCCCTTCCAATTACCGTCCAATTGCACTAACGTCCCTTCTTTCCAAGGTCATGGAAACGTTGACAAACCGTCAACTTATGAAATATCTTGAAGAACGAAAGAGTCTTAATGACCGTCAGTCAAAACTGGAGTTATAACTCCCATATCTGGTCAGGTGATCTTCAAACTTCTTTGCGCTTACTTGATAAGGTAAAAAATAGATAGGTGCTGATAGTTCAATCGTAGAAATTATTGATTCTCTTGAACATCGTCGAAACGTTACCTGTTTCCTGTGAAATAGCCAGCTGCTTTCCTCCCCTGAAACAATTTGGCCGTAACACTCTCCTATTTAATCCTCTATTATTTTCCTAAATGCTCGCAAACTGTATAAGTTGTACAGAATTTTAAATGATGTTAAAGACAATTTGTCGCCTTACCTTAAGTCTTTTTCGGAAGCAAAGGTGTTGTTGTGCTTTTTACCGACCTTGTCGAAGAAGCTGTGAGATCTCCAAAACCATCCTGCGTAGTCGTACAGACTATTGAAAGATTAAGCCTCTATCGTTGACGTTTGAGCTTTGGTTTCTTTTCAAATGTAGACAGTAAGAAAGAAATCGCATGACAGTTTATCGCACTGTAGAAAGTCACCCACTATATCCCCTTTGAGATATTTTTTTTAAGGCTGAGTAGATACGAATTTTGAATATAACAATTCATTTGTTTTACGTCAACCGACTTTGAGTGCAAAACTGGAGCGAGCTCGCCCGAAAACAAAGTCGTTATAGAAGGATGTAGGTTAAGGCCTAGGTTCACCACCAACTGTAATGCCCTCTTAAGTAAGTAACTAAGTACCTATATGGAAAGAAAGCCTGCAACTTCTAAAATAGCCATCGAATTGAGTAAAATAAAAACGCAGCTCTATTTAGTTTCGTAAAAAACAGCTTTCAATAGTGTTTTTGCTTTGCGTATACGAGATTTTCAGAATTTCATTAAAACGATTTCTCTCGGAATGTACATCCTGATTGAAAATGGGAGCCACTATATTTTTGGCAGCGTTGAGATGTAAAGGACTTTTCATATGAGCATGAGCACGACTAACGACTTACGAATGAAATAATATTCATTGGATTTCAAAATTCTTTCATTTGGTTGTTTTGTATTCTTCGTGAATGGCGTTCAACAATTTGTGTGTTTCTTTTTTTGTTATGTGTAAATAAATGTTGTTGAGGGAAATAAGAAAGGAATTTCAGTGTCCTTATTAATAAATAAAATAAAAGGAGAATGCAAATGCGAAAAACTTAATGGATATGAGCAACTGATGGATCATTTGTATGTTCAAAATATATTCATCCAAGTTTTTTTTTTTTTAATATTTTCAATGTTTGTTTACATTTTTTGCATATTTTTTAATTGCTGCTACAGTTAAACAACCAAAACAAAAACAAAAATTGTTGAAGTGCGGATTTTACTTGAATTGTAGGTTTGTGAAACGAGAATAAAGTTCGGCAATTCACAACATTTTTGTTTGTGACAAATAAATTTCTTGTCTGAATTTGCTTTAGCTTTAATTGATAGTGCTACCGGTGGTGTAATGTTTAGCATTTCTGCCTCTTACGCAGTAGGTTCGTGGTTCGAATCTTAACAAAAAACATAAACGAGTACCGCCTTTCGGAATTATCAAGTTCTCCGATAATAAATTTATAAACTATACAGGGTGTATATAGTAGATTTATCTGGGAAGTAATATTATATTTCATGGCAAGAAATGAAATCCAACCCTTATTATACGTTCGAATACAAACGCAATGGTTCAGGATGGACCTGAAAGTTGGGTGGATTTGAAAAAGTCATTAAAAATATGGACAGCTATTATACAAATAATACTGAAAAAGAGTTTGATGGAAAAGTTATTTCAATTGAGTAGTCGTGGTTGGACTAATGTGGTGAAGTCTACTCCCTACCATGCCCACAAAGCAAAGTCTGGTTGTGTCAAATCCGGTCTTCTTTGCGGCCAAGCAGCATCACTATCATGTTGAAACAATGCCCTTGGCGTAATGATTAGAGTGTCTACCTATTACATGGGAGGTTCGAAACCCAGAAACAGCAAGAAAAAAAAAAGTCAAGTCATTCCCACGGGTAGCCTTTGGCGATGACTTGGCAGCTTCTCCGATAGAATATTTCATGACACGAAAACCGCTACCTCAATTTGCCATTCAGAATCTGCAAAAAACTATACATCGATTCCATATCCTCACAAAGTTTGGTAGAGAGAAATGGGCTTAACTATGGGGCTCTTCGCTCTGTTGCGCCACTCTTTACAACCTTGTCATGTTTATCAACAATTTGTTGCCTCATTAAGTCCCCTAATCGATGGCGCTAATTCAAATGATGACTTCATTGTCCTGGGTGACTTTAACTTGCCCAATCTAAAATGAATTCCATCCGTGGATGAATCGTGTTTTTCCTTTTAATCTCTCTTCCGAAACATAAATTATTTCCACTGATTACTTTCTCCAGTCTTGCTTGTTTCAAATTAGTGGTATTCTCAACAATTGTCAGAGAAAGCTTGACCTTACCATTTCCTTTTAACTCCTCCGTCTTCAAGAGTAACCACCTTCTCTCCACTCTAGATCAGTATTAACCTCTTCTATCCTTTGTTTTCCGTATTGATGATAGCGTTCCAACTATGGAACCCCAAAACTCCCCTAGCTTCAACTTTCGCAAAGGTGATTTAACATGCCTTATAATCTTCTAAACAAGATTGACTTCAATCTATTCATCAACCTGTTTACTCTATCAACATGGCTTTTTCATTCTTTTACTCCTTCTTTGCGTGCTTGATCCAATGTGCTCCTTATACGTTTCAAAAAACCTGTGTTTCCTCTCCACACTGGTACACAAAAGTATTTGAAAGCACCCGCAACGTCAGAAACGAGTTATGGAAAACTAGGTAGGTCTGTATGACGCCTTCTAACTACCTTAAATACCAACTAAATTCCTCTAACTTTTCTCCTCTTTGCAACTCTCTCTACCAAACTTATCTTGAAAAATGCAAACCTTCCTTATTCCAGAACCAAAACGTTTCCACCAATTTATAAGCGTGAAAAGAAAATCTGACGTTCTTCCTTTAAAGTTTAATTTTATATGCAATTCTTCCTCTGACTTTGAATATCATAATAGGCTTCTAATAAATATCCTCTAGTTTCTGTAAATGCTTGTTCCCAGACTGTTCGCGACATGATGAATTCTCCCCTGGCCCCGATGGCATTCCAGTAATTTTTCTTAAAAAATGCGCTGCCGCACTATTCAAAGCCCTTACTAGTCTTTTTCAACTTTCGCTCTCCCGTTTTCCCTCTCTTTGGAAAGAATCTTTCATTTTCCCTAATTTTCGAAAAAGGCTGTAAGAACGAGGTCTCAAATTATCGACCGATAGCTTAGCTTTTCGCAATCCCCAAGCTTTTCGAAAGCATTGTGAACGACTCTCTGTGTTTTCATTGTAAACCAACTGTTTTCCCACTTCAATACGGTTTCTTAAAGGGGTGGTCTACTACGACTTACCTTACCCAATTTGTATCAATGGCTCTAGAAAAAGGCAATGAGGTTGATATTATTGCTATCGATTTTAATAAAAACCAATTCAACATAATAAGTCATCAAATTATCTACCATAAACTCCTTTGGCTTCCCACCACTAGTTATCGAATGGACCGAATCATACCCTGAAAACCGAGTATAGTCTTAAGAAAAGCTATATCCGATCCAACATAAACCCTTTCGGGAGCTCCCTAGGGTAGCCATCTCGGTCCACTCCTGTTTGTGCTTGCCATCAATGACGTTGGCGGTTTGACGACATTCTCAGATCTCTCCATTTATGCAGACGACATTAAAATAGTAAAAGTTATTTCATCTGTTCAGTATTCTTCCCTCTTTCAACAAGACCTGAACACTCTCTTTATTTGGTGTTGATTATGTAGAGGAGGACCACACTTACGCTTCGGAATTCTTCAGACGAAAAACACAACGTCAATTGGCTCCAAAAAAAGAACGCCCTTTGATTGTTTTCTTTGTTTTTGTTTAATTTAATAGCACGTAGGATTTACTTTATTTCATTTAATTTTCATATAGGTCTCAAGTTTGAGTTAAATTTATTCCAGAAGGGTAACAACTTGTAATTTTGAAAAGTAAAAATTATTCAACTAAGCACACAAGAAAAACAGACGGCCCAAGAGATGATTAAAAAACTCAGATGAGATGCTTGTTGGTTGGTGATTGATTGATGGATTCGTCGCAAAAAGACGATCGACTGTGTTTCTAAAGGTAGAACATTGAATCGTCGCAATAAGACGATCGACTCTGATTGAAAGGTAAAAAATGGAAATGTTCTTGATTTTAGATTTAGAAGGGGAGTGGCACTGCTCACTGGCACTCCCATTCAGAGTCGTGTGAACATTACGCCCCCCTTGGCGAGATGCGCCAAAAAAAAATTGTTACTGAAATAAAAGTAGGTAAATGAAATTTATTAATTGGCAATTAGTTTATAGGCAGTAGGCACAGTTTTACTATGGGTCGGACTCTTTCTCCGTTTTGGGTTTTAAGTGTTGCGACTCTGACTCAACCATCGGAACATGGGTGTATATTTGTAACACGCCCTAGACGCCATTCAGTAGATGGCAGATTTTCGCTTTTAATGACGACCAAATCATTCACTTTAATATCGGTCTGAGGTGTCTTCCATTTGTGTCGTTGATGTAGTTCCTTGAGATACTCATCTTTCCATCTGTGGCAGAATTGTTGTTGGAGGCATTTTACTTTTTCCCACCGATTGATTAACGATAAATTTGCATCAGCCAGATTCGGTTCTGGAAAAGATAAAAGCGGACCGCCGCCGCCACGCAAAAAATGCCCCGGCGTCAATGCCAACAGATCAGAAGGATCTGTGGACGCATGGACGATATTGGACGCGAGTTTAAACACGCTTCGATACGTGCTAGAACCGTTGAAAATTCTTCGAACGTGAACTGGTCTTGGTCCCCAGCCTTCTTAAATGGCTTTTAAAACCTTTTACGCCGGCTTCACATAAACCTCCCATGTGAGGTGCCCCTGGCGGAATAAAATTCCATTTCAAACCCTAAACGCCATATTTAAGGCTCGTCTCTTTGGGAATGGTGGCTACAAATTTCTTAAACTCCTTGCGTAAAATTGCATCGGCACCCGTAAAGTTCGTTCCATTGTCTGAAAACACTTCTTTGGGTAAGTCTCCTGGCAAAGGCCGCCAGGAACGCTTCAGATGACAAATCACTTGCAGCTTCGAGGTCAATTGCCTTGGTGGAAAAGCAGACAAACACGCATGCATACCCTTTCGTCATACGACAATTTCGTGCGCTGAAACTCTTGATTATGAAGGGGCCCGCGAAGTCGATTCCAGTAAATGTGAAAGGTGGAGAAAATGTAACTCTTTCGGGAGGTAGGGCAGCCATCATCTGCTTGCTTAAGTCTCTTTTGTAGGTTGCGCATATGGTGCAACGACGAATGCAAAACTTAACCAGAATTTGGAGTTTTGGTAACCAGAAGCATTGCCTCGTTAATCGCACCATTTAAGAGTTGCCCCCGTGCATTGAAATCTCATGAATGAATTGAACCAGGGGACAAGCAAAACGGGATTTAAAGGTTAGTATTATAGGGTGACGTTCATTGTACGAAATGTCTGAGTTTGAGAGTCGTCCATTGACTCTAAGAAGCTTGTTTGAATCCAAAAGTGGATTAAAGGACAAAATAGAACTTTTCTTTGAAACTGGCAGCTGGCAACTGCAAACAGAGAATATTCTGTAGAAAAATGACGCTCTTGAGCCAATCGGATCAGACGAATTTTCACAAACTCCATTTCTGGTTGCGAGATGTCACGAGACTTGTATTTGTTGGGTTGTTGCTTTGAGATAGACCCGAAGAAGCGAAAAACATAGCACAATACGCGCATAGCGCGGGATAATGTCGAAAAACGGTCAAGAAAATCTTCCGGTTCTTGTAAAACTACCAATGAGTTGGTGTTTTGTTCGTAGTCGTCGAGAGAAATACCTGTTAGTCCCACTAGAGGACTCTGAAAAATTGGCTGGACCACTAGCGGGGAAACCTCTTTCTGTTCGATATTTTCAGTATGTTGAGCGTCTGGTAAAGCCGCCGGCCATCGAGAGGCTGGTTCACAGAGCCATGATGGGCCCCCCATTCAGAGTCGTGTGAACAGGTGTAGTAAAAACTTTCTTGAGCTTATTGTTAAAAACTGCTAATGTAGGTATGACTTTCACTCGTTATTCCGTTCAATTACTGATTAGAGAATATCAAAACATGTTACGAGGTTGCCTGATAACGTGAGTGAAAGTGCCATACTAACGTAATTCATTCACGTATCACTCGAAAACGTGTGCGGTAATTCGACTCCAGATTATCTGACAGAGAAAGTTGATCTTCCCGAATTTTCTGATTGAATCTGTCCATTTCAATAGACAATTTTTAATTATTAACACAATTAGATAAAAGAAAAGATTAGTAAAGTTTTTAACAGTTAAAACACTTATTTTATTTCCTCAGATGTACATTTCACAAGCAATGCTTCCATCGTCAGTGAGATTTATAAAATTAAATTAAATTAAATTATTTGTCAAAAAACTAATAATAAACAAAAATGTTTCTAAACAAAATTACAGTTGAGTTGAGTTGAATCTATTAAAAAAATTTTTGAATATTGAATCTTTGATTGGTCCATCATCACTATTCATTAGATTATTTTTGTTTATTATTAATTTTTTGACAAATAATTTAATTTAATTTAATTTTATAAATCTCACTGACGATGGAAGCATTGCTTCTGAAATGTACATGTGAGGAAATAAAATAAGTGTTTTAACTGTTAAAAACTTTACTAATCTTTTCATTTATTAGATTAAAAAACACGTGGAATATCTCAACTAAAAAATTCAACGATTAGATACCATATAAGTCCATATAACCTGGCCGATAAACTTGACTTTGAATGTTGTTTCTTGAGTGCATCATTAAGAAACACCCTGCTTCTTTAAATTGATAGGAAAAAAGGTCTTTACTTCATTACATAATGTCACGATGCATACATGGAGTAAATATTGATTCATGTCATTTATTCAAATTTATTTCCAACAAAGACAATACTTCGTTGAACGAATCCAGTCCGAATTGCTTTAGAAACAATTCAAATCCGTCCACAAGGACGAAAGGATTTATTTTTTTAAACAAAAATGTGTCTCGTGTTTTCAAATCAAAACAATCAATTGCGTTACTTTGGTGTACCTGATAGGTATTTGCGCAAGAGAAAATGGAAAATGGTGAAAACCTTTTAAAAACAAACGAACAGCATGTAAAGTGCAGATTGATGTTCACATGCTGCCTAACGATGTCCCATCGGGCAAACCGTGTAGGTATGTTGTGTTGTTATATTCCATATGATCCACAAAAGAAAACATGTTTCGTTAACAGGGCATGTTGTTAAAAGCTGAACTTACATTTGCCTCGGAAGATTCGACTGAACAAACAAACACCCGATGAAAATTCTTTCAGTTGTTTTGTTTTGCATTTATCATACAAAACCAACATTATTCACCTTCACTTTGCTTTCGGTTATTATTGAATATTGAAATGCCTACATATTCAGAAAAATTAAAAATATTGTTCCAAAGTATCCTTATGAAGTTTGAATACCTATAATCCAATTACTAACATCAATAGATACAAAAACTTAGTTTGTCTCATCGATCGCATCAGGAGTAGGTAGGTTTGTAGGCAGAGGTGAACTACCTACTCATCTCAATGAGAATGGAATTGGTAGCAAATAACAGTTTTCTCTTTTCATCCTTTTAAGTTTTTAGTTTTCAATTAAAATATCAAATTATTTTCTCATCTTTTCGTAAACTACCTACTCGAACAATAAAAGTTCCCAATTTAATTCTCCAATCAACACAAAATGGAAACCGGAACTGAGAAGTAATCATTGAAAATATAACGAAACAAAAGCAAGGACGAGATACCTTCATACATAGCTACACAGGATAGCGCAACGTTTCTTTTCTGTCCCTGACACTGACACACAGTCAGAGTGGCAACAAATAAACAAACTCAAAAACAAACACACGACGAAAATGAATGAACGAATCTGATAATCTCAATCCTGTAAAATCTCTATCAGACAACAGAGTCCTTTGGTGAAATGCAATCGACAAATGAATTACCTAACCTACAACTATAATTTCCACACCCATTTCAACAGAAGAGTATCTCTGTATTTGCTATCCTGGAAATCGAAAATACGTTTTCGAAGTTGCATTTCCATTTTGTTGTTTATAAACATGCCATTGCCTATGCCAGGGCCTCTGCTATATGCCTATAACCTTTCTACTCCTTCTCCTGCCCACCTACATAGACTACTCTACCTATAGGGAATGGGAGAAGAAGTAAGAGTGAGCAAACAAATAAGAACTTCGTTTGGGGTTTATGCCACACCAATCAACACGCCATACGGTGAACGGAAATCCACTTAAAATTAAAATTGTTTCATTAAATTTTTAATTACACTCCTAAATCAATAAGCGCGACTCTGAAATGCGATAAAAGCTACATTTTCGAAATGAAGTGAAGTCCTTTTTTCGGTTCGGTTCGAATGATTTTTTTTTCTGTCTTTTTTTGTTCTTTTGTGTGTGTGTGTGTGAGGATGTAGGTTTGCGTGTGTGTATAGTGAAATAATTAAGTGTTTGTCCATACACTCCAATTAGCAGCGATATCATCTGTTATTTGAGGTTTGGGGTTTTCGCCGATAAGTGGGTGGCGGGTTGAGTTGAGTTGGGAGCTGCACACAGCTATCAGGTTAATTGTATGAGGCTTGAATTGAATATTCAGTCGTTAGTGGACTATACACACCTTATTGTCGACAATGATCGTTCGTTGACAAAATTAAAAAAAGAAAAGAAAAAACAACACCCTACAACAAACAACCAAAGAAAGACGCAGAGGTAATGGCTGCTTAAATTATTTTTTCCTGCGGATAACAGTAAATAGATGACCTAATTTACATTAAGGCCAGCATCAAGCCCCTTCTCATACCTACAATAATTCGACTTATGCTATATAAGTTAACAGGATAGAAGCAAGTATCTTTTACATTAATAAGTAGGTACTTGAGTCCGTATTTAACGAAAGAGAAAAAAGAAAACGGCAATCCACTAGTCGCTCAAGGACGAGGATATGCTTCCGCCAGTCAATTTTAAGGAGATTAAAATATCTTACAATTCCATCGTCGAAATTATACGTAGGCATGGTAGCGTTTGATTTGTTTCTACTTAAGATTCTGAATTTTATACGAGTAGGTACTTGCTACATAAGAAAACAAAGTGGTTTTTGTTCCTTTTCTTTTTATCGACTAACCAGAATCGGAAAATTATTTGCTTAAGCTCAGGGAGATTTGATAAATGGTCAACCAGATTGAAAATGTGGAGAATGTTGTGATGTGCTTTTTTCTTTAGAGCTGCGGTATGCTCGTCCGGTCCAGGGTCGACCAAAGAAAACACGTAAAACTTCGGTTATGAAGAAGGTCCAATCCTCTTATTTGTCTTAAAGTTAGTCTAATATAATGTTTATTAATTCTTATCACTAATTCTGGTGATCGGTGGTTCCAACGCTGGTAGATCCTTAGTCCTATGCTGGCAAAACGGTCATTAAGTACGGGTTTTTAATCGCTGGCATCAACAGGTAAATCTTGGCATCAACAGTAAAAATACTGGCATCAACAGTCAAACGCTGGCATCAACAGGTTAATCCTAGCATCAACAGTAAAAATACTGGCTCAACAGTCAAACGCTTGCATCAATAGGTAAATCCTGGCATCAACTGTAAAAATACTGGCATCAACGGCTTATAGCCGGCAAAACCCAAAACCCAAAAGTCATTAAGAGGCTAGTGGGGATTTGTGCTAGGAACTCCAAGGAGACCTTGCTTAAAATTGGGAGTCTCTGGGCACACTACCTGGTTTTCCTCTAGTGGAAGTAGCCTGTACTCGAGATTGGTTATTGGTACTTTTCAACACGGGCTGGCTTTATAAAGTTATCTACACCTAGTGCGTGTGAGTTCTGTGACGTGAGTGAAAAATATCATGTGATAACAATGGTATGTGTATTGGCTGGCGGTAGGGTGTGTATTTGTAACTTCGTTACAATGTCAAATCTTTTAAGTAAATTAGCTGGACATCGAAACTAGGATTATATTCTGGCCTTTTCAAACTTTGAACTTCAAGATTTGCCTCGGTTTAGTAAGCTCTTTCGTATTTTGAGCGTGCGGATAAATTCACATTCATTCAAACTACTGCGTGTGTACCTGATTCAGTAGTTTGAATTTTGCTGCATTACAAAATCCACTTCAACTGATTGTGAAATTGTTCACATCACATCTTAACTTTGTTGACTGAAATTTTCAAATGTATTTCGATTTAGTTAATTGATCAATTTCATTCCTTTCTTCCTAAGAGCCCTAAGCGAGCTCTTTACAGTTTTGTATTCTAACTTAATTTACCTATAGGCACCTAAAACGAGGTCTTCGATTTACACGATTTCCCTGCAATAAGCTTTCGAAAATGCATCGAGTCGAAGCTTTGGTGCAGATGCCCTGAGGGGAGTTCTATCAAATTATAAAAGGAGAGACTGTATTGCTTCCTATACGAGACAGAATTGAATTTTTCTAAGCGATTTTCATTAACTTATTATGGAATTCCCATAAATTGTCAATTCAGTTATTAATTAAATTGTCTTTCGGCTGCTCTAAAGCAAAATTAAAGCTCAACTGAGATGCGCCACGTCGCTAAATAGCTCATTAAGTTTGTTGTAGAATCTTCTTCTTCTTCACACATTGTCTTCACATACAAAACCAAAGATCATTTGGTGTATTTCTCTTTCGAAACGTCCAAGGGTTTCCTCATCCTTTTACAATATTTTCATCCAAGGCCTTTTAATAGAATACCTTGGTTATGTTTATCGAGGAGTTCATTCCTCGATTGTCTTCTAAAAACCAAACAAGTAATGATGCGCAATGGTGAGAGCTACAGACTAGACGTGTTTTGTAATCGGGCAGTTTTATCTTGTGTTTTCTTCCATATTTGAGTTCCCAATCACAAAAGTTTTTTGACATCATTATCATTGAAGTCAGTATAAAAAAGATCAGTGAAAAAAGACACTTATAAATACACAGAAATCGCCGAATTAATAAATTTAATATTTCTTTCTTTGTCAATTGTAAAACCACAAATATAAATTCCTTTGTCTCTCTTCGAACCCTAATTGAACCACATCTATTCAATTGCTGCATTTACATATGTCTGAATCATACAACAAACGAAGTCGCCCATCAGACAACACGACCAAGCTAGTTACAGACCCTAAAAACTCACCTCGAACGTCGCCACAGCAAAAATCAAAAAAAATGGCTTACGACGATAGTGCTTTATTGTCCAAATTGGATGCCAAACTAAGTGAACAAAGTCAACTTATAATAACTCTGTTATCCCAACAAATGAAAAATGATAGTGAAAATCTTTCAAAAAAGATTCAAGATCAATTTGATTTCGTCAACAAGAATATAAGTGTTATTAACACTAAAGTTCAACAACTTGAAAGTGCAAATGCTAAAATGTCTACCGAATTAGATTCCCTTAAATGCGATGTAAACAAAATTAAAATCGAACTTAATAACACCAAAAAAGAATTAGTGCGAAATAATAATGAGCTCTCTTCGATTAAAACCGAACTCGCCGATGCAACAAAATCAATTGACGGTTTGGACACTAAAATAGTGGCTAGTGATGCTGTGATATTCGGTGTCCCCCAAGTCCCTGATGAAAACTTAAAATCGCTATTTAATAATCTTTGTCGCACACTTGATATAAAACCACCAGTATTGTTAGATTTATTTCGTACGCGGCCAAAAGATAGATCACAAAACAACTCTTCCATCATAATCAAATTCAAATCACCATATGATAAGAACTTTCTCCTTACCTCAATAGGTAAATTTATTAAAAACAATAAAAAGCAATTGTGCCTCAACGACATCGGCCTTGAATCGACAGCCAAGATTTTTATTCGCGAATCTTTATCAAAAAAGAATAACCATTTAGTTCGGCACGCGACTCAATTAAAAAAAGTAAACAAAATTGCGGCTGTGTTTACCATTCGGGGCAGGGTTTATGTCAAGCGACTGCTGTCAGATGTCAAAGGAGTTTGCGTCGATAACGTAGAGGACTTAGATGGAATTGCCAGACAAACACCTCAGGAAAACTAAAAAAATTATTTATATTTATTATTCGTCATAACATATTTAAATTTTTATTTTTTTTTTTTTTTATTTTCTTTTTCTTCCCTTTCTCAACTATTCTTTTTTTTCAATACATTTCAGTTCTCCTTCTTGTTTTACTTTGTATACTCTTTTTAAATAAATAAATCCTGTGCTACATTATATCTCATCTTAGATTTTATACTACATTACCGACCTTTTACCCATTTTAATATTTCTTGTTCCTTAATGCAACAACTAGACACTTATGGAGTTTATACAGACGGTAGCAGAGACGGTTTTTTGCGTTTAATGATCAAAATTTTAAATAGCAGTAATCAAACAACAGGTCTTCGTGTGTGTCATTTAAATGCACAGAGTCTATACTGTAAAATAGATGAATTTAGGGATGTGTTTGAGAGTTCTGATACCGACATCGTTTGTGTTTCCGAAACCTGGTTTCTGGATACTAATGGTGACGAAATGTACAACTTAAACAATTTTAAGCTATATCGCAGCGATAGATGTGGGAGAAGAGGTGGCGGAGTAGCTATATATGTACGAAAAAATATAAAATGTAAACTCAACTGTAAGTCTGAAATTGGGTGCTCTATGGAGTATATTTTTATTGATATCATCGGTGAAGGCAGTTCCCTAACATTAGGTGTCGTATATAGACCTAATAATGACGTTGCTTTAAGTCCACTGATCACACTCTTAGAAACTTTTTCTTTAAACACGTCAAAATTACTCATCTGTGGTGACCTTAACAGCAACCTCCTAGCTGATAGCATTCTAGTCAATGAAATGAGAACATTTGATTTATACCCAGTGAACACAACCACTCCCACTCATTTTGTAGGTAGATCGCAAACACTCTTAGATGTATTTTTTATACATGACTTAAGTGATGTCTTGCATTATGATCAACTATCAGCACCAGCGTTCTCAAAACACGATGTTATTTACTTGAAGATTAATTTTAGGTTGAATAGAGTTGAAACTACATATGAGTTTCGAGATTTTAAAAGAGTAGATTATTCTCGGTTAGAACAAAATGTACAGAGTGTTGAGTGGGATAGAGTTTTCCGTTTGCCCTCACCCAATGACCAGGTAGAATTTCTAAATGCAAATATCTCGAATCTGTTTAATATCCACGTTCCAATCAGAAGAATGAACACAAATCATTATCAACGTCCTTGGTTTTCCAATGAAATTCGAAGGCTTTTATCTCAGCGGGATCAGGCTTACAAACAGTGGAAAAGACATAGACTAGAGATTCACCATCAGATATATCGTGCTCTTCGTAACCAAGCAACCAGTAAAATTAGATCCGCGAAAATAGAATTGTATCGAGCAAAGCTAGGAACAGCTAACAAACGCCAATTATGGAAAAATCTGCGAGAAATAGGGATAGGTAAGCAAAAAATGGAATGTAAAGAGAATATCGATGTGGATGTACTAAATCATAACTTTGTTTCGCTTCCTTTTCCACATCTTTCTCATTCTTCATCTGATGTTCATGAACCATCTAATGCTTCCCATTCGGACATGGCATTTTACTTTATTTGTGTAGACAGTACAGAAGTTGTAGAAAGCCTGCTTAGTATCAAATCAAATGCGGTTGGCATTGACGGTATCCACCCAGTTTTTGTGAAGGCAATTTTGCCATATATTCTACCTCACTTAACACATTTATTCAATACAATAATTATGACTGGCGTTTTTCCAAGTGTCTGGAAACAAGCAAAAGTTCTTCCAGTTCTAAAGGATCGAAACAAAAATGAATACAGACCTATTTCCATATTACCGTATTTGTCCAAAGTACTTGAGAAAATCCTTCAAAAACAACTCAATGTGTACCTAAGGGCGCAAAACTTACTGTCATCTAAGCAATTTGGCTTCCGCGAAAAACATAGCTGTACGACAGCTATATTAAACGTAGTTGAAGATATAAGACTGGCATTAGATGATGATCTAGTAACTTTCTTAGTATTACTAGATTTCTCAAAGGCCTTCGATACGGTGGACCATCATAACTTATGTGATAAACTCTATGGTAAGTTTGGTTTATCATCTCCAGCGGTTCGTTTGATAAAAACATATTTGCAAGATAGACTTCAAGCGGTCTCTGTTGATAACAAAACTTCTGGCTTTCTTCCCACAGTTAGAGGAGTTCCCCAGGGTTCTATTCTGGGACCCCTGCTTTTTTCCCTGTACATAAATGAACTTCCAACAAAGATATCTGGGTCCCATATTCAAATGTATGCTGATGATGTGCAATTGTTTAGAAGCTGTACCCTCGGACTTATCGAAGATTGTGCGCACACAATTAACAATGATCTTGCGCAGATATTTAGTTGGTCCCAGGAGAATGGACTCTTTCTAAATCCACTCAAGACCAAATGCATTGTAATCAGTAGGACAGTGCTAGACCTAGATTATTTTCCAAGCATCTCCTTGAATGGTACACCAATTAAATATACATCTAGCGCGAAAAATTTAGGTATGTTATTTAATAGGACGCTAACCTGGGACAGTCACATAAATGCGGCGGTGGGAAAGGTCTATGGAGTTCTTAGAATGCTATGGTCATCGCAACAATTCACACCTTTGAATATTCGGATGATGCTAGCCAAAACTGTAGTAATTCCTATTTTAACTTATGGTTGCGAGGTCTTTTGCGATTGTGACGCTGTTAGTAGGAGAAAACTGAACGTTGCTTTTAATAACACAGCTCGTTACATATTTGGCCTACGTCGGTTTGATCGGATATCTAGTTTCTCGAATCAAATTTATAATATGCCCCTTGACCATCTTTTTCGGTACAGAACTTTACTATTACTCTGCAACATCATTCTCACACAACAACCCTGCAGCTTATTCAATAGGGTACGTTTCAGCTCCTCAAACAGATCCTTAATGCTAATACACCCTCGGTATTCTTGTCGGACCTCAGAACAACAATTCTTCGTCAACGCTATCCGTCTGTGGAATCTTCTTCCAAGAAACTTGAAAATGAAACGTGGCCAAGCTAAGTTTAGCATTGAACTTCGAAACTATTTTCAAAGGGACTAAAATAAATTAATACAAAATGCATTAGCTCTTAAGAACTAAAGCACTTAACATAAGATGAGATGTATGTATAAAAATTAAAATCTACTTAAAATAAAGAACTGAAATGCTTAAAGTTATGTACAGATTTGCTTATATTTAACGAGTATTTAGATAAAATTGGAAGAAATGTTTGTATAAAGTTTTTCTAAGAAGTAGCCTTCTCACTGTTTTTATATTGTATTCTCTTTAGCATAACACTATGTTATAAGAAATCTTTCTTACTGTGTATGCATTCAATGAATAAAATCTAAATCTAAATCTAAATCTAACGATTGGCATTTCCGTTCGATTTCCAAATGGATTCTATTTTCCGTATCTATGGCGGATTCTAAGTAAACGAAGTCCTAGACTACGTCATTTCTGCCTATAGTGACGGTTTGACTTATTAATGCTATGCTGTCCTTGTTGAATTACAGCATATACTACTTTATCTTGCCTTCATTTGATATTATGCTTTGGTTTCACTGCTCGCAAAAGCTCTTGTGACATCACGCTCACTTCTACTTCTTCCCATTACGTCAATGTCGTTTGCGACAGTTTTTTACGATCTTTTTCAAGTCTGATTCTAAAAAGTCAGACGGCTGTGCGTCCCTACCGACATTCTCCCATTACACGTGTTGAGCTCGAAGCTCGTAACTTTGGCGTGATCTTTTTACACTTTTTTTTTAGCAACTTTATGTTCTTCCGTTCTTCCCTACCTATAAAGATTCTTTTTTTAGTTGGAAGTGTCTGTATCCATCCATCAATTGGGTTGAGTTGGGTGGTTTAACACGATCTCAGTCGAGTCATTTGAAAACGAAGCAAATAATTTAATTCGTGTTGATTCGTTTGACACGAAACTACTCAGTAATTTCAAATGAAAAGATCGCGGAGTTTCTTATTGATCAATCTTAAACCAGCTCATTTCAACCATTTGAGTTGAAAATACTATGATGTTACTCGTTCGCGCTTCATTCTTGGAGCACAAATTCAATCAAAGCATTCGACGAAATAAAATGATTTTTGTAACATTAGAAATAGATTTGAGTTCTTTGCGCCTCAAATAACTCAAAAAAGATCGTATTAAACAAATCAACGACATGTTCTCTATCCTTATCAAACGACTCGTGTAAGTTCGTGTAGGTGAATGCAGTTTCGTGTCAAACGATTCAACACGATCCGCACTTTTTTCTCAGATATCCTGATAGCGATTGTGTTAAACAAGCTTAGAACACCCATACGGTTTGTATGTGCACCCGTATATAGACACTTTACTACAAAAATATGGTGGTAACAGACCCAACAGGAACTACTAGATTCTTTTTCTCCATTAAATAGCTGGTGTAAGTTCATGTTGGGCGATTATTTACACGACAGCTTTGGTTTTCTTTTGCATTAACAATTGGTGTGCTTTTTGTTTTACAACATTTGCTGTCTGCATTCTGCCTTGAACCATAGGAAGAAGACCACGTTAAACCCATAATCTCGGAAGTTGTGCTTCTGATGACTTGTAGGCATTGCTACTACTATAATAATGAATGCTTAATTTTAGTCTTATAAGACTCAAGGATTGTTGAAGGGACTCTAGGTAATAAACTTTACTTGTTCTCTCTTGCGATGTTGTTATATAGCATTTCTTCGGGAGGGTCATGAACGAGATATCCCTGTTCTTTCTTTGACGAAAACAAGGTAGTGGTCCGAGTCACTGTTGGCCACTTAGTGAGTTCGGACATCAATTTTACTGGAACGGAGTCCTCTGACAAAAAAATTAAGTTTTGAAAAATTCTTTTTGGAGCTACCTCCTTCGGTCATACGATCAACGAATTAGTCGAAAGTTTGTTTTGTACACATTTAAATATGAAAAAATTTAGCGAATGGTGTATCTTGGGCCGAAGCATGAAGAAAGTGGTATGGTTTCAGAGCGGAATCAGCGACAATTTTTTTCGATTCGAGCTAGAAATGAACATCGTGTTTTTATTGCTTTCAAAGTGATAATATTTGTGAGAACTTCTTTAGTTGATGTACTCGAGTAAGATTTGACATCAACATTAAAAATCGAAAGAGACTTACAAATATTTTTCCTTCTTTCCACTTATTGAATTGCAACACAATTCAAATTTCTGCCTTTTTATTTTGTTCCAGAATCCAATCCTAAAATGCTTCTGCCGCTCACAGGAGTACCTACGGAATGTAATTCTGTTTATACAGAGGCGCTTAAAAACTTAATATCCCTGGTCTAATTTCCACTGCCCTCCAACAACTTGTAATTTATGTCGACCTCTTTGAACTGTCTCTTTTGTCCAACAACAAGAGAGAAGGAGTATATGCAACAATTGTGTCCAGCAAAATACTCAAACTTAGGTCCAAGCACTCGAAACCGACATCCAACCGAATTCCCTCCTCTTCCTCTTAACGATTACTTAAAATTCATAAAATCCTTGAATAAATCAAAATCAACTCGTAAAGAAAAACTCTGATATTATTAAGTTTCAGGGGTTGAACAAACAAATAAATGAAATATAGAATGACGCAAAAAAAAAACCCCAAGATGAAGATGATAATGAAAATATTGAAAGCAAAAGCGGAAGGAAATAACTTATCTCTAAATGAAGCACTTAAACTCTCGGACAGTGGGTGAAATTTACGAGACAGAGGAAATAAAAAAAAAATATATGAAAACCCTGTTGTTGAGGAATATGATATTAGGGCATATATTTCATAAATTTAAGTCAGCATGTTTTTGCTCAAAGGAACTTTGTAATGGCAATGGCGACGATAGGGAAGGTTGAAAAATTGTCGGCTTGGATTGTATCCAAAAATGAGACTTCTTTTACAACGGAATCCAAGAGAGCCCACCATCTGGATGCAGGGATATCGCAAAATGCTGCTTGAAGTGTTTGCTTCTCCTTATTTTTCATCTCGTTCGTCTGTCCATCGTGCAAATGCGGTAGTTTTTCTTAGTTTCTTCGGTGAGGAAAACTTTTGATGAGTTGCTTGAAAAATTGTTTCACTTAAGCGTTCTTGACAGATTTTTGTTTTTTGTTATTATAATTTCGGTGTTAGGGGGTGTTTTTAACTTCCATTATTCATGAGATATGGAGGTGTGGTAATGGTAAAGGGAATGCTTATAGGTCAATTCAGTGGATTCCATTTTAAATTATTCAAAAACGTGTTTTTCCATTTCATGGATGAATTTTTTAAAGAAAAGTTTGTATAAGAGGAATTGTTCCGGCAGCAGTTGGAAGTTCTACACCAAAAAAGTAAATAGTTTGTCTTTTTGAAAATCGAGTGCTCTATTATCAAGTTTATGGCATAACACCTTCTTTTTTGATGGTGGTTATGGCTATGTTCAAGCAAAGTAAAACGTTTTTATACAAAGTCAAGAGTGAATTTTGGTCTTTAGGTGGAATTCTTTGATGAAACAAACAATAAACAAAATAACATGAGCAAATTTCAATAACACAGAATTTCTTAGAGGAAGTAGTTGCTTCTTATTTCTGTGGTAACTGTTGTTTCTTTAAAAAATGTGACACAAGGTCAGGTTGAATGGGGGGTGCAGCCACAAGTGGCAACACCTCACTCGGATCTCAAGGATATATTGTGCTCCCCGGGAAATCAGAGGATGAGGAAATGGGAGGATTGGAAAGGTATATGGTTATTGTGGTAGGGAACTCCCACTGAACCATTTGGAGCCCTGAGTAAATTTCAGGACGTTGCTCAGTGGGAGACTTGAGATGTCGCCCAGTTCGTCGAAAAAGTATTCTCCGAGGGTTTTTTTCCGAGTGTGGGCCAAGCTAGGACACTCACAGAGGAAGTGGAATGATCCCTCCTCTGCCTCCTCATCTAGGCATCCTCTACATAAGTCGGATGTGCTAATGCCCTTTCTCATCATGTGGGTACCCAACGAGTTGTGTCCCGTGAGAATGCCAATCAACAGAGAGAGCCGAGGTCTGCTTAGCTGGAGTAGAAACTCTGTTTTTTTCTTGGAAGTATCTGGCCAAAGGTTTCTAGAGACTCGGCATGTTTCTAAAGATGACCACCTGTCATTGGCGGTTTTTAGAAAATTGTGTTTGATTCTGTTTTTTCCTTGCTCAAGTTGCCTTAGAACTGAGGTGTTCGTTTCGCTGGATTCGAGTGCTGACCCGATTTTAGCCAGCTTATCCGCCATTTCATTACCAATTATGTCACGATGTCCTGGAACCCAGGTTAAACTAACTGTGTTTGTTTCGCTGAGCAGTCTTAGGTTACTGCGACAGCTGTCTACTAGTCTGGATTTTGTGATAATGGATGAGATAGCTTAATGGCCGCTTGACTGTCTATAAAGAAGTCAATATTTTTGTTGATCAGGTTTTGCGTAGCTAAGTGCTTCGCGGCTTCGCACACTGCAAGTACTTCTGCCTGAAAGACACTGCAGAAGTCGGGAAACCACTTACTTTTTGCAGAAAGTCACCACAAAGTGGAATCATGTGAATCCGCGGTTCTGCTGGTGCAGCTTTGACAGAGACGTTATCTGGAACGGTGATGGAAGGGTTTGTTAATTTTGGGTTTGTTTGGAGGCCAAAATCTCTGTTGTGTTTCATTGAGCGCCATTGAAATGCTTAAAGCTGTTTCTTCGGATAGTCATTTGTTGGTATGGTTTAAAGTCTATGTTCTTGGATGGCTTGTCTGGGAGTTCTAACCTGTGTTATCCTCCTCTAGGAAGCTCTAGGAAGCTTTGTGGTGCCTCACCCTACCCGAGCTTTTAGTGGCTTTGAAAACATTGATTTGGAGCAGTTAAATTGATTCTCAATCATTAACACTTTGACTGCCAAGCTTTTCTCCTATTTTAGGTAAGGCTCTAGGCACACAGTATTTCTTTTCAAATATCTGTGTCATTGAACCTTAAAACTTGTTTCCGATCAATCATCAGTTGTTTTTATTCGTAATTGTCAAATTGTCACAGTTTTTGTGTTCCGATCGTTTTCCTATGACATGGCCCTGTATTAGGAGAAGATTTAGTTTGAGACGTGTTCTACGAAAAAAAGAAACCTATACTACGACCACATAAGTTATGTTATAAGATGCCTAGCAGATGTCAAACAACACGAGCCTCATATGAAAACCTTTGAGCCGCGCCCCACACGAAAACGAACTAATTGCCGCGTCTAGTGAACTTTCATATGTCCCTCCAACTACTTCGAAAGTGATCCAGGAAAGCAAAACCTCTCTGAATAATGTAGAAAAACTGGGTTCCAGTCCACCACGGCATAAATGGAATCGAGATCGTTTATGAGCTTGCGAGACAAGGATCCCAAATAGCTTTCTCAGGACTTCAACCAGCGCTTGGTCTCTGCGAAGAAAGTTATGTTCTTCCGTTCTTCCCTACCTATAAAGTATCTCATTTAAGTTGGGAGTGTCTGTATCCATCCATCGTGTAGGTTGAGTTCGGTTGTGTAACACGATCTCCATCGAGTCATTTGAAAAAAAAGAGCAAATAGTTTTTCGTGTACACTCGTTTGAACTGAAGTGGGTCACTCATTTCAGATGAAAAGATCGTGGTGCTTCTTATTGATCAATCTAAAGCCATCTCATTTCAATTTTGATTTTAAAATATCACGGTGTTGCTCGTTCCCGCTTCGTTCTTGCAACACGAATTCAATAATCAAGTAATTTTTTGCAACATGAAAAATACATTCGAGTTTTTAGCACCTCAAAACTAAAAAAGATCGTGTTAAACGAACCAACTGGCATGACACGCTCGTTTTCCCCCCCTCAAAAGACGCGTGTTGTGTTCATATGTTGGGTGCATGCTGGTTCGTGTCAAACCACTCAGCACGAGCCAAACTTTTTTCAAATGACCTGATATTTTGAAACGGAATCGCCGATGAACTTAAGAGACAAGGATCATAAACAGTTTTCTCACGACTTCAATCAGCGCCTGGTCTACTGGGGCTCTCTGCAAAGGCTTCAATCAACAATTGGATCTACCAAGAGCACAACCGTAGATGGCAAGTCTCCATTGGATGCAGATAAACTAATCGTATGCTACCCAATGTTAATAATGTTAATAAGAGTACTGCAACATTTTTTCTAACCCGTAGCAAAACTTTTCATTTCCATTATAGCCGAAATAAGGGACTCCAAAATTTTTCATTTATCTGTTTATGTTTGGAAAGGTCAGGGTCTGCCGTATTTCTCTCAACCATTTTAAAAAGTATAGGGATCTAAAATTTTCTGCTAGCTACGAACAGCTGAGTGAAAGTGGGACTTTTCATAGCAAAACTGTTTGCAGATTTCTCACGAAATGTGATACCCAAAATTTTTTTTTTTGGATATAACTGGCAATTTGGAACTCCTCAAAGGGATCGGAAGTGCTTAGGTAACAAGAAGAATTGTTTGAAATCACAAAGTTTATAATCTCTTTTAAGAAGAGAGGAAGACTGAGGGGATTTTAATTTTCTGGTAATATTTTTGGGAGGCTTACCATTCTCATTACAGGTAGAAGATTTTTTTGGAATTCCTTAATGAGTTCTATGAACACACTGCTTCACAGTCTAAGGCTCCAGGCTGCTTTTGTTTTGACCTCTGATTTATCAGCAGTTTCAATATTTTCACCTTATAACTCCTCAGGAGGAACTTATACATATAAGAGCGTAGGTGCTTACTTGTGGCGTAATGGTTAGTTGTCAACCTGTCAAAGGTCCGAGGTTTGAAGCCCACATACATCTGTGAAAAATACATTTTTTATGGTTTATCGCCTTTCGCGAGGATTTGGTAACGAGAGTAATTACACTACAAAGAAAAAGCTTTCTAACTCAAACTTTTGAAATCGGATTTAGATTGTAGGATGTAGGGCATGGAAATGCGTTCGGCCCCGTGGTTGTCATAGCTTTATTGCACCATATTGCACCTGCCGCAACACCTTACCTAGATCTCATATGGATACATAGTGCTTATCCCTATAATTACCAAGTAGGATGAGGAGGGGAGTTGTGTTTGTGGCTATGTAATTGGGGCTTTGAAAACTTACTGAAGCTCGTGGAACCCTGACTATTCCCCTTGAGCGGAAAGTAAGAGATGTTGTCCAGTTCATTTAAAAAATATTCCCCGATGTCTTTTTTCTTAGTGTGGGCCTAGCTTGGGCGTTCACAATGGAAGTGGAATGGTCTCTCTTCTCCCTCAACGTCGTGGTATCACCTTCATAAATCGGATATATTGATGCCCACTCTGAGAATGCCATACTGAGTGCCCATTAAGTTTGTATTTGAAGCTTATTTTGCAATTTAAATTAAACAAATTCCCGAATTTGGCAAAGGATCTGATATCCGTAGATATATTTTTTCTCAAAAGTGTTGTATAGTAAATGCCACGAATAAAAAGGGTGTCACAGCAGAGCGAAGAGCCTCAGGGCCTTGCGTAGTTCTCATAACCATTGCCTTTCTGAAAGAATGGAGCAAACCTACAATTTTCTGCCAATTCAGAACGTTTAATAGAGAAATCGATTTTCACGCTGTGAATTTACTGTCGGAGAACTTGCCAGTTCCTCCTGGAAGGTATTATCCCTGGAAAAATATTTTTGCTTCTGTTAGGATCTGACCCACGATCAGGCTGACATGCTAACTATCGCGTCACAAATACCACAAAAATAAATAAGGTACCACCACAGAGATCAGGGAGCCCCGAAGAGCAAATTTTTCTCAACCATGTAAGGAAAAGAAGGAGGCTACAATTTCTTTGCCGATTCCAAGCTGTCATAACTCCACGCAGAATCTGATTTCCGTTGAAAAAAAAGGAATGTTTCCGGAATTCGATCTTCAAGCTCCCATGTAATAAGCAGACATGCACAGAATGCACACTTTTTCGCTACTGGCACCGCAGCGCTTAACTTATAATTTTCCCTTCAAAGGCTGTTTTAAACCTTATGAAGCTTCTTTAGAAAATTTAACAAAATGGCGTCGAATTCATAGTTTATAACACTTTGCGACATATTTTCATGGGACAGCAAGTTTAGTTTGCTTCTTGCACACGTTCCTGGTAAGTTTGTCATATTCTGATAAACTTTTTTCTACTTAGTCTGTAAAACAAACAAGAACAAAGGACCTCAAATTACTTACATACGTAACGGAAATCAGCTATAGCAGTTCTTCTAACCAGTTCGACAGTCGTCATCCATTTGTCCTTCATGGAACAAAGTTCACCAAGCACCTTTTATCTCTTTTCTTATTGTAAAAATCTTGTTTTCTCATATATCACGTAACAGTTAGTTGTTGGAAATTGACTTAAATTTCAAAGTGAGGCTCGAGGCCTTAATAGAATAAAAAAACAAAGTTTCCTGTTGTCATATTATGAAAGAAATCATATCAGTACAAGGGGGAAAAAATACATATATTTACTATCTACTCATAAAAAATTAAAATGTAACTTTTCGCCCCTACCCCAATTAGTCTCTTCAAAAATGTTACCAAATTGCCTAGAATAAGAAGAAATCGATTGAAATAACCTTTTTATCTTGTTCGCTTCTCGCTTCTTGAACACGTTCCTGGTACCTATACCTACTTTCGACAAAATTTTGTTTTAATTTTTTTTTTTTGTTGCCATTTGGAACGAAATCTGACAAGCACAGCTGAGGGAACAAGTTGTGTAAACAAGAACAAGTTCGAAGTCGTCGTTGACGTAATAAACACCCAGGCAGTCTTCGACATCCTTTTCGTCGCCCTCTATAAAGGTTCCTCGCCATTTCAGTCGCCAGATAAATTTATGTAACGCGTTCACTTGACACTTTAGATATACGCAATCTTCTTCCCATTCCTTTACCTACTTCTGAGTTTTGGTGGCGCTACTCCAAAGATATGCCAGCCCATCTCGCACCAAGGCCTTTTTTATAAAGAAACGTAATCACATTCAGCAAACATAGAATACAAGGTATAATTTATATGTTTTCTCTTTCGCATCTCTCTTCTTTTTTTTCTGGTTATTTTGTTGGCAAAAAGGATGCCAGCAACATTTTCACTCCGTTCTCAGTTCATTCGTCCTTCTGGAGTTATTAGAATTCAATGCATATGAGAGCAATAAAACAATAGACAATCATTGAAAAATTGCGACACATAACACGACACGGCAGGACCAAAAACCAAGCAAAAGGAAATGTAGAAAATGGAAAAGAAAAGGACAAAAATGAAGAACGACTGACGATAACCTATTTTTCTATGATAAATTCTGGCACCATCAATGGGACATCTTTTGACAAGGAAACTCGAATCTGCATAACGAGGTTGCGAAGAGCAAGCAAGCAATAAAACGCATTGTTTTGAGGAAATAAAAATGATACAGTTGGCGGATGGATGGTCGTGCTGGTGTTAGTGTGGTGTAGTCTCAAAAATAAGGATAAGACTGTTTTGCGTCCCCTTCCAACGTCATCAACACACTTTTGAGAATAAGCGAAACAAAAATCGAATTTTATACTATGACAGTTTGGGTGGAAGAGCAGAGGCTCGTAAAAGGACGAACCACAGAGCAGCTTTTTCTATTTTTATTTTTTCGGGAGCAGCATAAAAAGGAGAAGAGACAGAAGAGCCAGAAGGGACAGAAGGGACTCGGTATTAGCGAAGGGTGACATTTTGTTGCGTGTTTATGACAGCGTGTGTTTGTTTTGCGGTATTCGTTGGTGAAAGCCCTATGTTTATTAGGAGCGTTTTTTACTCGCATATATTATTTAACAGGTACTTTCGCTATTTGCTCTTTCTCTAACCATGCCCGCCCATGTAACACTCCTAATGATTTATGGTTATTCAATTTTTAACTGGTGGTGTTATTTGATGCGAGGCACGAATAGGATTCAATGGTTAAAACAACCGTTAAATTAAAACAACAAAGCAAATAAATAAATAAGTTTAATGGTCTAAGCTTTTTTGGGAGAATCCGCAAACCGGAAGGGGGAAAGCGGTTGTATGTGGGTATGTGCGTTGCCTCAACAAACAATGGCAAATTAAGTAGGTACTGCTACTAACCTTCTGTGCAGTGGATTATATTAATGGTAATAGGCGAATATTTTGCACCTTTTTTGATGACTGCCACAACATTACAAAATGTGGCTGGTTCGGTTGATTACATGGAGTGTGTTTAGGACAAAAAAAAAAACGTTTTTATCTCATTTCATTGGTTAGATTTAAATATGATGCATTGTGAAATGATAATACCTCGGAAAATGGTTTGTTTATAGAACAAGAGCTATGAAAACATGGCCTGTTTATTAAGTTTCAATTGATGTGTTATGGAAGCAGCATATTTAAACATCAACGAGGGAAGCTTAATGGGTTCATGAACAGCAGGTAATTTTTTCAGAACCCATGTATTTTAAATGTTAAACTTAATCCATCATCATCAGGAAAATCGTTGTGAACAGAGTCCTAAGTTTCCTGTTGTTGGATCGGTGCATTGCTGACAAAATTAATGTTGTAAAATCAAAGAACGGTGGTGCTGGTGCTGGTCACAATGTTTTTGGTTTTTGGTATTTACAAAGCTTATGTAGTTGCTGTTTCAATCTATCTGAACTACGACTTAAGGTAAAGACTGTTTCTTTTTTTGAAATGTATCGATGGTTGTTGTCTAAAGTTTGACAGTTGTCGAACTGTGGTGACATTTTTGTTCAGTAAGGTCTGGCAATTGGTTATGAATCGCTTTACTTTTCGAAATTTTGAAAATTTACTCAAAAAGAAAAAAAATCTGTTCGCGAAGATCATAAAGCACATTGGCTACTAATTTAGTTTAGATTAGTGATGAAACTCATTTCTGGTTGAATGACTTCGTCAATAAGGAAAATTACCAATTATGGGACGAAGACAATCCTCATGTTATTAACGAACTACCATTTGTTAGGTGTGGTCAGCAGGCTGGCATCATGATATTCCCTTATTTCTTTACAAATGAAAAAGAACCTAACGCTACGATGAATGGCGAACACTTTCGAGCCACTCTGATGGATTTTTTCGTTTCCAAAATTTAATCAATCAACAAGACGAACCAACTTGCCATACACTGCTTGCTTAGCAATCAATTTATGATAAAATAAAATTTGTGTCAACTCAATTTCTAAAAGTGGTCCTGTTAACTGTTTTCCATTGTTCATGTGACTCAAAGCCTCTCGATTACTTCTTATGAGACTCTGTTAGGTGTTTGGTATATGCCGATAAACCAGCAACTGTTGAAGTATTGGAAATCAATACTTAGGCCACCATTGACGTCATTGACAAATAGAATGGGTTCGGACTATCGTAGCTGCTGCATATGCCGGAAATCAAAAAAATAAAATGAAAATGAAAATAAATATGGCTCAACATAGCGAGGAGTCCCAGGACCTAGCGCAATTCTCACAACCATCACTTGTGATTGAATGGAGGGGACTTACACTTTTCTGCCGGTTCCGAACGGCTAATCGCGAAAACACTTTTTATGGCAATGAATTTACTATCAGAGAACTTGCTAATTCCTCCCTAAAGGCGATACCTGTTAAAAAATATTTTTGCTTCTGTTGGGATTCGAACCACGAACTTCAGGGTTGACAGCCGGACATTCTAACCATCAAGCCACGGGTACCATGTGTATTGAAAAGTAAATACCATGGAAATGTTCAACTGGTTATAATAATGACAGAATTCATTTGTTAAGCATTTCAGTCCTGCATTATGATTTATAGTTTTGAAGCTCTTACGAAACACCTGATACTAATACTAACAAAACATAGCCACATAGACTGATAGGTCTATGTGGCTATGTTTTCATTCATTCGTAGAATCGTTTGATTCTCTTGAATATTGTCGAAATGTCATCAGTCTCTCTCTCTCTCCTTTTTTTTCATCGCTTTTTTATAAACAGTGCTCTAATGAAATAGCCAGTTGCATTTATCCCCTGAAACAATTTAGCCGCAACACCCGGCCTCGCTAGAAATACGCATTGTTTTACCTTAAGCTTAACTTCGTGTGTACAGTCAAGTATAGAGATTCTTATTTTAGTCGCTCCACCCGTATGTGGAATGCTTTACCCGACTCCGTTTTTTCACTAAATTACAATTCACAAAAGTTCATAAACAACGTGGATCGGTGTCTCCTATTAAATTCTCTCCACGTACTGTGCTCTAAATATTATAAGGGTAGTCATTACCCTTTGATGTAAGTGCTGAATTTAAGAAAAAAAGACAGCACCCACTGTCTCTACTTTCTCTTCAGCATATTTTACTTCAAAGTGTTTTCCATTTAAAATTACGTTTTCCGGACCTTTGCCCTTTGTCAAAAGTTAGTTAATTTTCTGTCATCCAATTTACAATACGTTGAATGGCATTTTGATCTTTTCACTAAAAAACTTTATTTATTTCCGGAAACATAATCGGGTAGTTAGACTGTACAGCCCAAATCATATTGTTTCATAAAAGAAAGATATTGTAGTTTCCCCTACGCAATGAGGTGTTTATTTTAATATTTGACTTCAGTGTTCTAATCTCAACTCTTTTGTTTTTGAAGTGTGTCTATTTTCGCGTTCTTGTGATTTGCTCGTTGTCTCATGTTCCCTGTATTTAAGAATTGTATCGTCCATTGTACTACGAATTGCATTCTTTATGAGCTGCAGGTAGAGCTCGACAGATTCCTGTATAGTGCAGTCAATGAAGCGAAAAATAGGGCCTTACCTCCGAATTTTTTTACTGTGAACTGATTTGCATGAAATTTTGAAATTAGGCTCATCTTGTCCTTAACTTCAAAAGTGAAAATGATTTGAACATCGCCACCACCCTGGGGGTGGTTGCCACCCCTTTTCGGGGTCCAAAAACTCATTGATTTAAAAGAAAAAAAAAATAAGATGCTCTCCTTATTTGCACTACAGCTCACTTATTTTACGTTCAAAAGACTTTTAATAGTGCTCATTTTAAAGCTTATTTCAAGCACTTCAAAACATCTTCTTGTATTAGAATGCATAAAATGCATCTGCTCGCCGCTAAATGGCATTGACCACAACGATTAAATTTCAGACAAAATAAAAAATGGCTTTGTTCTTTTATATCTAGCTTAATATTGTTCTTAGAATCTATATATATAAAGTAGGATGTATGTATGTATGTATGTATGTATGTCCGGGGTAAACTCCTAAGCCACCCAACGGATTTTTATGAAATTTTCAGGGTAGACAAAGTTTAGTTCAGAGATGGTTCCTGTCAATGTTTGATCCCCATATTCCCACAGGAACGGGGTTGGGAACGGAAAATTAGAAACTACTCCACAGATTTCAAAAAATATTTCAGCACTAGAGGTGCTACATTATCGCCCTTCATCAGTAACTTAAACTATATCTCATCCCTATAATCCCACAGGAACAGAAACGGGAACGAGGACGGGAACCATAAAGTTACTTGACCGATTTCAAAAATTCTTTCAACTCTGGAACGTTACATTATCCCTCAGTGACATAGACGTACATTTCATTCACATATTTCCATGGGAACGGAAGATTCCCACAGGAACGGGGTTGGGAACGGAAACTTAGAAGCTACTGGACAGATTTCAAAAATTCTTTCTGCACTGGAATGCCACATAATCCCTCAATAACTTGGCGTGTATTTCATCCCAATAATCCCACGGGAACAGAAACGGGAACGAGGACGGGAGCCATAAAGTTACTTGACCGATTTCAAAAATTCTTTCAACTCTAAGTTGTTACATTATGCCTCAGCCTCAGTGAGATAGACTTACATTTCATTCTCATATTTCCATGGGAACGGAAGATTCCCACTGGAACGGGGTTGGGAACGGAAACTTAGAAGCTACTGGACAGATTTTAAAAATTCTTTCTGCACTGGGATGCCACATAATCCCTAAGTAACATGGCGTGTATTTCATCTCTATAATCCAACGGGAACAGAAACGGGAACGAGGACGGGAACCATAAAGTAACTTGACCGATTTCAAAAATTCTTTCAACTCTAGGATGTTACATTATCCCTCAGTGACATAGACTTACATTTCATTCACATATTTCCATGGGAACGGAAGATTCCCACAGGAACGGGGTTGGGAACGGAAACTTAGAAGTTACTGGACAGATTTCGAAAATTCATTCAGCATTAGGATACCACTTAGTCCTACAGTAAGACAGATTATATTTCTTCCCCAAATTCCCGCGGAAGAGGAAAAACGAGAACTGGAACCTTAAAAGTACAGACCCGAGCAAAGCCGGGCGGCTCAGCTAGTACTTTATAAAAAACCAAATTGTTCATAGTTTTACTTGCTACAATTTTGTATAAATAAAATTTATAAAATTTTCGATAAAACGTATAGTTTTGGAGATATTTGCAATAAATAGATGAAAAACGTGAAAAAATTGCGAATTTTCAATTGCCAATAACTCGAAAAGTATTGGACTTAATGAAAAACTTCACATTTGATTTTTTGCTTAAAATTAGGCCATTATCGATATCCGATAAGCGGTTATTTTGAAAAAAAAAAATTCGTCCCCTAAAAGAGGTGGCAACCACCCCCAGGGTGGTGGCGGTGTTCAAATCATTTTCACTTTTGAAGTTAAGGGTAAGATGAGCCTAATTCCAAAATTTCATGCAAATCGGTTCACAGTAAAAAAATTCATACCTAAAATGCTTCATTGACTGCACTAGTAGCAAAGAAAAACAATCCGTTCTAATGAAGTGAACGTGTGTAGGACACGATGCTGTAAGAATGTAAATAGCCCTCCGAGCCTCCATAGAGTTGGGAATTCGGTTTCTTCAATCTCGATGTTTGGCATTCCAATTACCAGCCATGAAGAAATTATTTATCTTCCGAACTGAGACTAAGGCATATAAAGAGTATTTCCAGCTATGTTTCAAAGTTCGTCGGCTGAGGTATCTCTGGCGCATAGATCGCGTTTACATACAAACACATTACTTTGTCGAGAGGGATACATGGGAAATTAGCCTCGATGCAACCTGAATATGCGTGCCTCTTTATTTCTGATATTTCTGCTTTATGGGGATGGGCAATGGCTTTACGAAACAGAATCGCAACCCATACCGCAAAAGTTGAGTTGTGTTTATTTCTTCTAACAACATGTAATTATTATTCGTCAGTATTTGCTGCTTATTAAGTTTCGTATCGCTTTTAAAAAGTACATCAGGACGTTGATCTTTTAACAACTCCAAAAAGTTGGTTCTGTTTTTTACCCTAACCAGGGAATTTTCATTTACAGCTAGAATCTTAAAAGACTTTTGCACCATCGTGCCCCGCAAAGGCAATGCATGGTAGACGTGATCTACTCTACGCGTCTGTTCACACATACCTATGTAAAAGTTCGTTTATTTGTGCCTTTTTATTGTACTTGAATTACTTAAAACTTAACTCTGATTGCTCAGAAGCAACAGCATTGGACAGAGGCTTAGTGGCCAAAGTGGACCTGTTATTTGCAAAATGACATTTTCAATTAACTGGTATTCCTGATTGAGAAAATATGGCCTGAATTTGTAGAGTGTCTATATGCACTTCCTCGGTGTGGGGAGCTTTCGGTAATGTAACATGGCCTCAAACATTTTTCGTTTTACAAGAACTAACTCGAGCAACATTATGGGACTTAGATACTCAAAATCAAACGATACAATAAGCCTCGGATTGTCCAATAAGAAACACAGTTATCTTTTTCATCAGAAGTGACAGAGTTGTTTCCTTAAAGTGATCCGACGCAATGTCAAATATTTTGAAAGTGTCGTGTTAAACAAACGAACACGAAATGCTAGATCCTTTTTGCTCCTCAAACGACTTGTTGAAGTTCTTGTCTGGTGCATATGTATACGTCCCCCAAATTGATCATTCTCGTCAGCAGTTTTGTGAAGCGAAACTTATGCCTATTAGAATTATTATTAAAGGTCGTTCACATCCATATCATTTACTTTGAAACCAAAGGAGCAGATTTTTGCTTACTGATTCTCCGTTGATAGCGAAAAAACACAACTTTTGGAGCAGTATCGATATGATCATCGCGTTGACCATAACAAGCATCGAACTTCTGCAACTGCGTTGCCACTGAGTACAACTTTTGAACATCTAAATGCCACCCTATTCTACAAGATGTCAACTTATCGGTACTCAGTCTCTTGAAAACAGACGTAAAGTTTTTTCTGTAGTGTTTACCTTCGATGTTTTGTCGCATCATATTAAGTGTCCCTTTCTCTTGTCCTTACTTAATCTCTATGTACCATACAGGCTGCTGAGAAGTCGTCCTTTATTACGTGAAAATGAACACAGGGTTAATTATGCGCGTAATGAGCCGATATCTCGCTGTGTAAAGAAACGAATAGCATTTCCCATGTTATTGATATCAACTTTCATAACAGTAGACTAAATCTTAAACGCATGCTATTGTTGCATTTCTTAAGTTGATTATAGAATGTACATAAATATAACATGTTGCTATATTTATATTGTTTTTGATTGTATGTATATTATTCTATAGCATACTTAGTTCGATAGTCTATAAGAAGATGTTTGTATCTCTGATTGATGTTAAATAAACTTAACTAAACTAAACTAAGCTAAACTTGTATGGATCCGGCTCTTTGCCTACTGACGGAAGTATTTTTTCAAATGGGAGTATAGTCACCAAAAGGACAAAAAAATTACCCTTTACGTAATGCTAAAGAAGTCTGACTATTACTGCGAAGGAAGAGTTCCAAATTGTTTTTCATGATCAAAACCACTAGCTTAGAATTTGCCAGTTCTTCCAGAGTAAAAATACTGTCATGAAAACAGTTTTCCCTCTTATAAGTTTGAAACTAGACAAAAATTAAAAATACTGTCATGAAAACAGTTTTCCCTCTTATAAGTTTGAAACTAGACAAAAATTAAATCTTTGCAGGAAGGGTTGAAAGGAAGGCACTGTGCTTTGTGTTACTCTTTTGACGGGTTTCCCGAACCCTATGACTTTTTAACAAGAAAACAAAATTTAAAGTCTAGACTAGTAGGCCTTACCTCTTTCATGGGTGACAACAGTTCACTTGATGAGAATGGGCATTCTTTCATATGATTTCCTTCTCTATGAGAGCCCATGACGGACTCTCACAAGGATAGAAAATAGTTTTTTAACGAAATGGGCTGCACATCAAACCTTTAAGTAAACAACGTCTTGAAATTCATTCAAAAATTCAAATGGTAACGTGAGGCTCCTCAATTCAAAAAATCCAGCCACTTAACCTCATTTTCACTCCTTTATCAATCTCCATATCCTTCGTTTTTTAAATAAGCACAACCTCAGACCTGATTCAAATAAGGTGCTAACTCTTGCAACTGCCCTCTCAATCCCAACTAACCTCTAAAACTTCCCTGAGCAGTGTATGCGAACATTAATTGTCTTCGTATTCCCTTAAATTTTTTTAAACATTGAAAACTGTTTTTAAATCTCTCCCTCACCAGTAAGTCAGATTAATAAAGTTTTTGAAACATTCTCAAAATAATCAAATAATTTCGTCAAATTTCATGTTAATTGGATTTCAAGAGTTGTATGGCTATGAGAAAATAACTTGCAGTTCTTATCAACTGAGAAATTCTTTATGAATGACTGGAACTAATTGGTGAATGATTAATTTCGAGTCCTTTCAGAAAAATCAGTCTGACGGAAATTGGATATTAAAATTAACACAGCGTATACAATTGAAAACAATTGTGTGGGCCTCGCTAAATCCACCGTGTTATGCATTCGGTTGAAGAAAGAAAATGTTTATTCAAACTACAGTGCCATAGAAATGTTTTGACTTCACACAAAGGACCAGTTTACATCGCTTCTCCTTTACTTTTTGTCTTCATTTTCAAATCAACCAACTCTCTGAAGGGACTCAAATCGCTGATGAGTCGAAAGGCTTTTACATCAATTAACCTCCTTTTTCTTATCTGAAATTTTTAGAAAATTCCTGGAAAGCATAGCTAAGGCAGGTATTATCTATTTTTTGAGTAGATAAAAGAGGGGAGGCTTTCTGTGATGGTTGTTGACATCGACGGGGTCTGAGAGTATTTGCCATACGTTTCGTCCTTAATTTTTTTAAATAATTCAGTCATTGCACTTTTCTGGAATCCAGGTTGAATAATCCGCTCACAAATTATCTTAGCATAACAATGCGTCTGCTTTAATTTATCCGTGTCGGCTGTGTTCATGTAGGGGCATTTAAGCACAGCGGAGTGGGCTCCACATATACTTTTGAATGTAGCTCCTATGGCTAGTGTTACCTCATCAGAAATGAGTATGACTAGCGGCTCCGACGGCAGCATAGCTCTCCAATACATAAAACGTGTTTCAATTCCGTGTTTATAGCTGAAAGAACTCGGCTGATATATTTTTTTTATTATTATTATTTTAACCTTAAAACGTGTTGTTCATGCCCATTGGTCGATGGCAATGACGAACATTTTAATTAAAATTTAATTAAACTCCAATGGGGAGTAGACATGGGAGAAACGAATACAGCCACATGTGATGATTCTGATTCTGCACCATTCAAAAACTTCAGCAGAAAAGTATAGAATGAGTGAGCGAGAGGGAGAAAGAAAAAGCAACAACAAAACAGCCCACAGAGTATTAAAAGAACACATTTCCATGATTTTCGCCACTAGCAAGCCCTAAAAATTTAACAACTCAGTCAATGACGTGGCATTAATTATGATTTTGATTAAAACAAAAACAAACCAAAAAAAGGATCGGTTATGTAAAGCAAAAAGTGTGCACAGAAAACATGTTTTTTTTTTTGTTGTTATTTGTATGCACGACCGGATTACATTTGCTGGCGGAAATCTGGTTGTTTTTAAATAAGTAGAAACCGAGGTTATTAACGCTTGGCTTTTAACAACCACACAAAATTGAATCACTGTGTGGAATGAGACTTTGACGAGGGAAACGAAAACAATTTTGTTTTCCAACATAAAATAAAAACAAATTAGAAAGAAAACTTGCCAAAGAGTTCTTCTTAACTTGAACAAAAAAAAAAAAATCTGTCAAGTGCACGACTTCAAAGAAAAATCAGCTCACTTTTCCTCAGTGATTATTTTTAAGGAAAATTCAGGGAAAATAGTATTCAATATACGGAGATTAAAAAGATTAGAAAAAAAAAAATAAGACAAAGGATATCTGATGAATGCTTGCGATAAGATGTAAAATTTCAATTGAGACTGCTTCATCACGTTGCTGTGGAAGCAAAGCATTTAATTTACTATACCTTCAACATTTTAATACCCTGCAACTGATGGTTTCTTGTTTTGAATGAGCTTTTGTTCTTAAGAACAAAGGTTGTTGTACCTTTTTATACGTAACAAGGTTTTTGGTCGAGGGATTTATGGAATTAGAAGCAGTACAATTTGTAATTTTTTTCTTCTTTCAGAACGAAAAAAACTAAGAAAAGTTTTTAGTCGTGTTATGTGTTGTTACAGGTTGTTAAAAAAAACACGATTTTCGGTTCTTCAACAAAGCTGGTGATTTTAAGGATCTTCTATTGGAATCACCAGTCCGGGTGAAGCAATTATTCAAGAATTTTTTGACAATATACATATCATCTACTCCTTTTTTACCCCTTCATCTTAGCTCTCGCTCTACACATACATTTCGAAAATTTCGGACAACCAATTTAGCATATAGTGAGTGAGTTGATTGTAAAAAAGAACATCTGAGTGGTTTTGTTTCGATTTTCAACTATTGTATGAAAGAAAAAATATTTATTTGTTGAAAAATAAGCTTTTCTATGCAATGGTCAATCAACAAATGAATAAGACTACTTACAGCAATATTTTAATTACAACTGCAGCTACTCTGGCGTATACGTACTTTTTTATTTATCTTATTTTTTTTTCATTTTCTTGATCAAATATTTTTAAGATCGGGTTTTTTTGTTTTTAACTGAGATAAATAACATTCCTCGCCAATTTATGCTTGAGAGTAAGGAACTAAGCTCCGTTGCTCCTCAGCTCTGATGTACCATGCCCTTTCTGCTTACTTCTTTATTTAATTATTATTTATTTGCGATTGAATTTAAATTAAATTGAACTGTTTAGAAAATTCTCAAAGCTAAATATGTAGAGTATTACATGTTAGTTTAAACATATTCTCTCATTCGTTCTAAAATATTACACCTTAAGTGGTGTATTTCTTTTTGATTTTACTTAAAAATGTTTGTCTTTTAATTTGAGAAAGGGTTTCCCCCTAAGAAATTTGGATTTCAAAGACATCATAGCTCGCCTAAAGCTTTGCACCGCACTAGTCGGGTGTTGCACAGCGCAATGACCTCAAAATGCATTGAAAGCTTCCAGATTTTGTTAAATTTTTTGTCTGACTTTTTCTTTCGTCTAAGAAAACATGTCGGAAGCTTGTGTGCTTTTTTCAATGACAGCTAATTTAATTTAATTTTGGTGGGGGCTTAGCCCCATTTATTTGGCTTGATACAAGCTATATATTTTTGAATCTAACTTAAGAACTAAGAAAGTTAATAGCTTAGACTTTAGTCAACTAGTTGGGGGGCTTAAGAGAAGCTTAAGGCAGGGAGTACTGATATTAAAGCCAAAACAAGAAGACTGAGGAATTGACGCTCTTCTGAATTCGGGAGATGGGTTTATTGGTGCCGTAAGAGGTTCGATAGGTGGGTAGATAGAAGATGCGGAGATTACGAGTATTACGAGGATTAGTATTAAGAAAGATGAATTCGTTAAGGGCTGTGCTGACAAATAATGTCAAATTTTTCTCTTCGATTTTTCCGGTTAAGAGGTTTGATTCGGTCTTGATAAAGAGGTAATATTAAAGGATTACTATAATTAAGACCTCGAAGAGCAAATGGAGGAAAAAGGCTTTGTATGCCCTCAATTCTGGCAATGTACACTTGTTGGTAAGGCGACGAGACTTCCCAAGCAACACACAAGCTCTTTAAGAGTTGTACCAAAAAATTACTCAGCACTTAACTTGTACTTTATTCATACTTAAGAGTACTATTCCACTTATTTACCTATTAATAAGCTCTCTGTAGGTGGTTTTTCTTTCAGGTGTAACCTAAAACTCTAGATGGCTTTCAGCGATCGTTTTTGATTTCGAGAGTACTTTAGATTCCATATACATGTTTTTTCGCAACATTGTCACCCCACTTTGATTTTTTTTTTTTGCCATTTATTCTTAAAAACTAATTTTTTTGTAGGCGCGTTTATTTTAAGGGAGGTAGAATGTGTGATTTCAAAGTAAATCTTTTCTGGCACATTCAACCGACGTTCTAAAAGCTGAATTAATGCATTTAATGTTTTCCATATATTATGGGGAAAAATCTCTACTTAGTTGTTGATGAAAGTAAACCACATATAATATTTTCGTCTCTCATTCGAAGTTTATTCCATTTCACTTATAATGTATTCAATTCGTATTTGGGTAAAAGAGAAAGAAAGTTAATATTCCATTGAACTGAAATAATATTGGAACAATTGGAAGCGTGCTCTTAAGTTGTGCTTAAAAAGAGTGTATTAATAACACTTCGGTACTTGCAGTTGGCTCCTCCCCTTTGGTCTCTTTTGTGTCTTATCGGCATCTTAACGATTGGTTAAGGCTTGAAAACTCTTGTAAAATTGACACTTTAAGTACTAGATAAGAGGCAAATGTGTTGCTTGGGTTGACAAGCGTATTCAAGAAGCGAACGAGTTAATAATATTTAAAGGGATCGGGTAACGTTGCGGTCTGCAAATTAATAGGACTATCGTCTCACGAAGCCAAGTGGTGAATTTGACTTAAGAATAATATCTTCGCTATGCTTAAGAAAATTCAGCTCACTGTACCAAATAATCCCATGGGCACGGATCACCTGAACGGGGGAAATGATTTGACTTTGTGTAGAAGATAGAGATGTTGATGAGATTTAATGCGCTAACGTGAGAAAGTAATTGATCGGCACTTGGAAATATTAAACTTAACGAGATCCTGTGGGAGGTTTGAAGAGTCTTCAGAAGAAGAAATGACCTGGTAAAGCTTAGTTTCGTGCGCGCAGAGAGAAATGGCGGAATGTTTGACGATCATTTCAATGTCGTTAGTATTTTAAATGAAGAAGAGCGCCTAAATGACTGCCTTGGACAACACCGGATGTAGCTAAAAAGTGGTTTGATGAGGTGGATCTGAAATTAACGCTATAAAAACGGTTTTCTAAATATGAAGAAATCTTAAAATAATGGGTTCAAGGCCGACCTCTGGGCCTTTTTTGTGTATAGAAGTTATAAATGCCGTTTTCCAAGCTTGAGGGAAATCTAATTGGGGAATGGACAAACTTAAGATTTTTGAGAGTGAAAGAGAAAGAGTATAGGAGCACTTCTTAATAAACATGGCAGTGATACAGTCGCGGCCAGGAATATACTCCTCATTGAGATGAATTAACTTTTCTTCAATAAGATAGATAAACAAGCTATGCTCTGTTTTCTGCTAGATTGGTATGTTGTGAGTGGCTCCAACAATCTTGAAACTCCTTACACGATCAATGTCTCTGCAGCCATACGAAACATCTTGGATCCCGAGTTAACCTGCTCTCATGCTTTTTCTTCATTATCCAACATTTTGAATCATTTGTTAGTGCCTTAAGAGACTTTTATAAGATTGGGATGCATTTTTCTATCACATCAATTTAAAAGACACTCACAGTTTACCCACTTTTGCTGATAATGCTTCACTATCGCTTATAGGGTAAAGTCGTTGGATACCCGACCACTTTTCTTTTTTCGCTATTACTTGAAAAATACAACATTTTTGTCTCAAATAAAAACAACTTTATTAATAATATAATGGCACCTGATCGAAGGTGATATATGGCCCCCTACTTCTTCTTGATATTTTGTTTGCCAAATTTGTTGCATGTTTTGTTGAGGGACGTACAAGAATCATGAGACCAAAAGTGACATATAATGCACCTAATCCATTCATCCAGTTTGGTTGCTTGATCTTCATCCTCGCCAAAGCCGACTCAAGTGTTTAAACGGAAGTCTCCAGCTCCATCCGATTCATCATTCAATGATATGACTATGGATGGAAGTTCATAAACAGATTGAATTAGTCATTTAAAGCATTTTAACGACTGAATTATTTGCTTTTATCGCTCTTTTCAGCTAATCAAAAGCCATTTGGCCAACTTCCTTCCTGAACGGAGCGAACCCGTATTGACACCAATTTTTTTAATATTGAAAACAAATTTTTATTTTCTTTGCTCTCCTCTTTACTGGGTATTTTAGGAACTGGTTATTGGAAAAGCTTTCTTAATGTAGTGAAGGGAACCACAAAATGCTTTGCTGCATCTTTTTTCGACATTTTATTGTCACACACGATATGAATTGCCCTTTAGCTCATTTACCCGGTTTGTTGAATCTCTTTTTATATACTGTTGGCATCTCTAAAAGAAAGTTATAATATGGTTACTGCAGATTCGAATGCATCAACTGAACGCATACGTCAGACTAAATTATTTCTTGCTCTTTTTGTTTTCATAAAAAGTTATAAAGTGGGAGATATTGAAAGGGTGCCATATCAACCGTTGTGTCGCCCAACTTTACCCTATAAAAAACTCAGTTATTTAAAGCCAATGACTTTTTCCATGGTTCTAAATCTCTACGAGCGTAGAGCCAAACAAAGTGATACAGTTTTTTTTTCGCTGCTTTGTAAATTGAACTCAGAAGCAAATCTCTGAAGTTATTTCAATTCACACTTTAAACTGGAACTGCTCCAGAAAAGCTGAAAGTAGGAAAGTCAAGCAGAAAATCAATTCAAACTCCAATCCGAAAACAACAGTTAAGTACACTGCCATGGCGCTAACAATGGGGACTAATAAATTTTTTTTTAACTTCTGAAGTGGGAAATGGTATTTTGTTTAAGTCAGCTGCTGGTTTTCACATCAAATCACAAACTCTTGTTATGGTATCTTGATATGCACATGTTGTTCATTCGTTTTTTTTTTTCTCATCAGAATTTCATATTTTCACCAGATGCATTAAAAAACAATGTTGGGCCAAGAATTATGAACTCATTTGCTCCATGGTACTCATACACATCCGAATGCACAGTTCTATTCACACTGCTGTTTCGTCGTAAGCTGCAGTGATAGAAAACGAATTCAACAACTACTACTTTCTGTTGTGTGTGCCACATCTTCATCAGAACGAAGAAACTCATTGCAGCATTTCAAAATTTTCTTTGAATATTTTCACCTGCATCTGCATAGTTTCCGCTTTGAATGCAGTTATTTTGCTGAAGGAAAAGACAACGTAGTTGGCACGGAAAATTATAATCAAAAAGTTTTTCAACGATCCCACATCCATGCACAGCTACCGGCTCGGTATCTTCTGTTTTTCAGAATTTTTTTTTTTTTATTATCAGCTTTGTTCAAATTCGCGATACTCTGTCGTTTTGTGCATTTATTATAACACTCCACGCCTTAACCGTGTTTGGGAGATCCTTTTTTGCAGGGTGTAACCATCAGCAGCAAAGGGATGAGCCCCCGTAAACTAGTTTCGTAATATTTTTTCGTTTTTTTTTTTTTTTTGTTTTTACTCAGCGGAAGTTTGGTTGAGTTTTGAATATGGTTCGGAAATTTGAGGAAAGGTATTGTTTGTTAAATGAAAAATACTTTGAAACTAAACAGAATGAAAAATTTGAAACATTGAGTTGGTGTTTACTGCACTGGTTTTTTGAATCCAGCGGTGGCGGTGGAGGGCTTGGTTCAACGCCTGGATTCATTGATTTGGTCAAAGATACAAACTAAATTCTGGGTCCCCTCCACTCTGTTGCGTCACCCTATGTATGTCTGTACAACGTGAGCAAGCTTGGTAGCTGGTAGTTGTGTGAGTGGTAAGATTCTGTTGTGACTTTTAAGGACAAAGACACAATGTCAAAGTGAAAATCGGTGATTCTCTCATTGGTGTTGGATGTGTACAAGGTTTTGTATAAATCCATTATTATGGATTATGGTGACATAAAGCTCAAGAGTGGAAGTTTCATGATGAAAACTGAGAAGCAAATGACGCAGTATAATGCTCTAAGCGCTATGAAAAACGCAAAATGTTTCGAAGCAAGAAATCCAGCAACAAAAGCAGTGTTGAGTATGGCGATAGGCGGAAGTGTTTGTGATGGACCTAGGCTATACTCATGCAATTATCATGAGCATTTTGCAAGTGACCTTGCTTCGAAGCAGGGAAAACACAAAGGTGGTAAACAAAATTCAAATGTTCTCTACACTTCTCTTGCCGTTTCTGCAGCGTGTTGTATGGTAGCTGACTCCAAAACATCGTCTCGTTTTTTTATTGTGTATGGGTCAAAATTATGTCAGATGTCAGTCAAGCAACGACCAGAAATATTCTGGTCACATGCAATATGCGTTTGAATGTGCAATACTGAGAGTATATATTAACCTTTTGGTTCAAATGATTTAAGATCGAAAGTGCAGAGCTTTTTGCGAATCTTTCAGCTTTGTTCAGATTTTTTATTATTTAGTCAGTCAAATTGTAAGGAAGGGAAAATTTTTAGCTTTGGCAACCATCAGCACGCACTAGCAATGCCCGGTTGAAATTTGTTTGAATGGCTCATGGCAAAATAAATTAAAAAATTGGACATAGAGTGCACCGAATACGACATAATTACAAGATTGTCTTGGCGTAAAAATGAGGATGAGGTAAAAATGTTCGTGAAAAATATCTTCAAGAGAGACTGTATATTACTCTCATTAAAAACAAAACACGGTACAAATTTTGGTTGTGTGAAAAATATATATAAAAAAAACACACAATTTATTTTCTCCGGTTTAACAGAAAGAAATATACGACTTGACTATCTGCTGGACAGAACAAGACTAAAAAACTACCCTTGTCTCTTCTTCTTCTTTTCATTTCCGGCGTTACGAGTAGTGATCTTGAAGCGATCACAACTCTCCCACTTTTCTGCTTTACACTAGTGATCCGCCTGTGGAGTACGTCGCGTTGACCTCAGAAAGCGTCGGCAAGCATCCCGGTTTTGGATTGTTCCATGTCTGAGGCCAACCAAATGCTGCTGTTTTTGCATTTGCTTGTACCAGGAGTGTTTTGGCCTGCCTTTTCTTTTTCGTCGCGAATTTGTTGAAACGTTGTACGATATTGCCTTTTGGACGGGGTTCTGAGGATCTCTCCTTTGAACATGACAATACCAACTGAGCCGGTCGTGCTGAATTTTGTCCAAGATGGTACTTTTGAGTTTTGACATGAAGGCTTCCACGGATCTTAGTACTTCTAATTCGATCAAGCTTCAGAAAAAGGGCATCACAGGTATTCAGTCTTTTTAGCACTAATACGGTACCCATTTCCTTCCAGAACATCAATCCAAACGTCAAGTGCTCGTTGCAGGGATGTAGGATCCTCGCTTATGATGGCTCCATCATCAGCAAAGAATAATTGTTGTACTTTATTGTCCGTTACTTTTCCTTCGAGCAAATAATCCAGAACAGCAATAAAGAGCAGTGGACTCAAGACACTTCCCTGATGTACACCTACTGTTATTTGGAATTCTTCGGTGACTCCAGCTGGGCATCTCACTTTTGTAACTGCTCCCTCGTACATGTCCATAATTATTCGCACATAGGCTTCAGGAACTCCTCGGTGTCTGAGGGCCACCCATATCAGATCTCGTGGTTGTCGATCGAATGCTTTTTCGAAGTCATCCAACACAATATGCAAATCCTCTAAGGCATCTTGGTGTTTTCCCATAATGATCCTTATACTTTGGATTGCGTCCCACGATAAACCCGCATTGGTCATCAGACAGCCTTATTATTTTCCGCAGTCGGCTATCCAAAACCCGCTCAACGATCTTCATAGTGTGGGACATCAACTTGATCGAACGATAGTTGTCACAGCTTCTGGTATCTCCCTTTTTCTTGTACATTGGAAGAAGAAAACTTTCCCTCCATTGATTATTCAAACTGTCACCTCTTATAAGTTTGGAGATGAGAATCGTGAGCCATCTCAACCCGATGTCTCCCATATTTTTCCAAAACTCATATTGTACTTCGTCTGGCCCAATCGCTTTGCCTTTTCTGGAGCTCTTAACTGCCTCCCTAACTTCTTCGACTGTGACGTCGGATACTTCCGTAAAGTTAGGTGCAGCTGTTGGAAAGTGGCGCCGAGGAAACTGTTCATTCAAAAGATCATCACAATACTTTCGCCACCTGTGAAGAATTTTGTCGTCATCCACAAGTAGCAGTCCTTGAGCATCATTTATGAACTTCGGCGAACGAATCTCCTGCGCATTTCTCCTTCTCTGAGCGGCTATTTTGAAAATGGTTGCTTCCTTATTCAAGTTGCTTTGTCTTAGCTCTTGGATTGCCTGATTTGCTTCAGCAGCTGGGGAAGAAATCTCTTCCAGCTCTCGATACAGGCCCTCCGTGCTTTTTGCTTGAAGTTGGGCGAACTTTTTCTTCGCTTCTTTTCTGCAGCTCTTGTATTCCATTTTGAGACGCGCTTTTTCATTTGTATTTCTTGAGGGGCACTTCGATCTTTCTAATACTGCTTTAGCTTCATCATCCCACCAACAGGTTTCTTTAGCTTGTTGGTGGTGTCCTTTTGAGACTCCTAACAGTGATTTGGCTCTCTCTAAGCAGGTTCGTTGTAGGCGATCCCACATATTTTGTGCCGTGATTGCATTTGAAACTGCGTCGATGGTATTACACAGCTGACTTTGCATATACGAAATGAATTATTGTCCTTTGGTTTTCTCCAGATTGTACCACTTGATTCTCCTAGGAGTCTTTGTTTGTTTGACTTCCTTCACCGCATCCTTCTGTTAAAAGAAGACGGTGTTGTTGAGCGGCAGCTTCTCCTAGTATCACTTTGCAGTCTTCACACGAGATTTCATGTAATTGGTTACCAAATGGTAATCAATCTGGGTTTCATTTCCTCCACTGCTATAAGTGATAAGGTGTCGGTCTTGTTTGATGAACATGGTATTTAGTACGATTAGACCGTATGACTTGCACATATTTAGAATATCTTCACCAGGAGTGTTCCTGGTGCCGAATCCCAAACCTCCATGGCAGTCTTCATAATCCTCGTTTGTCTTCCCGACATGTCCATTCAAATCTCCTCCAATAAACAAATACTCTTCTTTTGGGATGTTCTTAAGTAGGTTATGAAAATCAAGCCAGAATGCATCTTTTTCCTCCTGCTCACACCCTATTTGGGGAGCATATGCACTGATGATATTCCAGACCTTTCCTTCCATCACCAATTTAAGAGACATCAAACGGTCACTGGACTTCAAAATGGTCAACACGGTGTTACATAAACTTTGGTCAAGGATGATACCGACTCCGTTGCTACCTTGTTCTGTTCCATAGTAGAACATCTTGTAAGCCTTGGTCTTTGCATCTAAGCAACGGGCTTTGTTTGCTGTGTTTCGCCATTTCGTTTCCTGAACACACAAGATGTCCACTCGCCTCCTTCTCATCATCTCTTCGAGTTCGAGACTTCTACCAGTCATACTTCCAACGTTCCAACTCGCGACTCTAAATTTTCGTCCAACTCGTCGCATTACTTTGCTAGCCCCCGGAATACGTATAGCTCTGACCCGAACATTGCTGCTCGGTCCAGGATCAGCTCCATGCATAGCAATGGAACTGCCTGGCGGGGTAGTGCTTCTTATGTTTGCAAGTACTTCCATAATGCTCAAAATTTTTAAAAAATTTTCCTTTCATCCTTTTCGACACATGCATGATCCATTTAATGAGTTTGATTTCACTTTTACTACACCGGTGATCTCCAGTCGTGTTAACCCCGGGATCTGCATGCATACTTGGGGAGAGTTTTTAGGTGGTATGTGTGTCGCTAGACTCACTTTGATGTTAGTCGTCTAGATATGATTGCTCCTTTAGTCGCCTTTTACAACAAGTTGGGAGGCGCTGCAGTGCTATTCTAACCCGACACTGCACGGGAACCTTGTCTCTTATTCTAAAGTATACAATTCAAAGAAAGACATAAATAACTACTGCATTGTTCTAGGACTCTTCAAAACACGAATGGTTTAAGTTGCCATTCGTAACAGAGACCATGTCGGTTTTAATTTTACTAAGTAAATTAAAGGGGAAATTGGATCACTTTTGGCAATACATTCTGATTTGTATTAATTTCACATGCAACAAGTACCTATGGAGGACTTCAATATGTTTAGGTTTTTGATGATGCAAAAAATAGGTTTGTCTCTATTCTACAATCAAAATAAAAGTCTTTTGCTAGTTTTGCTAATTTGAATCGGTCCTAGAAAATTACATCGTAAATGCTTTTGACAAAAAAACACACAATTTCCTTTGCGTATGTGTCAATAAAGTAGAATACCTATTTAAATCATTTCATTCAACATCATAAGAAATCAGTCAGATTCCTCCAGGATCGTAGAATTAAAATGTCATGCAAAAAGTAAGGATATCATAAATAGTTAATGGCAGCAGTGATGACGGCAAGTCATAACGTTTATCTCTTTATATTCCATAGCTTAGAATTTACAAAAATGGAAATGTGCTTCCCAAGTGTGAAAAGTTTAAATATCTGGGATCTATGATCAATAGTGAAGCAACTTGTCATGACGACATCAATCATCGAGTAAGCGTAGGGTGGATGAAGTGGCGAGAAAACTCCGCTATCTTCTGTGATCGAAAAATGCCCCCTAAGCTGAAGGGAAGACTCTACACAGCAGCTGTCCGTCCAGCTCTGACATACGGTTCACAATGTTGGACAATGTACAAAAAGTATGAGAGCAAATTGACGGCAGCCGAAATGAAGATGCTTCGGATGACAGCAGGAGTAACAAAGCTTGATCGAATTAGAAGTACTAAGATCCGTGGAAGCCTTCATGTCAAAAGTACCATCTTGGACAAAATTCAGCACGACCGGCTCAGTTGGTATTGTCATGTTCAAAGGAGAGATCCTCAGAACCCCGTCCAAAAGGCAATATCGTACAACGTTTCAACAAATTCGCGACGAAAAAGAAAAGGCAGGCCAAAACACTCCTGGTACAAGCAAATGCAAAAACAGCAGCATTTGGTTGGCCTCAGACATGGAACAATCCAAAACCGGGAGGCTTGCCGACGCTTTCTGAGGTCAACGCGGCGTACCCCACAGGCGGATCACTAGTGTGAAGCAGAAAAGTGGGAGAGTTGTGATCGCTTCAAGATCACTACTCGTAACGCCAGAAATGGAAAGAAGAAGAAGAAGCTTAGAATTTACAAAAACAAAGCTCAAATCACTAGGTGAGGCTCACTTCTTTTGTCTTGATGGCTTTTAGAAAAGAGCCATTGAAAATTTTTCTTGTTGCTGATTATAATTATTACAATAAGAGGTGCGATTGTGTTTTTAAAGTTAAACCATTCCTTATTTAGCTAAGTAATTCACTAAGTTTTAGGCATAAATTAGTATACTACGAGTCTTATTTCAGATTTTAAATAAAAATTAAGTCATTTCTTTATAATCTGAAAAAAAAAGACTTTTTAAAACTCGTATTACATACAGGGTGTCCCGTAATTCGTTTTGTATACTTTGGGATATGATTCTTGGTCATATTCTAAGAAAAAAATTGTTATACAGTAAAGTCCGTTTCTCAAGTTTAACATCACTTTTTGACAATTTAAAAAAAGGCTAACTTTGGTGTACCCTGACCTTTGTTAAATTCGATATCTCTGTCGAAACTGATGATAAGAACCTTATCTTAAACTCATTTTTTTGTTGAAATAACAACCTTCAAGACTGTTTTTAAATTAGGCTTCCATAGGTTTAGGGTTGCCAGATTTTCAATTTTAAGTGGTGTTCAAATTTTCTTCCCAAAACAAAGTTTTGACTTTGAGGTCATTTTTTTGGAGAAAAGGCCTGATAAACATAGAGTTTCTTTATTTTTTACAGATGAACAAAACAATAATAAAGAAAAAACTCAGCATTAAGTTAGCTCAAAAACCCATACATTTTATGATACTAAGAAAAATACGAAATGGGAAAAATTTAAAAAAAAAATAAAAAAAAGTTTTTGCTTTGAGGTTTGTTTGAATAAAACAATAATATGATCACTTTTAGTAGTTTTTTTATGTATTTAATACAAATACAATTATAACAAGTGCTCAAAGTACCCTCCTTCGTTTTGAATCCATGCCAGAGCCCGTTTTTGGATTTCATTGTGGATGTTTGCTTTAAATTTGGGGAATGAAATCCCACAATGAAATCCAAAAACGGGCTCTGGCATGGATTCAAAACGAAGGATGGGGCTTTGAGCACTTGTTATAATTGTATTTGTATTAAATACATAAAAAAACTACTAAAAGTTATCATATTATTGTTTTATTCAAACAAACCTCAAAGCAAGAACTTTTTTTTATTTTTTTTAAAATTTTTCCCATTTCGTATTTTTCTTAGTATCATAAAATGTATGGGTTTTTGAGCTAACTTAATGCTGAGTTTTTTCTTTATTATTGTTTTGTTCATCTGTAAAAAATAAAGAAACTCTATGTTTATCAGGCCTTTTCTCCAAAAAAATGACCTCAAAGTCAAAACTTTGTTTTGGGAAGAAAATTTGAACACCACTTAAAATTGAAAATCTGTCAACCCTAAACCTATGGAAGCCTAATTTAAAAACAGTCTTAAAGGTTGTTATTTCTACAAAAATGAGTCTAAGATTAGGTCTCTATCATCAGTATTGACAGAGATATCGAATTTAACAAAGGTCAGGGTAAACCAAAGTTAGCCTTTTTTTAAATTGTCAAAAAGTGATGTCAAACTTGAGAAACGGACTTTACTGTATAACAATTTTTTTCTTAGAATATGACCAAGAATCATATCCCAAAGTATGTAAAACGAATTACGGGACACCCTGTATTTCCGGAGATACAGCAGATTTTGTAAACATGAACATTTCCGATGCTATAGCCATCTACCTTGACGATTAAAATACTTTGCGGTTTCTAGTTTATTTCGGTGGTACAGCACTTAGGTTATAAAACAACGCATCACTTTCTTTCCGATTCCAAAGAGCAGATTTTGTGACCCAGCATCTAAGCTGTTTAGTTTCAACTTAAGGGGCTGTACCAGTGTAACCCATGAAAACTTTGGCGATTTTCGAGTATTTTTTCAATAGAAAACACTCTATAGAATGTTTTGAAGTTTTTTTGACATAATAAGGTCAGCTTTAGTTTATGATTTTGTTTTTTTTACAAAACCATTGAAAAATAACTGAGTTATGTGCTGTTTTCGAAGGTGCCAACATAAAGTTGACATGATTTTGGCCAAACGATTTACTGATACAAAAAAAATCAAAAATTGTATTAAAGTTGAAAATATTGCCTAGGCAATAACTCATGATTTTGGAAATATATCAAAAACTAACAACATGGCGTAGTATAAGAGAAAAGTAATTTAGGGAAAGAAACACTATCGTCTTTTTAATGCCAAATTGACAATGTTCAGCCAATCAGAAAGATCGTAAGTCATTATCAGCGTTTCGAGAATAACGCATTTAAATTTTAAACTTAAATGGTTTTTACTTGCGAGTAAAATCGATCTTTAGAACGCTGCGATTAAAAATTAAATCGATTCAAGATACACACTTGACGCTTTCACAGAATATTTTTGAAGGTGCAAACTATCGAATAAGACAACAAAAAAAAAATTTATTTTTTAATGTTTAATGGTATATCCCTTTAAACTTCTAATGCGTTTTTCTCGTAATTCTATGTACTTTTTTTAAAGTGGCTGACATGATATCTCAGGTTCTACCCAACCGGTTCCTTTTAAATTTGAAGAAGATTTTTGTGATACATTTATCTATCGCACCTGTCTTGGATTTTAGAAAATTTTAATTCTAAGGATCTCAAAAAAAAAAATCGAAAATGTAAAAAGGAGCCAAAAAAGAATACTTTCCCTTTTACGACGCCATTTTGTGAATTTTTATTTCAGCAAAGGTCAGTTAATTTGATTGTTTTGGATCACAATAAGGGTTGGAATCGTGTCAAACATAAAGCATCTTTCTTTTGAGCTCCCACTTCACCGGCCTGAGACTCGACACTTTTTTAATTTTTTTAAACAATAATAAAAATCATCATATGGTAAACTATATTTAACTTTTTTTTTTGTCCTTATATGAAAAGTTCCTAAAATTTGAACTTCTAGGCCAGATTACCCTCTTTAAGGAACTGACATGAAGCAAGTGGTGCCCGTGGTGTAATGGATAGCATGTCTTCCTGTTACTCTGGATGTTCGTGGTTCAAGTTCTAACAAAAAACAAAAACTGTTTTTTCACGGGTATCACATTTCGCAAAGATTTTGCCAGTTTGTTGCACCTTTTCTTCGCCGTCACACACTTCCTTGGGGTTATCGTATATATTTATTATTTATATTTCTAATCAGACAATTTATTAAACTAACTATAGGATGCAAACGAAACTTAGAAACCGCGTACAAAAATAAAACAATATGCAAAAAAAATTATACACAGCCGGCCGGCGCACAGTGGTGCTCTTTGTATGGGAGAGCGGAAAAAAATCCGTAAAGTCTGAACCATGAAGTGGAATCGAATGAAATTTTGCAGGCTTGCTTTGAAGTGGCGAACACACATTTTGACAAATTTTGGTTGAAAAAGAATCATTAAAAGAAAAGTTATTGACATTTTTCGGATTTGCAGCGTTTATTGACATGATCGAAATTTTTTTAATTATGATAATATTAACGTAATATTAATGTTAATATGTTTTTTAGTTAATTCAAGGGCTTCTTCACTCAAAGAAAAATGTTTTTTCCTCGGTTCAGGTATTAATTGAGTTATATATGGATCGGATGATATCAGGATCATATGCAATATATCCTCATTCGTCGATAACCGGGAGAACTTCCTTGAGTAATGGGTCCTATAGTACTTGTAGTCCTTGTTCCTGCATTTTTGAGCAGTGATCCAACTGGCAAGGATGCAATTTCTATTACTTCCGTTCAGTGTAGTGAAATTTTGTGAACAGTTGCGGGTATGTGATACCAAGGGTATAACGATATCGCGAGATTAGCTGTCTCTTCAGTATAGATCTTACATTTTTAGGTATCGATTGAAAAATTGCTGCAAATAACTTCTAATATAGAAGGATTTTGGTTGAGGCCCAGGTTCACCCCGAACTGTAATGCCCACCTAAGTAAGTAAGCAGCTTCCAATATGACTGCAGTCTGGTTATTAGTCTTTTCTCTACTTTTGTAATATATGCAGCAGGAGTGGTACGGAATCCCCTAAAAAAAATCCCCATCGGTTAAAATCCCCAAAAATTAAAATCCAACTTGCTAATATCCCCACAGACATATTGCACATGGTGAAATCCACACCTACATAATCTTTTTTGCCAAAATCCCCACGAAATATACAAATCCCCAGTGTCCGTGTACATCTAAATTATGTGCATTTGTTTTTCAAAAAAATCTCATTAAATTATCTTCTTGTGCAGTGTTCTGTCTTAGTTAGAAACTAAATATTTTTTTATTATAAAACATTAAGAATGAAGAGATACTTTTTTTTGAAATATTCTTTTCGTTTCATTTAAAACTTTGAAATGGACCTTAATTTTAAACATAATACGTTTTTGAATATTTTTTATTAACTTACAAATTTTGAAAATGTATTTTCATTTCAATAAACATAACAAATTTTATAAAGAATTTTATGTTTACTCTTTGTATTACATTTTCCTGCAAACATCCCCAAAACAAATATGTTCAAGTAGTGAATCATGCGATAAGATCGTGGCGATTTTATTGCATGATTCACTACTTAAACATATTTGTTTAGGGCATATTGGTTTGGGGATTTTCGTTTTGTAGATTTTCTCTTTGGAGATTTCAGAGCTGGGGATTTTAATTTGGGGATTTTGCGTTTGGGAATTTCCGTTTGGGGCTTTTGTTTTGGGGCAAACGTCCCCAACCCATGCAGCTACATTTGGATTTACAAATAATCTTCTCGAACTATTCCTATCGTTTGTTGTTACAGTTCCTTGTTTCACAACGTCTACTCTTATTCGAACCTTTGAGAGGAATTCCACTTGCATTATTTTTCTTTTCGTCTTTTTTGATAGCACGAGTAGTCTCATTGACTCTTCACGCTTTATAAAGCTGAAGTTATTTCCCAGGTGCAATATGTACTCCATAAATCAAATTCGTGAATGCAATAATGACATTCCTAGAACAAGAGTTTCTTCATTCAGGATCTTAGATTGCCATTTTGATAAGTCATTCGATTAAATAGTCCGTAATAAGTTAACATAGACCAACTATTTAGCATTTGGGCTCGTAGATCAGACATTTGTCAAAGGATTAATTATATCTTATTTTTTAAAGAAAAATATAAATTTTTGTCAAAAATAAAATCCTGGCGCCAATATTTCCAACGATTACTGTCTACGAAATTGCATCTTTTGCAACATGATCAAAGTCAAAATCGTGATTCTTAAATTGGATTCAGTGAAACAAATTTGTACACTACGTTCAAGATCGGATCAGGACGGATACGAATCTTTCAAAAAAAGTTAGTAGAATATTGTAGCTTTCCAAAAATAGTAGCCACTAGACGTAGCTTAGTGTAGCTAAAACTGTAGCTCTAGGGAAAGAACATTAAAATATTTATTCGAGGGCAGTCAGTCTAAGCCCAACTAAATGCGGAAAAAACAAAATTTTTTACAATTTTTTTTTTTTTTTTTTCAAAGCTTAATAGCGTATTTTTATAAAAAAAATTTATTTTTTACAAATAGTTACCAAAATGCTACTCTTCATTAGAAAGAAGTAAATGCAAGAAATTATATACTTTTCAAAACCTAAAGATAGGGGAACTTTAGAGCGCTGTATCTCCCATATTCCTTGATATAAATGTCCCAAATTTTGGAAAAAGATACAACGGTTATATTTCTATGAAAATATAAATCAAACAAATCCGTATTCGAAATTTCATTTTTTGCATTTATTTCCGCAGAAGCACCACTGTGCGGCGGCGTGCGAAAAGAATTGATATGACAGATGGTTTTGGTAGGACGTGTTGGCAAGAAAATTGATAGTGCATCCAGCAACGAATATAATGCTGCCACCGCGACTAACTCAGCTGGGTGTGTTCGATGATTCAATTAATGATTGGGTAAGGTAGGTCTGGTGAAAACAATTAATTTAATCGAAGGTGGATGAATTGAGGTGTAATAAAGTTGGGATAAATAATCAGATTATAGGACAGGGTGTCCTCGTAATTGTGGGCGCCAGAAAATTTTTTAAAAGGGTTAAATTTCCTAACCATGATGCTGAAAAGTAATAAAGAGAAATATCGACCGGAAAAGAAGAACAACGATGAGTAAATAATAGAAGAATAGAAGCAATGTATTTTGAATTCCCATAGGGAAGTTGAAATGATTTTATTGTGTTAGGAAAACCTTGTCGAAGACGGAATTAAAAACCAAAGTCTTTTCGATGTAAAAGAAAGGTACAGAATTCCTTTCGAGGTTGGCAGGAGGCCAATTCTCGAAATAAAGAAAAGTTAGAAAGTTTAAAAGTTAAAAATAGCAAAACAGATTGTTGTGTCGTTTGAACACAAGGAAGAATTACGTGAGGAAAGTTTCCGAAATAAGAAATAATAGAAATAGAATAAAATAAAACTGTCGCTAGTCCCGCAATCTCGGGAAAGAAAACAAACGGTAGGACAACGAAGGCCTAGCGGATCTTAGTTTTGCCTCAACTAAGGCGACTCTAGATTCACTCGAGAAATCCTTGAAAAGGAAGGATTTTTCGATGCGTAAAATATAAAATAATAAAATAAAAATACTTAGCTCTTCTTTTGTTCACCACTATCCTGAACTCCGTGAAGAAATATCTTCTACGTAAACCTCCTAGTCTATTTCTCAAAATTTCCCAACCGGAATATTGCCTCTCAGTAAGTTAAATCTCCTCTCGCTAAAACGAAAATTCTCCTATATCCAAAAATCGCTATAATTTCAAAAGTATTAAATAAATGAAATGAAGTATTAAATAAATAAATAAATAAATAAAGTTTCTTGGGAGTTTTCTTCCAGATCTTTCTTCTTTCACTACTAAGAATCAAGAGGCCATCAAGATAGCGGGCTTTTCCCATCCCTCCGGCATCGGCCATGCGGCCATCCGCGTCAGACCTTTAGGCGTGGTGTTGTTCGGTCTCACTTTTACTACAGCATTCCGCCACTAGGCTAGGATGTGCGAGTGAGATTTATTCCTCTTAACTTAAAGAAGAAATAAAAATTCGTACCGCAATGGGTACTGACTTAATAATATTTTTTTTGTGAATATTTTAATTTTTCTGACCCGGCGTTGAACGGGTCTAAATTATTCAAAGCATTATTGCTGAATATTTTAGTTTCTCATTTTTTTCCCCTGCAAGTATGAGGATGAAATATAAACTTTGTTAACGTATTATCCTAATATTGAAAGAATCTTCGATATAGATCCGTTAGTTTTAAGGTTCCTTTTTCCGTTTATGTGTGAGACCAATGTTTTTACTGTTGTCTGTGCTAGATAATTGGGATGGGGACAAATATAAAAAATCAAAAACCCTCGAAATCGATTCTGCCGTTCGGGAGTTAATTTAATTTAGTTGACTACTTTTCTTTGCATTGCCCAAATATACAAGCAAGTTTTTGTTAATATAGGTAAATGATATTATAGCTCTATTAAGAAATTTCACAGCTTTCCAAGATAGTTTTCTTGTCGTTTTTGGATAGCCGGGTAATTAAGAGTTATATAACTTTATATACCATAAATAGTCTTATATGTCATTCCGATAGCCGTATAGTTGCTAAAGCTTCTTCGCGCCAATGCTCGACATAAGCGCAAACGGTCAACAAACTTATGTTAAGTATAAAAGCCCATACTAGTCATAAAAGAGTGATTTCAATACCTACTTTCTTGCGTTGTTATAAGTCTGTTTCACTTATCGTTTGAAAACTTAATCGTTAAATTGAAGTTCAGTCTTCCTTAACCTCAACACAAAAAAAGTTCATTTACCGCAAGTAGCTAATTAATATTTCGACCGCAAACAAAAATTGAAAGACGGTCAACAGTTGCATGCCCAACAATGTCATATATCATCTTGAAAATCTAATGATGTCTTAGGAGATCATCGGTGGTACGGCTGCAGAATCTTATCCGAGAGACTTAACTAGTTTCTGTGCTGGCATAATGATCAGCATGTCTGCCTGTAAAGTGGGAGTTTTCGTTACTGAGTCTTAGACATGTCCAATAGTTTTTCTATGGGTATCGCCTTTTGCGATAGCTTTTTAGTTCAAATTTTTTTTGTCAGAACCAAATCAAAGTTGCTATATCAATTAATATAACAAACCATCCTATACATCAAAACGATATTCCTCTATGGTACCTCCCTGCTCTACTTTGACTGGTTAATTCTGTCAACACAACCAAACCAATCAATCCAATTGAACCATTCGGTTTTTACTGCATCACATCTTATTTATCTTCCAATTTGGGTTTGTAAAAATAATGTTTGGTTTCATTTGTCGCTACCGTTTGTTCCATCAACAATCGTTACTCAACCTGTAATTTAACTCAATAATAAAATAAACACTTCCAAATCACACAAAGTGAATTTGTCATTAATTTGTCTTTCTTTTTTATTTGGAACATCCTTGTGTGACGGGTAAAAAGCAAAAAGGACTGAATTGTCACTCCTGTATTTTTGCAACCACCTCTCTCTCTCTCTTTTGGTTCAATATATACGTAAAATCAAAACACGTAGCCATGGCTTTGGTATTACCCGAATGTAGGTAACAGTAACACTAGAGGTAGATAGCATTCATTGAAAATTGACGAGAAAAAATGTAAATACAGCGTCATATTACGAAATGGCTGCTGTGTAATGACTTTGTCGATATCGAAATCCTCATCGAGATCCTTTTTGTCGTTGGTGTGCTTGTGCTGATGCTCGTGTTCCAATTCCCACCAAAATGCCAATATAGTATAGCTGAACCCCCTCCAAAAACACCCAACACCTCTCAATCAATCCTTAATCGTTGTTACGTGATACCATTCGCGGTTGTCCAAACGAAAAGCGAATGCAAATGCAAATCTACGAGCACGTCAACACAAACACAATAAAAAAACACAAAAAAGAGAAGGAATTAACTAAAAAAGAGAAAAAAGAATACACAAAACCCTGGAACTGTCGCTTCGATTCGGTCGTGTCGTCGTATGCTAGAAGTTTTAATCTCAAAAAGAAGCGAACAAAAAGGAAAACTTGATGAAAGGATATACAAAAGACGCCAAATTAAACTTTTCGCGTAAGTTTTGCCGAGTCCCCCGCCCGCCGGTCTCTTTCCAATCTAACCGTGTGCACCACCGAAACTTTTCCTCGTTTTATTATTTTCTTCTTTTTTTTTGTTTTGTGGGTAAAAGGAGTTAATTAAAATCCCTAGCCACACATGAACAGAATATTTGATGAATACCTCTTTTTTTTCTCGTGGGTACTGTCAACACAATTCCGGAAAGTATCTACAGTTCTGCATTTATTTAGCATATTTCTCAGAGTAATTAAAATAATTCAAAATATTTTCTTTTTTTTCAAATTTATTTTTTTTTTCATTGTCTTGAAACGAAAAGTTGAATACGTTGGTGTTGTTGGAGGTCGTGCTTCCGATGGGGAGGTTTTTTTTCGTAACCAACATAAAAAAAGGTGTAAATGGGTTCCACACAGATTCGCATTAAAAATAAAGAAAGAGACTCGGCGCGGTGGTGACATTCACAACTATGGCAGGAAGAATTGTTGTCCGTTGTCCCATAAGTACTCTTTAGAGAGTTTAAATAAATTACAAAAACCCTCATTTGGGGCAGTGGTGAGGAAGAGGGGAGAGATGGGGAGGGGTTATAAAATTATTGCATCCATTGCCCATCTACCGTACCAACGAGCATACCTATACCGCTATTATCTTTCCATCATTGTGTTGTGACTTCTCTGATTCTCAAAGGTAAGCACTTCCTTCCGACTTTTCATTGTGTGATTTTCGGAATTTTTCACGCCGTAGCCACGAAGACACGGTCGTTAACTGGGGCGAGTTAATGCGATTAAGTTTTTGAATTTATGAAGCTGTTTCTTGCGACGGGCGGCGGCAGCGCCTGTGCCAGCGGTCGATCCGAAAGGTAAGGGCAAACAAAAATATCTTGATAATTTATACGTCCAGAGAAATTTGCCTGTTTTAAAGTTTTTTTTTTTTTTGTTCCTTATTCATTTTTTCTTTTTTGCTTTATTTGGGAACTTTTGGTTTTTGTTTCGGTCGGTCGGTGGTGGCTTGGCACGAGAGCAGGCAAGTAAGTTTAAATGATGGGCGATATAATTAACCTTAATTTTTAATAAAGAATTTGATAAATGTTGACGCCACGTCGACCGAGGGGAATTTACCTAAATGCTTGTATGAACGACAATTTTCTGAGTGTGGCATGGTTGTCGTAATGTGGCATCATAAAGACAAGTTGGTTTACTTCGTCTGAGTCATAATTTACGAAAACAATTTAAATTATGACACTCAAAATGAATTGCATAGGTGATTGGTTGTTTGAGTTATTGCTAAAAAGATTTTGATTAAGGAACCTGAAGTGAAATATAATTCATAGGCATTGAGACGAACAAGTAACACCTTTCTTTAATAGCTCTAATGAATGAATAGCCTATAAATTTTAAGCGCTGCCTACATATGTTTCTAGTAATATTTTTAGAGGCATAGTTCTCTGACTTTATTTACGGCCATTTTTTCATCATGTCATAAATAAGCAGCGAATAGAAGTTGTGCAGATTTGTTTCGAAAAACATGTTTTTGCTGATAATACGCATGAAGCACTACGTCCATTTCGTGGTCGATGTAACCGTACGTCAGAGCAATTAGTTCGTTTAACGATTGAAAGTTTTTCCACCACCTTTATTTTCATTGATAATACTTATCATCAAGGACTTCGTGTGGAAGAGTGAGTACAGAAGAAGCGATAGAGTTCTAGTAACCCCTTTGATTAAACTGTGTATTGGATTAAACATTTGCTACTCAAGGGATGGGGCAGACGTTCAAGCACTGTTTTTAATAGACAAAATTTGATTGTTATTAAATTGTTAATAACAAATTCTATTAGACATGGTACCCGTAGCGATATGGTTAGCATGTCTGCCTGTTAACCCAGAGGTCCCAACAAAGACATACATATTTTTCCACGGGTATCGCCTTTCGCGAGGAATTGGCAAGTCCTCCGTTGGTAAATTTACTGCCATGAAAAGCGCTTTCTCGATTCTGGCTGAAAATTGTAGTTCCCCTCCATTTCCTCAAAGGGCATGGTTGTGAGAAATACGATAGGCCATGGGACTCCTCGCTCTATTGCGCCACCCTATTTTTATTTTACTACACGGACTCCGTTTCACGGTTTTATTAAAGAACGTATAGTTTTTAAATGCACGTCTGATATGTATATATGATGGGGTCCTTCAGAAATCAATGGCGGCTAGTGCACTTGATTGAAATCTGCCCTTACATATATCTGGTTTTCGAGAAAAAATCGTAGTTTTATTGTCTTTCGAGGCTAAAAATCTCAGGAGCCTCAGGACCTTTCATGAAAGAAAGTTTCGGAAAAAGCCAAATAAATGCTCAGAATGGTTTCATCTCATCGAAATAAAGTTAATTTTGGGACATAGCATGGTCCTGAAAACCAAAAACGAAATTAAAAAAAAATACAATGTCTTACCGTCTTTGATGGCAAGTATGTTTTTTTTACACGTAAAAGAGCTATTCTGATTTGAGCTCTTCGGATACTCAAAGAGGATGAGCTGGATTGCAACACATTAAACAAGAAATTTGCTTCGGCGAATCTCTTACCTTGTGAAACTCAGCTCCAAACGTTGCCGACACGCGAATTTTCGGCGGAAATTCAAATTGAATTTGTAGGTATTCGGCTTCTCCTGTATTAGCGCTTAGGATGTGGTTGATAGTTTTATTTTGATTAAGTCTAATGCTATGGGCTTCGACTATCTATACACCCAACTTTCTTGAAAGTAATGTTACCTATGATTCTTACGTGTATAACATACATTTTCAACTCCATTCTCACTAAGAGTATTTTCCCAGCTCAATAGAAAAGTTTCAAAATCATTCCAATTTCAAAAAACAGCAACAACAGAGAATTTTGACCAATCGCCATTCTTCCATTCCTGTTAAAAGTCTCTGAAAAAATTATGAATAAGCAATTATCTTGTTACCTCCAAGATTACGATCTTTTAGCCCTAAAGCAATCAGGATTTCGTGCAGGTCATAGCAGTACACCGGCACACTTAGAGGTTGTTGAAAGAGCGAGAAAACAACAAACTTTCTTTTTTCATTCTCTTTGATTACTCAAAGGCTTACGATTCCATCAACCACAATATTCTATGTCAAAAGCTTTCTTCAATTTAAAAGTTTACCTCCGACGCTGTGAGACTTATCTCCTCATATCTCTCTCATAGGCGACAGGCTAACGTTTTGGGAAATAAATTTCCAACTTTTTGTCTATATCCTACAGGGTTCAAAACTAGGTCCAATAGTTTTTTTTAATACTTTTTTTTAACGAAATCCATGAAAATCTATTTGCTGATGACCTTCAAGTGATGAACAACTGCCATGTGGACCAGGTTGATGATTGTGTAGCCAGAGGATCTTTCCTAAATCAAAAATTTGTCAGTTAAATCCGGTCTAAGCTTAAATCCACAAAAAAGCAATTGTCTAGTCATCTCTAGAAAACAATTTTGCTTATCTAACTGTCCTGGTTTTCTACTAGCCACCTCGAAAATTCAGTATGTTGAGAAGGCCGATAACCTTGGTATTTGTTTCAATAGGACCCTTAGTTGGAATGACCACATCAACCAAGTTATTGGAAAGGTTTAAGGAGTTCTCCGATTACTTTGGCATACGAGATTTCTAACTCCCTTAAGCACAAGATAAAATGCTAGCAAAATTTCATGTTGTTTGCCGTACTTACTTATGGGTGCGAAATTTTTGTAAAAAAAGAAAAAATCAAAAAAAAAGTCAGAGATGAATAGAGTTACTCGAAAAACGAATGCTATCGGAAAGATCAGTCAAAAGAAAAATGAGAAAATAAAATTGATGTTCGTCGAATCGACGAAGGTTACAAAACAAGAGTAAAAATTGCTTTTGGTCTTTGATTAACATGAGATGTTTTCATTTACATTTAAGGTTCTTTTGACAATGCTCTCTTCGATGGCATGTGCATTGTGAAATGCTGCCAGAGAACATGGTGCGGACGAGTCATAAGTGTTGTGGATTATAGCAATGCTAGTGAATAGAACCGTGATCGTTTAAGCAGAGTGTGGACAATATGCTGCAACAGGAGTGAATAAGGGCTGTCCACAAGGTGGCATTTTGTGTCCTCTTCTGTGGTGCATGTTGATCGACTCTCTAATAATGCTCAATAGATCTAACTTTCACGCCCAAGCATATGCAGACGACGGGTCGTCGCCGTGCTCTCGGTTGGTTCCAGCATCAAAGCTGTCTGTTCCAGAGTACAGGCTGCGCTTTATTTGACACCTGGTGTGCTAGAAACGGTCTCTCCGTCAATCCTCTTAAGACTCAGGTTGTATTCTTCACGAGACGTAGAAAATTTACTGGTCTGACCCTATTTTGACTTAAAGGAGTCAACATCCCCTTTACAAATGAAGTCAAACATCTTGGAGCATTCTTATATAACAAGATTCTTTGGTCTAAACATGTCGAGTCTAAGACTACTAAGGCACTGTTAGTCTTCTGGCAATGAAAAGGAGCCTTTGGCAAGACCGGAACCAGGAAAGAACTCTTGTCGAATCTTCACAGATGGTGCCTAAACCGACGAAGGGTCTGGCGCTGGTGCCTTTGTGGAAAACGACTGCACGCCTCTTTAGTCATTTAGGTTCCAGTCCATCACGGCAAATGAGATCACAGATGAACTTGCTAGGCAAGGATCTCAGACAGCTTTCTCAGTACCAGAACCGTCGCTAGGTTTGCCAGCGCCCTCAGTGAGGGCTTCAATCAACGATTGGATCTGGGAAGAGCACAACCGTAGATGGCACGCCTCCATTGGATGTAGACAGACCAAACGTATGCTCCCCAACGTAAATAAGAAGACTGCAACATTTTTGCTATGCCGTAGCAGAAAAGACTGTAGAAAGCTTATTGACGTTGCCAGCGGGCACTTCTCTTTTCCCAAGCATTTAAACGTGTTTAGCTTGATACCTTACTCTGTGAATCTTGTGGAGAAGATGAGGACACAGTGGACTTTCTCTGTGAATGTCCTGCTTTTTCTCGCATGAGGTTACAGATACTCGGTGCAGACATGGTGAGAGCTGGTTTCTTAGGCTCCTTATCATGGCAGCGTCTTTTGGCTTTTCTCCGAATATCTGGAAAGCTATAACAAATAGAAGGTTGCTATCTGGTAGTACAATAGACCGGTATTTAGATCTGAATGCTCCAGCTGGTATTTTAAAAACCTCTAACAGAAAAAATGGGATATTTAAACAGCTATGTATGTTTCCAAAACTGAATTAAGGATGTTAAAGCCACTTGAGAAATAAAAAGCTTTTTCTGTCAACGGAAAAAATTGTAATTTTACGTAAAAGTAAGTTGGGCAACCGAACATAAAGTGTTGAAAATTATACAGTGAAAGAAATTTTTAAAGCTCTCTCATGTTTCCAATAAGATATTGTATGGCGTTTCCTAGCATACCCTTCCTAAAGGAAATGTCCGTTTGTGTTCATTTGAGCAAAACTTGTTTTCCTTTTTGGAAAAAAAAAAACTTGTAGGCAGTGAGGCAATAAAAGTTTTGATTATCAGAAATAGATTGCTAACTCTCGGCCACTGAACAAAACTGGTCAAAATAATGTTTTTGGGTGATGAGTTTAAAGAGCTTTAACTTGAAAAAGAAATGGAAGCCTTTCCGAAGAAAATGTACAGTCAATGACATTGAACTAGATTTGTGCTACGCTTGTTTGTTTTCTTATGTTTTCTTTTCTTTTTCGAATGGAGTATTTGCTTAGAAAAAATATTGTTATTATAGTGAGGACGGACATTTTTTAGCAAAGCTGAGATTTACTTCGAAACTATTAGGAACTGATCGATTCCTGAATATTTTCAAATAATGCTTTCCCATTTTAAGTTTGGGTTTGTTGAAAATAACACCACTTGAGCACTGTTCTTTCTTTTGTCGCATAAATGGCCCTTAAGCAGAATATCTGACAGAATCCTCACAACTTGAGATTAATTTGAGACAAAAAAGAGAAGGGCTTTTGTTCCTTTGAACAGCAATTACTCAAATTATTCAAATTTAAACAAACTTTAAGTTTGTAAAAACTTTTTCATGAACAATCATTTCCACTCAAACCACCGAATTTGTAACCCTTCGCATCAAATTTATATTTTTAGCCATTTGCCACATCACGCTAACAATAAACTTTAACCGGAAAAGTCGTTAAGTTTTTTACGATAAGTTTCAACCGTAAATCTATTTCCCTCTTTTCTATGTTTTTTCTTTTACAACAATTTCATTTGTTAGAAATGCAAATAGACCCGCAGTAATCAGCCTAGAGAATATTACCGAAATTATTTTTATACTCTACGTGCTGTACGAAAACATTTTGGGGAATGTTTGGGTCAACTAACTTTATGCATAAAAACGAGTATCTAGTTGGTTCTTCGTTTCATAAAAGAATGAAGGCGAAAGTTCGCCTTGTCTTTTGATGAGCATGCGTTGTTGTACTAAAATTCTAATACCGTGTTTATTTTTGCACTCCATCATTGCATTGTGAATGAGTTAGTTTACGAAAGTATGCTTTTTTAATGATTATTATGATGTAAGTTGTTTAAGTGTTGTTTGTGGTATGCCAGAAACTCACGCACGGCCTTTTATATAATTAAGGTTTTAAGGATTGCATGGTTAGGAATTATTAAGGATTCATCAAGATAACTTGACAAAAATGTTTCGGGCAAGGACAATAAACAATAAACCCACCATGTGCTCTGGTCATGGTTAACAAAGGAATGGCTTTTGTAGACGTTGTGGTGGCGTACTTACACTTTTTGGTAGTGACATAAATACCTGACAGGAATGATAGTGGTTCTTGTGCACAAAATTTATGCAATAATCAACAATTCCGATTTAGACGCTAGACTATTGTAATAAAATGAATTGGGAACGAGAAGCCATTTAAAAAAAATGTCTCTAACGAAAACAGACATTGACATATCCAATGATGAATCAGTCTTGAGATCCGATATGAATGTGGACGCCCGCGAAGAGTAATAATAATTCACCTTTATTTAATATTCCTGGAATATCTTAATGCAAAACAAGGTTAGGACGCTGATTCTGTAAAACCATTAACGGAACTATGGCGCATTGGCTTTTCTTGCCTTTGGCTGATGGACATCTATCGTAATTCTACTTATGTACGAGGCCAAACAGACTTGGGCTGAAATCATATCGATAACTTAGGGAATGTGTTATGCTGCCTTTTGAATATTAATAAAGTTGTCTTTGAGCAGGCTCAAGGTCAAGAAAAACAATGTTGTTACATATATGGTTAACGACGTTTCGAGCATGGATACGCTCTTCATCAGGTCTGTTTATTAGGAAATAAATAAAATAATCGTCAATTAAATTGTTCAACAAGAACACAATGGTTTTAAAATTTGGCACTCAGTTGGTAACCCTATACAAGTGTGTTGACGTGCGACTTCGTGTCTTTTTATTTCAACAATCTGAGTGAAGCAACATTTAACTTTTATTGACTGCTTAATATATAAACAGCTAGGGCTTATTTTTAAATAGTGTTTGTGGCTTAATATCCAGTGCAAAGTGTAAATCTTAAATTTTTCTCTAGACCATAGCAGCTACAAAGTGAATTATTATTTTTTACTTTCGACATTACACTTAATCACAATAACACTTTTTATCTTAAATCATTGGCTCCTGTTCGTGGTTCGCCGTCCCTCCCCAAAAACCCTTCTTCACGTAGCACAACTGCCACTAAGCAACTAAGCTTAAACAGCCTGCATAGCTCTTCTCTCCAAACATCGAAAACTTTAGATAAGGTTGTTCATGCTACGCCTTCTACATCTACATCTATAACTGAGATTGTAACACATTCTGTACTGTAAAAAATCGCATTGATGTTTCGGAACCATCTGTAATAAACAACGGGGACACTAATTCTTTAGGGTTAGGCAATAGTAAGACAACAATCAATACTATTACCAACGGAAATACACGTCTAAATACTAGCTCTTCGAAAGGACCAAATGAATTGACCAGTTGAAGTTCTTAATAAGCGTAAATGGTTACACTTATCATCTTTCAAGCCTACTACGTCGGCACAAGCTGTGATAGATTATACGTCGAAGTCGTTTGGAATAAATAGTGATTTGCTCTCGTGCTATAAGTTGATCAAAAATGAAGCAATCGTTGATAATCTCTATCATGTCAACTATAAACTGGGTGTTCCTGAAGAATTGTTACCTACTCTGCTTAATTCCGATGGTTGGCCGACTTTTTTTTTTTTTTTTTTTCTCCTGGTTTTGCTATGTTTCAACTGTACATATTTCTATCTTACATCCCACCACGTTCAGATTCAACAGTTTATGATTGTCATGTAAACAATATTAAAAATGTAGCTAACACCTTAGATGAGAATTCGTATATCTTAGTGCTAGGTGATTTTAATTTACCTACTATTAATTGGATTTTTTCTGTAGAAGACAAATGTTTAATTCCTTTTAACGTAACTCATGATTATGAAGAAGAAGTTTTAGATACAATGTCAGCTTTTTACTTAAATCAGCTGAATTCGGTTTTGAATTCTTTGGGAAGAATACCAGATTTGGTTTTTCTTAGTAAAGATCTTGAAGCTAAAGTTCTTGAAGCCCAATTCAAACTCCTTGAAAATTCACTTTGTCATAAGGCATTAAGATTTAATTTTTCTGTATTGGATTTTCTTAAAAACTATGATAACTCAAAAAATAGTATGTATGATTTTTCTAGAGCGGACTATGTTTCCACTGATAATTTTTTGTGTTCGATTTATTGGGATATTTTATTATCGACATCTGATTTAAATCTAGCTTATTGTTCCTTTATGTACACAATTGGAGATGTTTTATCTAGATTTGTACCATTGAAGAGGTTCAAGCGATCTGGTAAGCCAGTCTGGTTTAATTATCGCTTATGTAATTTAAAAAAGGCTATGCTTATAATGCATAAGAAAAGTGCTAAAAATACTTCCTTTCGAAGCGAGTTTTGTCGCCTTAGGAAAGAATTTGAATTTTGAAAAGGTTTTTGTACCATCAGTATTTGCTTTCTGTAGAATCTAATGTAAAAAAAACTCCAAGGCTTTTTGGAAATTTATAAATCATAAGAAAAAGTCCACTGGCCTTCCTGCTACAATGAAGTTCAAGGATCATACTAGTTCGGATACCAACGATATCTGCAATATGTTTGCTAACTTTTTTCAAACAAACTTCTGTTCCGAAACCTGTGTTTTTCATCCAACGCCAGGTTCAACATCTTCCATTCATATAGGTTCCCTTACACTTTCTGTTGATGAAGTGCTATCGGAACTGGAGTCTCTAGATGATAACTTATCATGTTCGCCTGACAATATTCCACCGATATTTTTGAAAAAATGCAAAAACAGTTTAAGTGAAACACTCTTGAAGTTATTTGAATTGTCTTTGAAGCAAGGTTTATTCTTAGATTCTTGAAAAAAATCACACATTTTTCCAATTCATAAATCGGGTTCAAAACAAAATGTTGAAAATTATAGACCTATAAGCAAATCTTCAACTTATTCCGAAAATTTTTTAAGCTATAGTAAAAAATCATATTTACTCTGCAGCTAAAAATTGCATATCTTCATACCAACATGGCTTTCTAAATGGTAGGTCTACGACCACTAATTTAGCATTATTTTCCAATTTTTGCCTTAATACCATGGAGAAGCGTTACCAAGTAGACACGATATAAATACTGACTTCTCAAAGGCATTCGACCGCGTTCAACATAACATTCTACTTAATAAACTTAATAGTAGTGGAATTCATTCCAATCTATTACAGTGGATAAGTAGCTATCTTACCAACCGTACACAATATGTTAAAATTAATCAGTGTTTTTCTAACGTAATTCAAAACTTTTCTGGCGTCCCTCAAGTTAGTCACCTAGGTCCGTTAATTTTTTGTCCTTTTTATTAATGACTTACCCAATGTATTGTCGTATTCACAATGCTTATTGTACGCTGACGACGTAAAACTATTTAAATCTGTTGCTTCGTTATCAGATTGCCTAGAATTGCAAACTGATCTTGATAATATTCATGCTTGGTGTACTAGGAACTGTTTACATTTTAACATATCGAAATGCTCTGTTTTAACTTTTAATCGCACCCTTGATCCGGTAGTTTTCCCATATAAAATTAACAATGAAACTTTGCTAAGAGTATCGTTTCAAAAAGATCTTGGTCGGTGGTGATGGTGGTGTGGTGGGTGGTGTGGTGTGTGGTGATGTCGTTTGGCCACCCCGGAGCTGAGATTTGACACCGTTGGACTATTATTTGTGGGTTAGCCGTAAAAGATAAGTGTTACGCTGACAAGCCAGAGACAATTGACGCTTTAAAGCACAATATTTGTGAAGCCATTGGTGAAATACAGCTGCACACAATCGATAATGTGCTTAAAAATTGGACCGATTGTGTAGGCTACTGCATGTCCAGCCGAGGCAGCCATTTCACTTTCAAATAAAAAAGAAATTTAAGAAAATAATCAGTGGTTTTTCTTATAGCATTTTTCAAAAAAAAAGTTATTTGGCGGATCCTTTAGTTCAGGCCTCACCACCAGAATGGGCTCCAGAAAAGTGGACAAGAGTGTTGCACTTTTCCCGCGAACAAATTATTTTCAACTCCAAGACTTTCTCTTGGCCCTTGGCGTTTATCAGGAAGTAGACATACATTTCTCTCTCTCTTATTATATAAGCATTATTTTGTCAACAATCTGCTGCTGCTGTTATTAGTAGAAGAGTCTCTAGAACTTTTTTAGCCCTTACCACCGTTGCTGTTTGAGTCTCCAGCCTTCCACTGGCTCAATGAAGAAATATCTTTTCCAAGACATTTTTGGAGTAAGCCACCAACTGATGGACTAGGGTTACTTTTTACTTCACCAGCACTTTGAAGCAGTAACAGTTAAGAGATAAAGAATGGTAATATAACTTGGAATGTAACTGTTAACGCATTAACAGCTTTAAATAAAAAAGAAAACTCAAAATTAAACCGCAGTATCAGCCACTCAACTAAGTTTTAATTTTTTGAAATGCATAATTTCCTTGCTATAATTTGACACAAAAAAAATAGTCAATTTTATTTATATGTATCTTCGAATGTTCTGTAGGCATTCACAATGGCACAAGATTTTTTCAATTCGTTTTCACAATACGAATTTCGACTTCAATAGATGAAATTTATCAATCGTCAATCAGTTGATAGTAAATGTTCGGAATAAGGCTGAAGGATTATCTTTTTTCTCTATTTCTCCGCTTAGCTTGCACCTTCAAAACAATCCTCAGCTTCATAGAATTTCCCTATTTTCAAGTGTTCGTTAACCATTGTAGTGGATAGGCCTTCGATAAAACTCCTTGATTTATTCACGCCCGACTGTTCCTTCTTAACATTCGTTTGTGGAATTCTTTGCCGTTTTGAATAAAAAAAAAATATTGGCAATAATTTTGCTTCCAAAAAGAACAAGGCTCAGAATTTTATTTGGGCTTTCACCCCTAAACATTGTTCCATCCCATTGGAATCTTGTCGGACCAGCCTCAAACATACTAGTGGTTTGATTTCGGTTTGAGGCGCGTCTTAGGGCGTATTGTGCCTTTTAATTAAGCAATAGCTAGTTGGACTGTGCTTTTTCTTCTGTAGACGTGTAAGCTGATAGCTCAATTCGAATATGTAGACATCAGCAAATTAAAACATATGCTTGTTACATGTAAAGGCGCCCATTCTACATAGGGATAAATTAAAACCCAGAAATTGTATACATTTTAAGGATTGTTTCTGGCAAAAAATTAAGTTGAGTCTTATAATCCAGACATGGAATTTGAAAATGTTATAGGGACTCGTTGTATATGTGAACAGTTTCAATCACAATGTTCTTGTTTTATTGTATTTTTCGTACTCTCGTATCCTCGTAGCTAAGTCTATTGTGGTATTCAAAATTCTACATTAAATTGTGTCAAAAGACAATTTTGTCACTTACAGTGCTCCGCTTCCGCTTGGAAATATATTAAAAACCACTTTTACCCATAAAACAAGCCAAGCAACACATTATTATCCCGCATGGATACATTCCATACAGACCGATCGCTCTAGTCATGCTCCCCTTCCATTGAGGGTCGTTTTTGGCTTTTTTATGGGACTGTCAGTGACAACTATGAGAACATGACGTGAAGAATTTCGTTTGACGTCGTTTGTCGTTTGTTGTCTCTAACAAAAGACAATGATGCCAGGGACAGGCACTGCTGAATTATCTGTTGTTTTGCGGATTTGTGTGTGTGTGTATAGTAACAGTTTGAACATGTTTTATTATCATGTGTGTGCGTGTGTTTTGTGTATATTGTGGGTGGTAAATGGTATAATGATAATGACATTGGTGATAAATGTGGTTGAGAGGGAGGGAGGAGCATCAGCAGCAACCAGAGCAGCAAGTTGAGCCGGTTTGCCTAGGGAACAAGTTTCACTATACCAAAATAGGATTAGGTGTTGATATTTAACGGAAAATCATCTACGCTTTACTGTGATAAAAGCGTATTTGATGCTTTGAAGCGAATATTAATTTCACCTAGCAACGGGTGCTTAGATACTTATGTGTCGACGAGTTCTGAGAAGAGTAATGAATAAACGCGTATTTCCTACGTATACTAAGGATAAGCGGCAAGCTCTGGCTGATTTGACAATGAGTAAGCATAGATACCACAACTCTTAAGGGCACACAGGGTAGTACAACGTACAAGTAGTAACGATAGACGATGGGGTGCTGGGTAAGGTCGTCGATTGTGCTATGGGACAGAGGTTATAGGTATACAATTTATATTAATTACAAATGGAATGGATTTACGCGGTGTTAAACAAGTGTTTTCGAAAAGATACAAAACATTGTATACGTTGAGTATGTTGTTTGTCTATGATGCGGATGATGCCATAGCATGCGAAAGCCCTCCAACTCCTGCGAACCGAACGGCATCGCAATAGCTTAGCTGTCCTGAAGGCAAAAAAGGATATGTAATTTTGATTCTAAGGACGTTCTTGATGGTGATTTAGCAAGATATGTGTGCAGTATGTTGTGCACGTTTTCATATATACACGAATTCAGTAAACACAACGCGCTATACTCAGGTTTTATTAAGTGGAATGATGAGCTTGCGTTTAATGAATATTACTGCTGTGATTGATGAAAGGTCCTTAAAGTTATGTCGATCGTGTGGCATCCTATTTTGTGAAGATATCTTCCTGTTTGTCTTAACCATTATACACATAAGTGACAATGGCGGAGGAAGAAAGATTTTATGAGCTGGCTTTGGATTGATTGGATGTTATGAGAAATACTCGTGCATTCAAAACAAAGATATAAGTATGATGGGTTTAGGAAGCGCTGTAAAATATCAATCAGAAAACAGTTAACCGAGTGCGAACCATGGTAACCAGCTGGGCAAGCTCTCATGCGGACTCTCATTTAATGTGCTTAGGTAGTCAAGTTTAACTGTGCGCTTATAGCAGATACTTATACATTGCTATAGGGACACTTTCTCCACGACCGTTTAGGCTCTGATGTGAATGACACGTCATGTAGAAACACTTTCTTTTTATTTCAAACGATTAAGATGAAATAATCTACTTTTGTGAAGAAGGAGGTACTACTACCTTGTTACCGAATAAATCCGGGAATCGCAAATTAATTTAGTTATTGAAATGTTGGAACTCGATTCCATGCACTGCGAGCAAAATCAAAACTACCACTAGACCGAAACACAATGCGAAAAAAAAATAAGTTCGAGGAAATTAAATTGGGATGCAAACAATCCCGACGTGTGCGCCATTTGATTAGGTTAGGTTAGGTGGAAGTGGCTGTCAGTCAATGAGTACATTGCCTGACAAACTTAGGCCGCAAGGGCCCATTGTGATACCACAGAGATCAGCAAGTTAATCACCTACTGATCTCAGAAACCCGATGTAAGATTAACGAGTTGATCACTTATTAATCTTCCATTACGGGACTAGCCGGTTAATCACCTGCTAGTCGAACCACGCGGAGTTTTTAATGTATTTCGAAAGACTTTTAGGGTCCATGCTAACTCGCTAGTATCATCGAAGAAGAATTCACCAGAAGAATTTCCTCCTATAAAGTAGTGCAGCGCATGAGCAAAGAAGATGTTGAACGGAACAGCTCCTGCAAAAATCATTGGAAAACACACCAAGTCTTTTGGCTTGTCTTCCTATTAGACAAAGTCCCGTAAGAACACCTATGGTAGAACCTAGATACAGGCGGTTCAGGGCTAACAAACTCTTTGAGCGTTTTGAGTCTACACATTGCCAAACTTTTTTGGTTGCAAGGCAGTTGTTACTCTCAGTCCATCTAGTGTTTGTTATCCTCGAAGCGTCTTGTCTAAGTAGGAGTTTACTTGCAGCGATAGGTGCACCTATGTTGTTCCATTCTGAGCGTAGGAAAGTGGTCGTGCCCTTTTTGGCTAGTTCGTCTGCCATACAGTTGCCTAGTATGGGAGCGGGTCAAAAATTCTTCAAAATTCTGCTTTTCAAAATTCCGCTTTTAAAACGAAAATACTGCTTTTCAAAATTCTGTTTTTTTTTTCATTCTGGCTGACAAAATTCTGCTTTCCAAGATTCTGTTTTTCAAAAATCTGGCTTTCTTTAAAAGGAAAAATTCTGCTTTTATTCACATTCTTTTTTATTTGCAGAAGAACAAAACAAAGTAGGAGAGCGACAAGAAAGTAAAAGTTTGAAATTATTATTATCAATATTCTGCCAATTATAAAGAAAAAGATGGTGTAGAAAATGTTAAGCGCGCGCTTTATACACTTTCTTTTTTCCTTTATCCTCTCCCCATGATTCGTGCGCTCAATTTCTGTTTTGGCTCTGATAAGAAGCTCCTTTCGTAGGTCTCCAATTAATTTATAGACACCTGCGTGGCTACGGGCAAGGGCAACTATTACTTTAAGCCGACGCCGACGGCGACGATTCCAAGCCTCTACATTGTTTTCCGTCTTTGGGAATGCATCTCTAGTTTTATCACAGTTTTATCGTAAATTAACTGAATTATGTAATTCTTTTGAGTAGGAGAGCGACAATGAGGAAATCAAAAAACTACTTCCCTACTTTGAAATTCTTTAGAAAGCAAGAGTTTGCCATTATTATCAATATTCTGCCAATTATAAAGAAAAAGAAAGTTTTCAAACCTACTTTTTCTTTATAATTGGCAGAATTATGATAAGCAGAATTTTGAAAAAAGAATTTTGACCCCGGCAGAATTTTGACCCCAACCCGCCTAGTATGTCTCTGTGCCCTGGCGCCATGAAAGGTGAATGTTGAACTGATTTGACATCTTCCTCAGAGACATCTGACAATTTTGGACCGTGATGGATTTTGAAGAGACAGAGGCAAGAGATTTAAGGGCAGCTTGGCTGTCCGAGAAGATTCGAATATCCGTGGAGGATATGACGTTTTCTTTGAGCCAAGACAGCACCTCCTTAATCGCCAGAATTTCCGCTTGGAACACACTACAATGATCGGGTAGGCGGAAGAAAAGACTGAGATTCAGTTGTTCTGACTAGATTCCATTTCCCACACCTTCGCTGGTTTTTGAACCATCGGCGTGGAAGTGTATTGCTTCATTTTCCAAAAGAGTGCCATTTTCCCAAGCTTCTCTTCAGGGTATGGTTACTTGGAAATTGTTGTCAAACACCAACTTGGGGGTGGTGTGGTCGGATCGATTCGGTAAGAATCTAAAGTTACCTAGAATGGTTGTGGCCGGTTTGATGGTCCACTGTGAGCTCTGAGTCGAGTAGCTGAGCTAGCTGCGACTTGTTGTTTGCTGAAGATATCTAGGGGTGTGAGATCTAGTAGTACATTGAGGGCGTCCGATGGGGTTGTCCTCAGTGCGCCACTAATACACAGACTAGCCGTTCTTTGAACTTTGGCCAGCTTGTTGTAATTGATCATCTAGTCTAGTGCGGTCCACCAGACTATGCCCCCGTATGTGAGTATCGGTCTAATTACCGAGGTAAACAGTCAATGGGTGATTTGGGGGGAGAAACCCCATTTCCCACCAATGGCTTTTTTACAGGAGAAGAGTGCCACGTTGGCTTTATTTACTCTTTCCTCAATATTGGTTTTCCAGGTCAGTTTTTTGTCAAAAATGAGACCTAGATATTTAACCTGATTTGACAGTGTGAGAGTTACCCCTTTAATAGTTGGGGGTCTGAAGTTCGGAATTTTGTATTTCCTCGTAAAGAGAACTAAATCCGTTTTTGTTTGGATTGATGTTCAGACCACAATCTACAGCCCAATTACTAAGCTTGTTAAGTGCTGTTTGTAGCAGCTCTGCTAGGGTTTGTGGGTGCTTGCCTGAAACGGCTAGGTCAATGTCGATTAACAATTTGTTAACGACCAGGTTCCACAGTAGGGGAGATAGAACTCCTCCCTGCGGGGTTCCTCTATTGGCCATTCTGCTTGTTTTGTAGCCATTTGATTAAAGAAACGAAATGTCAAATCGAAGATGACACACGTTCACGTTCCAACGACACTTCCAGTGCTGTGTCCCGTAGCTCAGTATGATAGGTGCGTTTGATTTGATATTCCTTTTTGATCCGAATCGATTGAATGGAAATATGTTATAATAATAAAATGATATGCACGTATGAATTAAACATGGTTCGATGAATACGAGTGCAGAAACCTTTTAAAGTGGTAGTTTGACTTAACCAAGAGCTGAAATGTGAGGAAAAAAAAACTTAAAAAAAACTGATACTAAACAATGCGAAATTCTTAAGGAAAACTGTAGAGTTTCGGTTGTATGGTGTCTGGGAAAGCCTGAATTAAAACACAGAATCTTTCCAAAAGTACGTTAAAAGAAATGATACAAAGTTTCTTTCGAGGTTGGCAGAACCCCAATGCTCAAAACAAAAAAAATGTAAAGAAATTAAATAAAAATAAATAAATAGGGTTGCGCAACAGAGCGAGGAGCCCCAGGGCCTAGCGCAATTCTCACCACCTTGATTTGTGAGAGAATTTGGTTAGCATGCCGCCTGTTAACCCAAAGGTTCGAAGTTAGAATCTAAACTGAATTGAAAATGCTTTTCACGGGTATCGCCTTTCGCGAGGAATTGGCAAGTCCTCCGCTAATAAATTCTTTGCCACGAAAAGCGCTTTCTCGATTCGCCGTTCGGAACCTGCAGAAAATGGTAGGTCCCCTCCATTCCTACACAGAAATTAAGTTAGATAAAAAACAAACATGTATGTCGCTTCAACATAAATAAGATTTACGAAAGGAATGTTTCCGAAATAAGAAATGAGAATAGAACGGTCGTAAGTCCCTCTATTTTAGGAAAGAAAACGGTAGGACAAGGAAGGCCCTTTTTAGGCGACTTTGAAAGTGTTCGAAAAACCCTTGAAAATTAAGATTTTCTCCGCACTACTCGATTTATCTAAAAATTCATTCTCAACCGGAGTTTTGCCGCTAAGGCGGCCTAGAAAATCTCACCAAAATATTGGAAAAAAAATTGTACTAATTTCTCGGAAGCTTTCTTCGGCCACCCTTCTACTTTCACAGCCAAAGTGGCAGGTTTTTCTCATCCATCCGGCATCGGCCATGCGTCCATCCTCGTCAGACCTCTAAGCGAGGTGTTGTGCGGACTCACTTGTCCTGCACCATCCCGAAATCAGACCCAAATTAAAATACGAAGAAAACATTTTCTCGGAGAACGAAGAACCAAAGAAGCTAAGTTTGAAAAATTGACAAAAAATTTCCGTAGACCTTTGTCCAGATCATTAGAAAAAAGGGAAAGTGAAAAAAAACGGAAACACACAACCTTCCATAGTGTAGACGATGCTCAATTTAATTTTATGTATTTGTTTTTTAATAAAAAATTTATGTAGGTGTGAATTTAGTTCACACATTGTTGGACATGAGTGTCAATCGTCTTGTCATTCTCCTTTTATCGATATTTGCGTAGGCGACCTACCGTACGCACTTTTGTGGACCAACCACACAAGAGTATTGTCTTCCGTTGTGCAATCTTCACACCTCAGCATCATATAACCTGAAAGTGGCCTTTCAAAAAATTTAAAAGAACATGTCTCCGGCTGATGGACCCGGTTTAAACTATGGGAATATGCTCGATGATAGGGGAAACCCCCTGTCGCCTGATATAATTTTTTAATTGCGGTTGCTGACTTTCGTGGTACCCGTAGCATTATGGTTAACATGTTTGCCTGTTACGCGCGAGGTTCGTGGTTCGAGTCTTAACAGAAGCCAAAAATATTTTTCCATTGGTATAGCCTTTCGCGAGGAATTGGCAATACCTCCGATAGTAAATTCATTGCAATGAAAAGCGCTTTCTCGAAAATAGTAGGTCCCTTCTTTTCCCCCATAAGGCATGTCCTGAGAAATGCGCTAGGCCCCGGGGCATCCCACTCTGTTGCCCCACCCTGTTTATTTATTTATTTTTTTATTTATTTTGATTGCTGACCTAGAACACCGCAACGAACTGAGCGGCAAAATTTGAACAAAATTGAAAATTGAGTGGCAAAGAAAAAACATCGCTTTGTTTTCGATTTTGCTCAATACGTGGCTGTCCCGCAGCGGACAGCGTTGCCTTTGCTGAAAAAAATCTTTTTCCTTCGCCAAATATTGCTTGCAACTGATCCAGCAGTTTTCATCCCAAAAACTCTCGCTATGATCTTACATCGATGGCCCCATGCAAAACTATACTAAGTGCACAAATGTAATTTTTCAGGAGAGACGTTCAAAGTTTTTTGGGTATAACTTTTTTTTTACTGAATATATTTCTAAGCTAGATATATCAATGATTTTGTAATTTTTATATTTTATTTTTAAATGAAACCCCGAATCTGTGTAAATGCGTGGTCTTCGGTAGATCTCACTTGGTATATTAATTGGTGTATATCTCTTACTTTGAGAGATTCTATGTAATGTTAGTATCTTACTGCACGGAAATAAGATATTTGAAATCTATTTTATGTTGACTAAGTATTAAAGTGGATGCAGCATTTTAAAAACTCAGTGCCCTAAGTGCTACTTAGAATTGTTTATTTCGCATCTATTGCATTTTCAATGCATAATAGAATATTCTAAATAATATAAAAAAATCGATTAAAGATCAACTTTATTGTATGAAACAAAAAAAAGGAAGAAATATGAAATTCACATTTATAAATAAAATATAGTTGTTGATTTAGTCATCATTTTCGGTATCTGATGGAGCTCGAGGATGCAGTTGTTAATGTCCTGTAGAATTCCTGATAAATTAAAGGAATAAGATTCTGATCGCAAAGCCAAATTAGGTCCAAATATTTTTCAGCAGAAACGGCAATTGGTTCTTTGTAAACTCGTTCAAACACTTCCTGCGGAACCTTTTTTGTTCGGTTCTTGTTTCTTTTCTTTGTTTTTGCACAATTTAATTCTATTACTTTGAATTCATCCTCAAAAAAGTACTTGTAGTTCATTTCATAATGTTTATCAGCATTGAAATATACTTCACGAATTTTGCTTAATGTCAGTTTCTCGTTTTCGGTATTTTTTAGCCAATTAAGAGAATTTGAAAAAGTTTTAAAATCTTTGAAATCATCTACAAACGTATTTAAAAACATTTTTTGGCAAACTTGCGTTCAACATTATCTTGAATAAAAACTAAGTTATACCTTCTGGTGCATGTCCGTCTTGACGTTACACCAACAAGAGCTCGTTTCTTGTCATTATTTTCAACAAGTCTTGATAAAAAGTCCCACTGCCTTGTTCTGCATCCAAGTTTATAAAAACTTTTAAAAAGGTTATACCTGGCCTCTTCTGAAATTTTGCTTTCACAATTTGTCCTGCAAGTGCTTCCACAGCCTTTAAGCATACGTTTTTCTTCTACTGTAACGCCTTTTGAGGAAGTGAAAGGTCTCCCTGAATTTTTTAAGCGTTTGGTTGCATTCCGTTCCATAGTTTCTGATTGAGAGAACGCTTTCTTCCACATTTGGTTTTGCGATTTTCAGGAGTGTTGTATTGATGGTTATGATCAACATTTTTGTGAGGTGGTGTCAAAACACTATATGCTGGCGTGGAAATGCTAGAGTCAGACGAATATTCATTGTCTGGGGCATATTCGCTTCCACTATCTTGAAAGGGCTCTATAAAATTAAGTGATTAGTTTAGAACAGAAAGTTTTTTCCACTAAATTACCCGAAAAGTCTAACTCTTCACATAATTCAAGGGCATTTGGAGATGCAGAAATAGGCCCAACATCTACTTTGATAAATTAATTAAATATTTGAAGACATTGTCTTTTGAAAAATAGTTTACTAACTTGTGTCCATTGTATTGATTGGTTGGAAATCATCGATTTCGTTCTCAGGAGAGCTCATAGTTTCATCTGAGTAGAAATTTGTTATAAGCACTGTTTTTCAATATTTTACTTTTCTACTTACTCAGATTATTAGATTTCCTTGCAAGATCAAGCATTTTCCTTGCCCTAGATGCCATAATTTAATATTTTTCAATATAACTTTATCACTCACTTATGTCTCAAACAAGAATGAACCAAGAACCTCCAAACATAGGCATTGTAACAGTACTTGGAATATGACATGAGACAAAAAGAAACAGTATGAATCATACTAACGTCCATTTAGGTATTATCTTCGATCTCTTTTGTACACACAAAAGAATACCAGGTGTCACTTGAGGGAATTTCACTTTCGAGAATTCCATGCAAAACAATACTATGTCAAGATAGTATAAAATAAACAAATGAAAATATATGAAATAAAAATACTAAGAGCAGTTAAAATGATTATGCTTGGAAAAAGTATTAAAAATGGGTGGTATACCAAGTCTTATTTTGGCTGTAATTGCAAGGTTCTTTGTCGGATTTGAATGAAAAAAATATGGAAAATAAAAGTCGATACGGCGGTTTTTATGGGATAAATAACTCAAAACTATACTGTGTTGACTTAGTATAGTTTTGCATGGGGCCATCGACATGTTTCCGACAAACCTCTACCTTGACATTTTTTACACACGATCACGAAACGCCCCCCAAAAACTAGGTCGAATATTTACGTAACATCGCCTAACACACACCTTTGAGGTTGTCCCACAAACGCGGCACTCATCTTGCGGAAAGCTTCTTCATGTCCTTTTAGAATTGATTCTCCAATTTTTCGATTTCAACGCAAATGCTCGTAGGAGTCTTTTTAAATGGCTGCCATAGCAAAACCGTTTATAGGATTTGTCTGGAAACTTGAGTGCGTTCTTTTGGAAAATGATTCTTTTTTTTCTGCCGGAAGATTTTAAAAACCTAAATGGAACACTTGTAGTGAAATACCGTGGCATTGTTTTGCCAGATAGTAGCCTTCTTTTGGTATAGCTTCACAGATGTTCGTAGAAAAGGCAGAAGACGCTCCCATGATAAGAAGGTTAGGTTATGAACTCTAACTATGTCCGCGCCGACTATCTGTATCCTAAAACGAGAAGGTGCAGAAAATTTGCAGGTAAAGTGCTCTGCTGGTTCTTCATCTTTATCATGGGATTCGAAGAGTGTAGTAGCACTTAATCTTTACACGTTCAAATGGTTGGCGAAAGACAAGTGAACTGTATCAACGAAAACAAGCTTACTTACTAAAGTCTTTTCTTCTATGGGAGAGAAAAAGTGTTGAAGTTCTTGTATTATCGTTGGTGAGCATATACGTTAATTTGGTTACATCCGATGGAGGCATGCCATGCACAGTTGTGCTCTCGACAGATCCAATCATTGATTGCAGCCCTCACTGAGGACCCTGGCAGACCAAGCGCTGTTCAGGTCCTTAGAAAGTTTTCTAAGATCTTTGCTTTTCGCGTTCATCTGTGATTTCGTTTTCAGCTATGCTGTGATGACCTGGAAACTAAATGAGTTTCAAAGAATTAAACAACTAAATTTTCTGGCCGCATTTAGACAGGTTTTGTATTTCCAGATCACTTTCGAAGTAGTCGGAGGGTTGAGGGGACTTTAGCACAGCCTGGGAATGAGATCTTTAAGGTGCGATTTCTTTAAGATCATACTTGGAAAAATTGTACAAAACTAAAACGTCAATGCCAGAGTAAAAATCTTGCAAAAGTCTGTGCAGTTACGCGCTTACGTAGACGATATTGACGAAATTGGAGGGAGCAGGTGTTATGTCACAACTGCTTTTACGACCATTGAAACTGAAGCGGTAAAAATGGTATAGAAGGTTATTGAGGGCAAACGAAGTATATGTGTCATGAAACAAGAACAACGAAAATCAGTCATGACTTCGATGTAGAGCATTACCTCGTCTTCCTATATCGATTGAGAAACGAAATCCTCTCTAGTTAAGTCTCAACCTTAAACTTCCCAGTCTGGCTATACATTATAAAATATACGACATAGAAGCATGGAAACCCTTGGTCGTATCGAAAAAAAAACTTCCTTTGGTCCCGATTGTGAAAGACAATAAGACATAACAACGAGCTGTATGAGCTGTGCCGCTACATTGGCATAGCTAGAAGAGTACGCATAGGCCACAATGGCTGAAAATGTTTAGCGGTGTGACATCAACGCTCGGCCCAACGGGTTTTCGAATGCACATTGCAGTCAAATGGAGGAAGGGGATAATCTCGTCTAAGGTGGCAGAATCAAATGGAGGACTTAGGGTGCAAGACTGGCAGGAGCTTGTTCGAAATCTAAGTCGTTATTGATCCATACATTTGTTGGTTGAGGCCCAGGTTGACCCCGAATTGTAATACCCACCTAAGTATTTAGCCTTCTTTATTGCAAGCGGTTGGAAATTTTCAAACGATGGAATTTTGAAATGCTCAAACATTTTGGCTGAACTTGCTGATAACGCTGCGAGCCAAAGTATTTTTCAATGTTTGCAGGGCGATATTCTTTTAAGGTATGTGCTTATTTACACAGACCGAAACAAAATGGAAATGTATTGCGAAAATCAAACAAACTGTAAAATATGCTTCAATAAAAAAAAAAACCCTCAAACATAATTACTACCATACTTCAATTGAGAACTCACAAAGTTTGTACTATCTGTTCGTATCCAACAACCCCCTTGGCAAATTTATCTGCATGAAGACTACATTGGAACTTGAAAATTTCAATGAAAAGTACCTCTCGTATGTTTCGGTTTTGTAGAAACATTACATTTCAAAATCCATAGCTAAGCAAAGGATAGAAAATATAAAATTAATTTAAGTATGAGAACAACATGGAATCTCATTAAATCTAAATGAATGTTTAGTGAAACATATTCCATGCAAACTTTCTGACAGTACAAAACATTTTATTTACATATTTTTTAGATTAAATGCGTTCTTATGTAGGATTATTTTTACTTTCTTTTTTTTTTAAAACTTTTCTAATATTTATTAACTCTTGCTCCAACAGAAGCATCCACATGTGATATTTGAGGCACGAACTAAAGCCAATAAAGGATGCGCCAATTCTGGGAATCTGGATTCGTGGCGTTCGTCACGTCGCACTAAACATTTATCGGGCGTCATCGATGATATTCATCCGAATGGTGCCGGCCGATATAAGAGGGATGTCCGTGAGGCAACAAAATATATTGAAACAGCAATTATTGTTGACAAAGCAATGTTTGAAAAACGAAACGGCAGCACACGGGCTGAGGTCATCCATGATGCCATTCAGGTGGCGAATATTGCTGATTTGGTAAGTGCTTTTATGTTATGTTATTGAAAGGTAGCTCTTTAAATTACCAACACAAGGGCTTCACACATCTTTACTAATTGTAGTCCATGAATAATGTGGGTCGGAGTTGGAATTGTCTCCCATATAAGCCATACAAGAAGTATAATATGGTTCGAGTTGTTGTGTATCTGGTTATGGAGATAAATAATAATTATTATCTCTTGTCCATTCATCTAAATTAAGTCGTCTCAACATGAAGACGAAGGAGATATTTACAACTAATATAATCCCTGCCCTTCTTATATATGTGTGTATGTAAGGCACGTGATATGCTCCACATCCAGGTGAATATAGCAGAGCGGGAGATGAAAGTGATGAGTCCCTAGTCCAATTAATCGAAATTGTTAGAAGAGATATGCGTTGAAGTGTACAGTGTGTATATCTAAGCAAATTACTGAACTCTGCTCTGGAATAGAATTGTCTGGAAATGGAAACAACTTGCTTTTGCTTTTGTCAACCTAAATGTTAATCGAACTGTAATAACTACAAATACATATGCATTAATCAGGAAGCAGGAGAAGACTCCTTATGACAAGAAGAAAAGCCGTTATTAGGGATGAAGTACGAGTAAGTTTGTATGTACATTTCACAAACAGCAACCAAGCTTGAAAATCGAATCTAATTACTTCAAGACTTTTCTGTTTTCTTTGCCAATGGGACTCATGAAATTTATGGAAAAGCCAGTGAGATCTACGTTGAGCCTGAACTATTAGTAAATTTTACCAGCCACCTCAGCTGTGGAGAAACTTTTATGTTAGCGATGAAGTGTTAAAATTGTATTTTTCTATTTTCCTGATTCAATTTCATCAGGAGTGTAGAAAAATACAATTTTAACAGAAAATATTTGTTGAATTAAACATTTTCTTGGCAAAAAAAATTATCTGGGATATTTACTATCGATTGGTACGAGTATAACATTTGTTATTCAGATAATAATTGAGTTTGTAGTTCAATATGAACTTTTATAAACCCTTTTTAAGACTGAACGTGAAAAAGATGATAATTGCTGGTCGGAGGACCTGCGGATTGCTCTCGAATAGGGATACCAGTGCTAAAGTAATAAAGTGATTCTTGAATAGTAACTCCTTCCAAATGTGTAAAAACAGATATCCTAACCATTAAGGCAAATGTACCACAACACATACTTGTTGAATGAGTCAAAATATTAAAAATTGATCAGTGAGTTGTGGTTGTTATTTGATCCTCATATTGATTTAATTATCAGTAAGGCAAAAGAGATTCTAAGACTTTGGTATTTGAAATTCGGCATCTTTGTTTACATCAACACTCATCATCGTTTGAAAGTCACTTGAATATTCTTAGCTTTTCAGCATTGGAAAAAAGAAGAGGTGTTTAGAACGTTATTCTTTTGTACCGAAACATTGACATAACTTACATTTGTAACTAACTAAGCATCAAAACCAACTTCTTGATAGCGAGACTTATGCTATTCAAGTGACTCTACGAAGAATGGTTGGATGGGAAGTAGTATTCGTGTCTACAAGCTCAAGTCAAGCCTCTCACTTATTCAAAGATGATTCAAAAATTCTTTTGGTCGCAGGCATTCACGGCAAAATTTTGAACCAGCGTTTGGTCTGCCGGGGCTCTCAGTTACTACTTCTATAAGCAAAGGACCAGTCAAGAGCACAACCGTTGATGGCATTTATACCTTGTGAATGTAGACAGACTAAACGTATGCTCCCCAACTTTAACAAGAAAGCTGTTGCATTTTTGCTGTCTTTTAGCAGACACGTCTGTAGAAACTTATTGGCCTTGTCACTGAACACTTCTTTTTTGCCAAGTATTTACATGTGTTAGGCCTAAGTGATACCATCCTTTGCGAATCCTGTTAGTGTCAATGCTAAGAACAAACTGACTGTTCTGAATTTTCTCGAATCAGATAACAGACACTCGGCTTGGATATGGTATGAGGATAAGCTAGTATCTAAAGTAAATCTTTACAAGATTTGGAGTGTAAAAGTTGATTGTCACTGTCACTGGTCCTTCACCGAATAATTTGTGCTTATCCCAAAAACTATAGGTCAATGCTGGCAACAAGCAGGACTGACGCCAAATAACTTTTTTTTTTGAAAATGCTATAAAAAAAAACTGATGAAATTTTCTCAAATTTCTTTTTTATTTGAAAGTACAATCCTTCCGGTTAATAATGGAAAATAGTTTCATTAAAATGGCTGCCTCGGCTGGCCATGCAGTAGCCTACACAATCGGTCCAATTTTTAAGCACATTATCGATTGTGTGCAGCTGTATTTCACCAATGGCTTCACGAATATTGTCCTTTAAAGCGTCAATTGTCTGTGGCTTGTTGGCGTAGCACTTATTTTTTACGGCACCCCACAAATAATAGTCCAACGGTGTCAAATCGCAGCTCCGAGGTGGCCGAACGACATCAGCTCTGCGGCTGATAATGCAATCTTCAAAAACAGGGCGCAAAACATCGAGTGCAGCTTCGGCTGTGTGGCACGTAGCGCCGTTCTGTTGAAAACACATGTTGCCAATATCCTCCTCTTCAATTTTTGTGAAAAAATTCGTTCAACATGTCCCCATAACGATCACCATTGACTGTAACGGCCACTCCTTGCTCATTTTCGAAGAAAAATGGCCCAATTATGCCTCTGGAACCGCACCAAACAGTGACTCGTTTTGGGTGTATCAGCTTTTCAATGTATGCGTGCGGGTTTTCTGTGCCCCAAATGCGACAATTTTGCTTTTTTATATACCCCCAAGATCAAAATTAGCTTCATCTGAAAAAATGATTTTTTTGGTAAAATCGGCAGCAACACTTAGAGAAGCGAAAACTGATTGGGTGGTCAGTTGGCTTCAACTCCTGAACCAATTGGACTTTGTATGGCGTCATACAAAGGTCTTTGTGCAAAATTCGTCTCAATGATGTCTCCGAAATGTTAAATTGTTGACAACGACGCGACGGTGAATTGATGTTGATGGTGCTTCACGCACACTTTCTGCCACAGCAGCAATATTCTCGGTTGTACGCATTGTTTTTGGCTTTTCACGCTTTTCGATGAGGAAACCATTTTTTTCACTTTTTTCAGAAGATAACGAACATACGGAGCTGACGGTGCTTCTCTTCTTCCAAAATCCTTAATTTTCGCAAATTTTCGTACATATTCTGCAACATTTCCATTATTTTCAAAATAATGTCGCCATATTTCCCAGCGTTGTTCAAGCGTACACACAAACATATTCGTTAAGCGGAAGGATAAAACAAGTTTTCTGTCAAATCAGACATGAGCTAAGTGTTACCATTCAGTAAATAAGCACTAGTTAAAAAAAAAACGTTAGATGGCGTACCCTTTATATTCATCCTTAACTATCTTCCTATGCACTAGATTTTGAACGGCGAAAGGTTTTCTTCCAATGATCTGAACACGACCAAATTTTTACCAAATTGGAATTCTCAATGTCAGCTTCAAAAACACTTGACATTTCGCATCAAATCACCGTTTCCATTTGTTGCTCGACTTTTTTTCGTCAATTTTCAATGTTGCAGCACTAAACAATAAATTCCTTCCTCTATTTATTTAAAAACTCTGTTAGTTCAATCCAAATCTGACTCAATACAATCACATGTACAGAGTTAGCCTGACATTTCTTTGGCAACTTCAAAGAATCATCTACAAAAGCTTAACCAACTTGTTTCTGATACGTATCAAAGTTTTCATTTAACATTCAACAAAATTCATTTGACCAGTTTCTAAAAAGCAATTTAACATAAAGAACACCTTTGCGTATAATAAAAATGTTCCTATCTTCGCATTCCTCTACGAGTGCAATCCACAGAACTCAATCGCTTTGAATCCTCATTCTGTTACTTAGAACATGTGTAACAAATATTCCCTTACATAGGTATGACCAGAGGTAGAAAACAGAAAGTATTTTCAGTTCGTTGGGCTTCCCCAATATTATATGGAGCTTGCCCTCAGAATTATGAGTATTCCTTATCATTTTCCTGGAAGTTTGAGACTTTAGAGCAGTTGCTTTTCTTCTGAAATAAACCACAACAATTTTAGGATGAGTTCATTAAGTCCGTTCTACAAAATTCCAAGGTGGAAGGTACATTTTTTTATCATCCTGAGGGATTGTCTCATAGTTACCTACTTTAAAAAGATGAAGTTCGAGTAAACGTTTTATTATTTTGTTCTCAGAAGCGGTAACATTTTCCAAAAAAAATGTAAAAAGAGATTCGTTCTTTAACACGAATGATGAGGGAAGTCTGATGAACGTAGGAAAAAGGTACCTTTCCTGCCAATGTATCTTACGAGTAAATTTTTATTTTACTCGTCTCTTAGTAGGGCACATGGAAAACATTCAGCCAGTTGGATGACTGATTTCACAACTCAAGCGAATTATTTTCTCGGAATTACGAGTATAAATATGTACAAGTATGGTTGGTGTATATTTTTTAAATAAAATAAATTTTAAATGAAAACAAACAGCATTCGTAAGGGAAAACGAACGTAAAAGAAATCGTGAAATGCACTATTTCATAAGTATACCATAAGCTGCCATCTCTGTCGCTCTGTCGTCGTCGCGTCGTTGGATTTATATGTAGTCTCTGAAAGAAAGTAGGCAAAGGTACACTAAACTGACTTCTCTCTTTTCTGTTGTATGACTTTCGAATGAGTGGCGTTCGGCGAAGGTAGGTATAGAGGTACACTACGTCGACGACGAGTACATTTCTGCTGGCTTTCGTTTGCCTTTGCGATAGAAGCAAATATGTACTCCCCAACAGCATACATTCTCTCTGGAAAAAAGTCCTTGCAGAATCTTTGAGTCATAGGCAAATGGCTCTTTTACCACCTCCCTCCCCCAAATGGTTGTCTCTACCTATAGCTTCGTATCGTATACCCAACGTTCAGCATTCGGATGAAATTTTCGCTTCGATAAATCCCGAGAGACTGCTTTTTCAAATTTTGAACAAAAAAAAACAAAAAAAAAATATCAATTCTAACGAGATTTTTTTTTTATATTTTGCTCTCGGTATAACTGGCACTACTACAACTGACTACCTGTGTACTTTTATATTGGAATTTTGCCGGGATGATGTGTTCCTGTTCCTAGGTGCAGGTCAGAGACATTTAAGTTGAAATGTGTGGTCTAAGGTAACACACACCTCAAGCTTTAACTGTGTTATTCGTATATTTAAATTTATCGATAGAAGACATCGGGCAATGCTCCTATACTTGCTATCGAAGTAACAGGGAATCCCTCCTGAATTGTGTGCACCACCACATAAAAACCCCTTTGGGGATTTGTGATCCCATTTTGGTTTACTTCGCGTCCGGTTTTAACGTTGTCATTGGTAGAACCGACGACCCGATCATCGTCCTCCCATCTTTGTTATCCTCGACATTTTCTCATTCAATTAAGATTAATTGTGACTATATATTGTCTAACAAAGGAAATGAATTTCGGGAATACAAAACGAATGAAAATGTCAACTGGAATGAAGTAAATTTCATTGGTGCGGTAGTTGGAGAGCGGGGCAAGACAAGAGGTGGTGAAGCTTCGAGAGAATCCCCTAATTTATTACTATTGATGAATAGAATGCCATGGACATATAAAACGGAGGAGAGAAAAAACTCTATCGCCGAAATCTACCAAAGGTCTGTTCAGACATTTATAGAGAAAAATTGTTCTTCTGTTGTCCTTCTATCTTTTTTTTTGTGTTTCCTCAGCAGGAGGCGGTATTGTATATCCAATATTGTCGTCCAAAGAGATCCACCGAAGGTAGGTATAATCCGCCTTAGCCAAAAGTCATGACAGACATTTTTTTTAAAAACCAATAACCAATGAATGAGACAATATTCACTTTGGTTTTTGTTATTGTCAAGAGTTAATACCTACCACTTTGAGGGACAAAAAGGAAAACAATTCAATTAAGAAGAGGAGGATGTGGTATTCATTTTCTTAAATTTAAAACACTGGTAAATAAGTGACCGGTTAGAAAGGATATGCTTTTGTTTATTGAAATTTTGGTAGAATTTCGAAAAGGAAAGGGTCAAGGGTTAAGAACCATCTGTTAAAATATGATCTTGGGCAAAATCAGAGAATTTGAAAAGACGATGCCTTCACTACAGCAGCTGCACCACCCTGTGGAAACATTGGCTTCTCGACAATAACGCGCGAGCTTTCAAGTCCAATATGTGGGATATGTTTGCCAGCGTAGCCACTGAGTTGCGGATGTGTCTCTTTAAAAAAGATGATTTTTCGCCCAACACTGTTGTCTAATTCAAGCTACTTCAAGGTTCAAACTTGCGTAGAGCAGATTCGTTGCGTGTTTGACTTCGGTCGAAATTTCTTTTCAAAAAACGCTTTTTTCGGGCATCACAGTACTCACCTTGGAAACAAGTTTTTATTATTTCTTAGCGTTATACAGATTTTCTGTCATGATTTCCTCAAATGAGCGTTTCTCAGGCTGCTTCTTTTTCTTTTTGGTGTCCTTCCTATGTCTTTTCTCCTTGTAAATCTCGTTGTACTGGCCGAAATCAGCCTTAGTTCTCTTTAGCATCAACATTTTGTACTGTACTTTATGTTTGGTGCCATTTGCTTGACTGCATTCTTCATCGTTCCATGGGTTTCGTTTTAAAGGCCGTGTGGAACCCAGAACCTCAGAGGCAGCGGTTCTGATGGCTTGTTGGATTTCCTACCAATGGTCTTCAATGCTTAATGTTGGTGGGACAGGATTCAGGGATAGTTTTAGAGACACTCGATTAGAAAAGGCACTGGCAATCTCCTGCGATTGTGGCTTTCACCGAACCGGATTTAGACGACTATCGTCTGATATTTAGGCAATAAAAAAACGTGTTTAAAACCCTGAAAAAGTTGCCAAAATTTGTAAGACGATAGTAAAATAGATTTTCACCAACCACTGAAAGCAAAATTATATGAAACAATCTTTTGACGACGCAATCTACGATAGACGGTTGAACGATTAATTTCTGAAAAGTTACGGAATGACTCCCCAGCTTTGGTTCGGGGTCATTCCACGCTCCACGGTAACACCCGAAACGAACACTTTTCGACTCATAAAATTGTTAATCCTTATGCTGATATTTTTGCGCTTAAATTTTTTTTTTTTTATTTTCTACGTATCTAGCTACTTTATCTCAATTGTAAGATTTGAAGATTTAAGCAAAAGGATAAACAATTTTATGACAAACAATTTTATGAGTCGAAAAGTGTTCGTTTCGGGTGTTACCGTGGAATGACCCTTCGGTCGAACAGTTGTGAACAGAATGGTCAGTTTGGTTGACGGTTGATTGGTCAGGGGATCGCCATGTTCCTTTGAAATGCGGGAATTTCAACCCCACAACAAAATCTAGAACGTTTTAGGAGGTTTTTTCATGGAGGTTATGCTTACCGATTATTATTATTATTATTATAAATTCTTTATTATGTTTCTAGATAAATTTACAATTTTTAATTAAATGTTACTTAAGAATAATAGCATGGCAAAAATTTTGCCGTCTGCCTCAATTGACATGTTTCGAATTTTACATTAAAAATTAGAAGGTTGAAATTTGAGTTTAACTAATATCTAACAAAAGAAAAAAAAAAGAAAATTAAAAACATACATATATTTAAATAGTTGATCACAATATTTGTATTACGTTATTGTAAAGCTGTTCCGGTAATATAAGGCGTGATTAATGAAGAGACAAAGGGTTTTCCAACATAAATAACCATTTAAAATCTGCTTTGTATCTTCGCGTGTAAGATTGCTCTTTTGAAAATAAAGACTGCGGATTTCTTTTAAAATAGGACATACATCTAAAAAGTGGAACACATCTTCAATTTCATTCTGGTTACACAAACTACATATCGGGTTAAGATCAGTTCTATGTGGTTTATAATTTAAATTGAGCATTTCCGTCCTCGCTTTAAATATAAGACTCATCTGATTGAGAGAAAGCTTTCCACTAAAATAATTTCTACTATGCAGCACATGATTTAATTCCCTGTAAATAAGCCTGGTCGAGGATGTCTGAGCTCTGTTTAAATTTTGCAGTTATAAAGAGTCGTCTATTTTTGCTATACATCGGTAGAAAACATCTCGCCAATTAACTAAATTCAGGTTACTAATATTGAAGTACCTACTGTGACTATTTGCCAGCTCAAACCATTCCTTAAACGGAGATAAACGCTGATGGAACGCATAGTTCATGACTTGTTTTTGAAGATTTGAATCCGATCTGTTCATGACTCTAATTATGTAATCTGCATTTGCCTTTAGATTTTTAAGATATATTTGTGAGATACCAGATTCAACGTGAATAGCATACGTAGGAGTTGATTCAGCAAGTTTAAAGATACGTTTAAAAAAGAATCTTTGGATTGCTTCAAAATCGTCAATATTTTGGTATCCAAACACTTGATTTGCATAACACAGACATGTTCTAATGGTTGCATCAAAAACCCTAAACTTGGCAGAAGCATTAACATCTTTGTTTGAAAAAAATTTGCTCAAGATTAATTGCATCAGTTTTGGCTGTAGCACACTTTTCTTTTATATGGGGACGAAGGTCAAGATTGTATGTTATTAAAAGCCCTAGATATTTGTATTGGCTAACAATTTCCAAGGCTTCTCGCTCCAAAAACCATTTTTCTTGTGCAGTTCTACGGCGTTGAGAATTTTGAAATATCATTATTTTAGATTTAGCGGTATTAATACTTAGATCCCATAAATCGCAAAATCTTTTTAATTTGTTTTTCTGTAACTGCAAAGCATTAGGGGTTTCAGCTAGAATTACAACATCATCCGCATATAAAAGCATTTTTATTGGCGTCTCACCAAACATTATGCCTCCAGGGAAATCTTTAGATATGTCATCAATAAATAAAGCAAATATGATAGGACTCAAACTACACCCTTGAGGGACACCAGAGCTTGTAACTAAAAAATCGGACATTTTGCTACCATTCCACACTGCGGCAGAGGTTTCTGTAATAAGGAGTTTGTATAGGTTAAGGAATTTAGTCGATATGCCCAAGGTTGAAAGCTTATATATTAATGATTTTCTGTTAACCGTATCAAATGCTGCTTTGAAATCCACAAATAACGCATACAATTTCTTTTTCTTATCCAAAAATCTTTTGACAATACTTGTAAGAACAAATAAATGATCCACTGTAGACAGCCCTGTACGAAAACCAGCTTGGTAAATACTAAGGAGATTATTCTCTTCAACCCATTTTGTCAACCTTTGGTATAGAATATGGATGAATATTTTCCTAAGACATGGTAAAATAGAAATACCTCTGTAATTTTCGGCTAACTGCAAATCCCCTTTCTTAAAAATTGCACAGATCCAAGCTTTTAAAAACGAATTTGGAATCAATTCTTCTTCAAGAAGCTTATTAAAATATTTACAGATATGCTGCAAAAAGAGTGCACTTGAATATTTATAAAATTCAACAGGAATACCGTCGATCCCCGCAGATTTATCATTTTTCATGCGCTCCAAGTTATTTTTCAACTCAAGAAATGTAATATGCCCATCCAATTCAGGAGTAAAGACTAGAGGCATTGCATAATGGAACAAATGGCAGTCAGTTAGCGGATTCAGTAGTATTTTGAAGTGATCAGTTTTTCAACCTCTATACTTGCGGCAGATACAATTTTACACCCTCCAAGTATACGCACCTTTCTCCAAAATGTTTTTGAATCTCTGCCAACTGAAATGCTATTAGCAACTTTATTTATAAAGTTTTCTTTCTTTTTGACTAATAGATTTTTATATTTTTTATTACAATCTAAGTAGAGTCTTTTGAAAAATGGAGAATTGGTATTTCTAAATAAATTCAAAAAAGAAAACGATTTTTTTCGCAGTTTCCTACACTCCCAGTCATACCACTCAGCTACAAAGCCACCACCATTGTTGAACTTATTCTTTATAAAAGAAGCTTGCTTAACACAATTTAAAATGCTATCTAACTCTTGATTGCAGTTCCAATAATCTTGTAATGGTAGGTTATTTACCTGAGCATCAAGCCTTCGCCTATATACTTCAGCACGGTTTTCTATCCACTTTATACATTTGATTGAATTATTAGGTAGCAAAGTCTGATCTTGAAATTTAATTGAGGTTACTGTTGGTAGATGACTAGAATAATTAGCGATTGGAACTTCGAAATCTACAATTCTACTTAACCACTTTCCTTTTGCCAAACAATAATCAATTACTGAACTGCCTTGACCCGATACAAAAGTTAGTTCACCATTTTTGTCACTCTTAGTAGTACCATTGAGTACCATAAAACCAAAATTTTCAATAAAATCTAAAAGTTGCCTGCCGCATCTATTAACCGTCTCATCCTTAGAGTTTCTTACACCTTCAAACACATGCGAAACATTTTGCACCAGTGGCGCTGAATTCTGAAAATGTCCAATTCTCCCATTAAGATCACCTAATATTATTACATTTTGCATTTCATTATCATTAAAAAAAGTTTTCATTTCATTGAAATCATTAATCCAGTTATTACAATTGAGATATATCGGAACAATGAAGTAGGAGTCATGCCTATGTCTTATCTCAATTACTGTTTTCCTATCAATCGACTTAATTTTTACAAAATTTTTCAAACTATTTTTCATTGCAACTAACAAGCCGCCACTAGCTCTACCAAAAATATTATTTCTAATGGCTGGAATAAATTTGACTGTAAAATCTTTAAAATATTTAGTAAATTGTGTTTCTGTACTTTCTTCAAGAAATGTTTCTATAAAAATGATTATTTCAAAGTTTTGTATTAATTTAAAAAAATCTGGCATTAATAGTTTGTTTTTTAGGCCAGACACATTATAGCACAAAATATTTAAATTTAAATGACAGACGGCAACCCTATCCTAAATATAATGCTTACCGATTGTGTTTTCAAAATTGTCTTCTTCCCTAGTTCTGCGTTAAAATCGCCAAGGACGACTTCAATATTCTTAAACAGCATCCTAAAACTCATTGGAGTGGAGGTTTGCTCTAATGTTTCTTCGGAAATTTCGAAGAAGGTATTTTGGGATTTCTCGTCCTTCTCTTCTGTGTGGTCAACCGTGCATATAAGGTTGAATTGTTTTTTCTCCGTGATCTATAAATTTAAACGAAACCACAAAAACTAGATTAAATCTATTCCTTCTATTTAAAAGATGACAAGTTTCTCAGTTCCTAGTTTAAAATGAGGACTCGAAAATTTTCACTATGCAACTTGGCATTAATATTCGTTCATAAGCCAACCCATGAGAAACTTTCGTTAAGTATGGTGGTGCATCTGTCGTAAAATGACACTGACAAAATGCCATCAAAAGCCGTTCCCTACCTCTTTGAACTTTTGTCGTCATCCTAGAAAAGGTTAGGTTAGGATGTGGGGTGCAGACGCGAGCGGCAACACCTCACTCAGATCTCAAGGATCTATTATTCTTCCTGTATAACAGGATGTGAAAAGAGGACGAGAAGATAAGGTTAGTGACTGGATTATTAGAATTGGGAGAACCCGCTGAGTTTTAGTATGCTGTTCAATGGGAAACTTTTGATTCAGTTCTTTAAAAAAGTACTCCTTCGAGAGCTCTCTTCCTATTGTGGGCCAGGCTGGGGCAGTGGAAGTGGGATTATCCTTCTTCTGCCTCTTCTTCCTGGCATGCTCTGCATAAGTCGAATGAGCTAATGACCATTCTCATCATATCATCATATGGGCATCCAATGAGCTGTGGCCCGTGATCGTTATCCTAAGAAGCTGTCCTTCATTATATTTAGTAAAATTCCGCTAACGAATCTCTTAAGCATTTCCTCATCTTTGGGTGGTTCGTGATTGTATTGCATCTTCCGAATACCTTGGTGTGCGCATTAGGAGCCAAGAATGGAAATGGAAGTTTTTCTTACGTGCCTGTGCTCTAAGATTGAAATTGCACGCACTTTTTCACTTTTCTCTGGGAGCTTTTGCAATGCAATTAAAAGTATGCAAGTGTTTTTTGATAGCTGCACAAATTCACTTGCAATTGCGGGAAAAAAAGCAATCTGGTACGTTTTGGGACATTTTGCTTCGAGGGATTTTTTTGTCGGCATTGAGGAACTGTGTGCTTTGCATAATTTGTGCAAGACTTGCGTTTAGGAATTCGCCCCTTTATTTGAATCAATAGTATGCGTTCGATATAAAACAACGTTTGAAAATTATTTCATGAAAATGTTGGCCCCGACTGCGCCTCAAATTGCCCGCGTAGTAAAATTTTGACAAAATCTTTCAATCGTTTTGGGCGGAATATTACAAATAAATACTTCTATGTTGACTTGCAGTGCGGCTATCAAAACAGGCTTGTAGCTATAGACATGAGCCTTAACATGGCCCTCCAACAGTATAGAGGCGTTAAATCATACGATCTAAAGTCTGAACGGTCAATCAACCGGCTCCAAACGCAAAAGTCGCAATTTGCTAATCTCTGATCCAAGGTCTTAAACTGAATTCATTAGTCGTTATTTGTAGCTGATTTTCCTTCATCTGATCTTGGAATTCTTTTTGTGAACTGTTCAACGAACACACCATTCAATCGGTCCATTGTTATGCGTTTTCGTGTGGCTTCGTCTTGTTGAAATTGACAGCATATGTCATGCAAATCAATCTCTTCCATTTTTCGCACGTGTAACTCTCATCACTGACAGTAACGTCATCATCTTTGAAGGAATACGGCATAATAATTCCGTCGGCCTATAATCCGCACCAGATAGTGCATTTTCTGAATGCATTGCTAGACTTGAATTCTATTAATACATGCTGCTGTTTTTAGGTCAACAGTATAATATTCACAAAGTCGTGGGCTGCAAAAATAATCTAGAAACCGACACAACTATCCCCTAGTTCACAATTATACCAATAACGGGAAAGACCGATGTAATGAGGACGATAGAACACAGATCATAAAGCTGCAATTTCAGAATAAATGAAACGAATATGATTGTGAACTAAACTAACGTATTGAATTTTAAAGGTCAGTAAGGGCGGCTAAAATTGAATAGCCTACTAGCGGCATATTTGTAAATCCGCTACTGAAAATTTTTCTCCATCCCCTTAGCTACAAGGAATCCCAAAAAATCTAACTGGGCACTTTTCAATGATGAGCTCGGTAATTTCGTCAAAACTCTACCTAGTTTCTCAATAAGACAAATCCTAGTAGATCTATGGTCCCGTAGTGGAACGTTGAACTACAGAAACTTCGCAGGGAAACCAGAAGTCTTCTGATTACGTCCCTCAAGACCAAAGCAGAGGTCGACTGGAACCTGTACTGATCTAAACAGAAGGACTTTAAAAGGTTAATTCGAAGATCAAACACACAAGATTTCTACTCGACTTCGTTTCATCTTTCATTCCAAAACATCGATCAGTCATACTTCATATTTCTACATTGCAATTATCAAAACTCGTTTAATCCGTCGCATTACTTTTTTTGTCCCCGGAATCTGTGTAGCTATGACCCAATCATTTCTGCTCGGTCCAGGATCAGTACCATTCGTAACTGTATAGTAGTGTTTGTCGATCAGTATTTCCAAAGTGCTCGAAGCCTGGCTCGAAGCATATTTTCATTTTTTGACACGTGCATACTCCTTTTTTTGAGATTAAGCTCTCTAATCTACCCTGTGATCTCCAGTTGTGTAGGCCCGGGAAACTACATGCACACTTACGGAAAATTTTTAAGGTGTTATAGGTGTTTCAATACTTACCTTGATGTTAACTCTCTAGAAGGGATTACTCATATAGTCGCCTCTTACTGCAAGTGGCGGAGTGATATTCTAACCTTTCACTCACATCTAATACAAAAAAGAAACTTCTTCGTGATTTTTGTTGCAAGAATATTTGAAATCGGTTCAGTAGTTTCTAAATTCCCGTTCCCATTCAAGTTCTTGTGGCAATAAGGGGATCAAACTTTTGCAGGAACCATCCCTGGGCTAAATTATATTTAATCACTTCACGAGTAGAGGTGGAGAGGTTGCGAAGCAGAGCAGAAAGAGAACTAAAACATAATCAGCACTGTTAAATGCTTCCTATCTAATTTTCGCCCACTTTAAATCTTACGAATGTCTGTTTTGAATGCTCTTGCAATGCTTTTGCCAGCTCTGCACTACACACACTGCAGTTTTGCTTGTTCACGTATCCGTTCAACCAGAAATGAGCTTCATCACTGATTGATATCCGTTAGCACTTTTCTGTTTCTGTTTTTAGTAATAGTTGGATTATTTAGAACAAGAATTTATGTATCGTCCAGCCTTTTCCAATTTGCCACTTCTTTTCTAATTTTGTTAACTCAAAATAAACTCAATCAACTTTGACGTCGATGTTTGATGATGAACTGCAGTCTGTAAGAGTTTTTAAAATGGGCACTGAAGCTTCGAACAAACGTTTAGGCTAATGATCGAATTCGACGAGTTGTATTGTATCTCGCATTCTTTCTCAAATTCGTTGTCGAAGAGCAAATGACTGTACCTTTGAACCATTCATTGTTCCTGATTCATTTTGAGGTGCGAACAAGAAAACCAATTGAAATGTTGAGATCCAACAACTCCTGATACTCCTTTGGTTAAACCTGCCTTAAACTTCTTATGCCAGAATATGCTCAAAAAACGAATAAAATTCCTATTGAAACTCAACAGGAACACGCTGCAAACATGAAACAGGAATATTAAACAGCCACCAATGAGGTTGGCAGCAGACTATCAGCTTACTATGACTCGAAAGTGAAGCAACAACTCAACATTAATGAATGTCCAGCACTTTTCCGCCTTAAAAAGTGGATACTTAATAACGAGATCATTCCCCTGGACTATCTTAATCTCATCAACCTACAGAGAAATATTGAGTTCTGCTTTAACGTAGGAGCAAGAGAACTGCTCCAAACACACCCATGGGTTGGTACAATAGGTTTCAACTAGTCACCGTAATGCCTAGAGCTGCATAAGCCTAATTCCTTCATAAAATCTAATCTAATTGAACATAGTCGATTTTGTACGATGATAACGCACCTTATCGCACCAGAAAATGAGAATGTCTTATATTAGACCAAAAAATCAACAAATACAAAAAAAAAAAACCATATGGTTTATCATCCTGATTTTATAGCCATCTATTGGAATATGGAACATTCAACCATGTACAAAACTTTAAGGTTTCAAAAACAGTGATGGGTGGTCCCAAATTAAGCTTCCCCGAAATAGCTCTGCTAAGTGATATAGCGACAAACCTTTTTCGTGGAAAAGTGGATACCTACACTTCTAGTACCTTATCATTACTACCTATCTGTTTCTCAATTTAGTCAATTTACCAATTTACTGTTAATAAATAAAAAATATTATATATATCAAATTTGTTATCTCATTGCAGTATTTCCGCACATTAAACACCCGAGTATCAGTGGTATACATTGAGACTTGGGGCAAAAATCAAGCAGTCATCGATGGCAGCAAGGATATTAGTAAGGCAATATCGAATTTCAATGACTACACATCCAGAAATCTTTTCCAAATCGAAAGAGACACCACTCAACTACTAACGTAAGTTACTTAACATAAAAGACTGTATTTTTGTGTGTGTGTGTGTTTGTGTGAATGTGTATTCTTTCTTTTCTTTTTTTACCTCTCTCTAGGTACGTGCGTAAAGGAAAAATTGGCTTTCCTTTTTCGATCCCTATAAACATAACAGGCGGTCGTGCTTCAGAGCCGCACGTCGCCACGTGACATTTTAATAAATGAAATTAACTTCCCCATCAATCTATATCCTTCAACCCCTCAATATAGCAGCCATCACAAGCTTGTATAGTAGGTAGGTACCTATACTATACAACTACCACCACCATCAACATCACGCAGCGAGTATTAATGGTGCTAGCTATACGCTATATACCGACAGAGGCTCAACTTTCACAATTTCATTTAGATCAGTCAAAATCGATTTTTTCTACGTGACCCATAGGAAAAGAGTCAGAACCATGCCATACTTAAGTTTGAAGTGGCAGATGACAACTGAAACTATATATTCGTACGAGTATACCTTCATCTTTTTCTCATTTTGATTTAGTCGTCGACAATACGACGATGCCCCATCATCGCCATTGCCTTTACCATCATTTCCAAGAACCTGATGTTGATTGAGCTTTTTTTTCGTCGTCAGTTGAATATTTCTTTCACCCCCGCCCTGCGCCCATGGAATTTTCTGAATTTAACTTGAAGTGGAATTATTTTTTATTTATTAAATTTTTTCTTATCTTACTTATTCATAGATACAGAAATGATAATATACGTTAAGGATATCTACTGCTGCTTCATGTTATTATGCAAAATCATCAAAGATACCAACCACCTATTCAATTTAAATTGTTATTGCTATGCGATGTGGAGAGGAGGGCTGAGATTTATTAAAAAGCCATTCAATTCTACACTTTTCAATTTTGATAACAAAAGCGATAGTATTTGGTGGCCAAAAAAATAACTGTTATAAAACCAAACAGCCCTCCGCAGTTTCCTTTTTAATCTCATTTCTAAGTGAACTAAGTATTCATCAGATTTCTTTCCTTTTTTTTTTTTTGTGTATACATATCGAAAATGGATACAAATAAAGCACGCTTTGAATATTTGAATGAGTAAATAGGTCCAAATATTGCTTTAACACTTCCCCCAACTCCGATTGAACCAACCAACCGACCGTTAGACTCGACCGCCTTCCATCGAAATAGAGATGAGTATCTTTTGAGTGAATTGATTCTTAATATTTTATAGCGCTTTTGATGTAATTGATTCCTTTGGTTTTGTTTCGGTTTCAATTTCCCGTTTATGATTTTCCGTAGTTTGTTGTTGTTGTGGACAATTTTGAGGGAGGAACTTTTTCAATGTTTTTCTTTTGAGAGCGGGAGAGGCGGCTGGTGGCGGCGGCGGCGTTACGTTGCAAAGTTTCATTGGTGATTGAAGTGGTTTTTATCTATTTGGAATGAGGTTATTACACCTCTGTTTGAAATAATTTTGATTCATGATACTCTCCCCCCCTAAGCATTTAAAATTCCATTTTTTTTAATGGGTTTCATTTTTTGTTCAGATTGTTTTCAAGTTCCCATAGCAGCTTTTTCTTTTTTCACTTTAATTGATCTACTTTGAAATTCAACACTAAACGGTAGAAACTGGAAGTCTTTGTGGTTATTCGATTAAGTTCTGATTCACTCAGACGTACGCCGTCGGCGCCGCCGCGCCGGTGATCGTGTGATGAAATGCGTTTTGTTGAATTTCTCCATCATCGAAACACTAGTTTTTACTTTAACTTCGATTATACATTTATAACCTTTACGAATGAATTCCTTTGAAGAAGAAATTGAATACGCTCATAAACAAAGAATATTTAATTGAGCTTTGTATTATTTGAGCTGCAGGCTCTATGCTCTAACAATAGGAAACTTTTAAAAAAAATTGGGAAATTTGCGGATAAAAAGAGACCAAGGCATTTTACCATTTCCACATTTTGTGGCGACTAAAGTCGGGGATGGACAATGACTGTAACTAACACGCTATCTACATATCCCGTTTCGGTATTTCTCACTCCTACGCACTTAAAGTTGTTTCAAGTTGTTCTCCACACTTGATCGTTTGGTTTGGTCTAACTTCTGCTGTTTTGTCCTTCAGTATGGTATAGTCGACGAAATTGGGTTTTGTTTTCCACACAGCTCAACCACTGAATTGCTTAAAACGGTTTCATGAAGCGTCTTTTTGGTTCTTTTTCCACTAAGATGTCTTTCTAGTCCAAGGAAAGAGCAATCTGTAAGAGTGAGTCTTCAATTGCTCTATACACTAATTATCCTTTCTGGTGTAGTTATTCTGACTTAGTTGGCAGTTTGTTCATTTAAATAGCATATTGTGATGTAACCCGTTTTGCCGCTTTCTTTTCAATGCCTCCTTCGACAACTCGTTTCATTCTACATACAATGTTTACAACAAGCTGATTTGAATCAAGATGTCCATTTATTGCGGATGTGGTTTTCCAAACATAAACTTTGCATGAGCAGCAAAACTAAAGTTATGTACTTTAGCTTAAGAATGCGTGATGCTCCTGATTTGAAAATTGTTTTCCATGCCCAAAATTGTTTAAAATACAAACTTTCTCATTGTTCATGTAATGTTGGTCTCAATTCATTACTTTATGACCTAGAGGCAAGCTGCAGTCCAAACTGTTTTGAGATAGAAGCAGTTAATGATTTCAAGTACCTTGGGATTGTGTTTGACCAGACTATGAGCTGGTGTAATCATATATCAGCTTTGAAGCTATATTTTAGATCTTCAGTTAGAAGTCTTTATCATCTCAGAAAATTCTGTAATAACACAACACTCAGAACAGCTTATTTTGGTATATTCCATTCAAAACTCCAGTATGGCATAAGCTGCTGGGGTGGGGCATACCAAACTAATATCAATCCTCTCCTTGTTTTGCAGAAATGTGCAATGAGAAAGATTTACGGTGCTAGTCGATTAACTCCTTCTATGGCTCTATTTAGGTCCTTAAATGTTTTACCTCTCAGGCATCTTTATTATTACAAAACATCTAAAATATTTTTTAAGAGGGGTGGCTATTTAGAAATCCCAATTTCTAATATTCGTACTATGCGAAGTAACTTTGAATGTCAAGTAATCGTCCCCCCTTTTCGTACTACTCATCTCAGAAACTTCTACTCCATTGTGTCGTGCAAGCTCTTTAATACCTTTCCAGCAATTATTCGTACTGTTCGCTCATTGTCTTTATTTTTTAAAAAAGTTAAAAACTGGCTTTTTGGATTTGACCACACTCAAATCGAGGTTTTGCTTTCCTATATCTCTTGATAATGAACTTTTTATAAAGAATATATCTTTCAATTGTATATACCTTTTTTTATATATCAGATTTGCACAAATATGTAATTTTGTTTTCATTTAAAATTTTGCATTGTTAAGAACTAAAAATTGTAATTTTTCACTGAAGCATTAATCGCCCCACACTCACAGAAAAATAGAACTATGTAAAATGTTAGTGGTATTTAATACTATTTTTTTCTAAATACAAAATGTCACTATAAATAAAACAATAAATAATAAATAATAATAAATAATAACATTGTGGCATTTTTGGGAGAAAAGCAGAAGAGAAGCTAGTAATTGAAGCTAATTTTGAAACAATAACCTTTACCCATCTTAATCTTAAGTCTCAGCATCAATAAAATTAAAGTAACTTTTGCCGGTCTTGATGGATCGCAGAATTTTCTTCGTTTTCATTTTACACAGTCGAACGAGTTTTGTAATGGTGTCAGATTTGGAGCAATCTAGAATTTGCTCGTATTTTCGTAGTCTGATGAAGTGCGAAAACTTGTTTCACAATTGAACGTAAAAGCCTTAAACAACACTAATAACTGCCGGTCAGGTTGTTGTCGAAAAGGTCTAGCTGCCTTGCAGTTGTTGCAGGCCTGAGTATGTCCTCCGAACTTACCAATGCACTTACCTCCGACTAAAGCTGGCTAATAAGTCAATGTACGAAGTGATAACACTACATTTTGACAAACTCAGGCATCAAAGAGTCTCCAAAATGGAACTAAGCAAAAAAACGTGACCAATTTACCGAAACAAAAGTGAATATTATAAAATAACAAAAATGGGAGCCTTGAACTTTACCTTGCATTCTGGGACCTACAATTTTCTGCTTATTACGAACAGTTAAGTGTCAATGCCCTTTACTGTCGGAAGACTTACCAAAAACAATTTGATATCTCTAAGACTCAACTATAGGATACGCCACAGGCACTACTACTACCTTGAATTGTTCAAACAAAGGAAAACAAAAGACTTCAAGGGAAGGGGATTTGCGAATTTAATATATTGCTCCAACCTTCAGCATTTTTGCGGACGAGTTATACATTGTTTACTTTTATTGCTTCTACACCTAGAAAAAGAGATCAGAACAAAAATGAATCATAATAGCACATTCTCAAAGGTTTTTGATGCGCTAAACTCAAATCTTGCCACAAAATTACTCCATCACTTCCGGTTCTTGATATAACACTAATTGAAAGTCAAGACATCAAAGTCTTATTTCTCAAAAACCTGACGTCATAGGACAATTCTGTAACTGGATTTGAATAATGCGCATCAAGAACCTTCTAGAATGTGATATGTCATCCTAATATAATTTCAAGACCTTGACATGGCTTCAAAATAAGCAATAACCATGCATTTTGAAGTTTAATATCTCAGTTATTTGATGAAATGCACCCGTTTTGAGGCTGTATTTACTGTCTCGAATGGAAGAGAAATGCGCTAGACTCTACTGTTGTGTCATCTCATTAATTATTATTATACTTTTTTTGGTTTCTGCCTCACCTCTTTAAACCGTTTCACTGAAGAAATATTATTTCACTTAGTTTAGTTTTTGTTGAAAAAAAAAAAAAAAATTTTTTTTTTGCTTATTATTGATACAAAATAAGCGCCATTTCTTCTGACCTGTCTCTGTCTCTGTCTCTGTCTCTGTCTCTGTCTCTGTCTCTGTCTCTGTCTCTGTCTCTGTCTCTGTCTCTGTCTCTGTCTCTGTCTCTGTCTCTGTCTCTGTCTCTGTCTCTGTCTCTGTCTCTGTCTCTGTCTCTGTCTCTGTCTCTGTCTCTGTCTCTGTCTCTGTCTCTGTCTCTGTCTCTGTCTCTGTCTCTGTCTCTGTCTCTGTCTCTGTCTCTGTCTCTGTCTCTGTCTCTGTCTCTGTCTCTGTCTCTGTCTCTGTCTCTGTCTCTGTCTCTGTCTCTGTCTCTGTCTCTGTCTCTGTCTCTGTCTCTGTCTCTGTCTCTGTCTCTGTCTCTGTCTCTGTCTCTGTCTCTGTCTCTGTCTCTGTCTCTGTCTCTGTCTCTGTCTCTGTCTCTGTCTCTGTCTCTGTCTCTGTCTCTGTCTCTGTCTCTGTCTCTGTCTCTGTCTCTGTCTCTGTCTCTGTCTCTGTCTCTGTCTCTGTCTCTGTCTCTGTCTCTGTCTCTGTCTCTGTCTCTGTCTCTGTCTCTGTCTCTGTCTCTGTCTCTGTCTCTGTCTCTGTCTCTGTCTCTGTCTCTGTCTCTGTCTCTGTCTCTGTCTCTGTCTCTGTCTCTGTCTCTGTCTCTGTCTCTGTCTCTGTCTCTGTCTCTGTCTCTGTCTCTGTCTCTGTCTCTGTCTCTGTCTCTGTCTCTGTCTCTGTCTCTGTCTCTGTCTCTGTCTCTGTCTCTGTCTCTGTCTCTGTCTCTGTCTCTGTCTCTGTCTCTGTCTCTGTCTCTGTCTCTGTCTCTGTCTCTGTCTCTGTCTCTGTCTCTGTCTCTGTCTCTGTCTCTGTCTCTGTCTCTGTCTCTGTCTCTGTCTCTGTCTCTGTCTCTGTCTCTGTCTCTGTCTCTGTCTCTGTCTCTGTCTCTGTCTCTGTCTCTGTCTCTGTCTCTGCTCTGTCTCTGTCTCTGTCTCTGTCTCTGTCTCTGTCTCTGTCTCTGTCTCTGTCTCTGTCTCTGTCTCTGTCTCTGTCTCTGTCTCTGTCTCTGTCTCTGTCTCTGTCTCTGTCTCTGTCTCTGTCTCTGTCTCTGTCTCTGTCTCTGTCTCTGTCTCTGTCTCTGTCTCTGTCTCTGTCTCTGTCTCTGTCTCTGTCTCTGTCTCTGTCTCTGTCTCTGTCTCTGTCTCTGTCTCTGTCTCTGTCTCTGTCTCTGTCTCTGTCTCTGTCTCTGTCTCTGTCTCTGTCTCTGTCTCTGTCTCTGTCTCTGTCTCTGTCTCTGTCTCTGTCTCTGTCTCTGTCTCTGTCTCTGTCTCTGTCTCTGTCTCTGTCTCTGTCTCTGTCTCTGTCTCTGTCTCTGTCTCTGTCTCTGTCTCTGTCTCTGTCTCTGTCTCTGTCTCTGTCTCTGTCTCTGTCTCTGTCTCTGTCTCTGTCTCTGTCTCTGTCTCTGTCTCTGTCTCTGTCTCTGTCTCTGTCTCTGTCTCTGTCTCTGTCTCTGTCTCTGTCTCTGTCTCTGTCTCTGTCTCTGTCTCTGTCTCTGTCTCTGTCTCTGTCTCTGTCTCTGTCTCTGTCTCTGTCTCTGTCTCTGTCTCTGTCTCTGTCTCTGTCTCTGTCTCTGTCTCTGTCTCTGTCTCTGTCTCTGTCTCTGTCTCTGTCTCTGTCTCTGTCTCTGTCTCTGTCTCTGTCTCTGTCTCTGTCTCTGTCTCTGTCTCTGTCTCTGTCTCTGTCTCTGTCTCTGTCTCTGTCTCTGTCTCTGTCTCTGTCTCTGTCTCTGTCTCTGTCTCTGTCTCTGTCTCTGTCTCTGTCTCTGTCTCTGTCTCTGTCTCTGTCTCTGTCTCTGTCTCTGTCTCTGTCTCTGTCTCTGTCTCTGTCTCTGTCTCTGTCTCTGTCTCTGTCTCTGTCTCTGTCTCTGTCTCTGTCTCTGTCTCTGTCTCTGTCTCTGTCTCTGTCTCTGTCTCTGTCTCTGTCTCTGTCTCTGTCTCTGTCTCTGTCTCTGTCTCTGTCTCTGTCTCTGTCTCTGTCTCTGTCTCTGTCTCTGTCTCTGTCTCTGTCTCTGTCTCTGTCTCTGTCTCTGTCTCTGTCTCTGTCTCTGTCTCTGTCTCTGTCTCTGTCTCTGTCTCTGTCTCTGTCTCTGTCTCTGTCTCTGTCTCTGTCTCTGTCTCTGTCTCTGTCTCTGTCTCTGTCTCTGTCTCTGTCTCTGTCTCTGTCTCTGTCTCTGTCTCTGTCTCTGTCTCTGTCTCTGTCTCTGTCTCTGTCTCTGTCTCTGTCTCTGTCTCTGTCTCTGTCTCTGTCTCTGTCTCTGTCTCTGTCTCTGTCTCTGTCTCTGTCTCTGTCTCTGTCTCTGTCTCTGTCTCTGTCTCTGTCTCTGTCTCTGTCTCTGTCTCTGTCTCTGTCTCTGTCTCTGTCTCTGTCTCTGTCTCTGTCTCTGTCTCTGTCTCTGTCTCTGTCTCTGTCTCTGTCTCTGTCTCTGTCTCTGTCTCTGTCTCTGTTCTGTCTCTGTCTCTGTCTCTGTCTCTGTCTCTGTCTCTGTCTCTGTCTCTCAAAATACATCTACTGGCTTCTTTTAGTTTGTTTCTTTGTGTGTTGCTTCAGTTTATGTCAACCTCTGGTCCTACATTCCTTTATGTGTGCCACCCAATAATACTTTGCTAAACGCCATTATTTTATGATAATAAGAATTTCTTTGTCCTTTTAGACGAGCCTCACAAGTAACATGGCTTCTGGGAAAGACGTTGAATCAGTTTTTATGATATTTTACTTAAAAGGAATAAAACTCGTGACTGTTTGTGTAAAAGAGTTCATACTTAAAGACGACCTTAATCGCTCTGTTGTTGATCCAAAGTTTTAAGCTGCTTGTTGCTTTTAATCTTAGCCATATGCTGATAGTCCCAATCAATCTCCTTCCTTCCGTTCTTCTCGTTTTCTCGTTTTGGAAAAATGTATCGTCTGTGCTTCTCAACCTGGTTAACATAGGTGTTGACTGCAGCTTATATCATATTCAGAGCCTTTCAAAGCAGCATCAGAAAGAGTCATATAATCACAACGACTTATTCACAAACTGGTCAATTGTAATTTAAAGTCATAACAATAATAACTGCGGCAATAATAACAAGAATGTCTGAAAAATTCAGATGACCATCATCAGATCAAAGGACTATTCTCATCTTAAAAAAAATATTCACCGTACAAAATACCTCAAAAGGACGGTTTGCAAATATAAAAACCTGCCTTGACCATGTCTAAGACCACCTTTTTCTCAATCTCTCTTTATTCACTCGTATACGACCATCAGTTTAACAAACACTAAGCAAAACTTCCACCTATTCAACTTTAAATAGAACCATTTAGCTTTTGATATTGTACTAATGCGATAAAAACCTTTTTTATGCGAGTAGTTTTATTTCGTTCAGTGGTCCGTTTACCGTCTATTAACTTATCCCACACAAAAAAAAACTCCATTTGCGGATTCAAATGATCAACTTTATATGAGAAAAAAAATCACAAAAATACCACGTATAAAAAAGGTAGAGCCCCCACCACCACCCCCGTCCCATCCTTTTCATTAACAATCTCTCCACGTAACCTTTATATTCAATTTTGCAGCACTAAGCGATTAAATTATTCAATAGCCAAAAACAAGAAAGCAAAAACAAAGTTCAAACTCTTCATAAGGAGTCCGTAAGCATTCAATTCTGCCGGAAGCTTAAATTAGGTGAAATAGCAAATTAACTTTTATGGCTTTATATGTACTTGTACGTGTACATAACAATACCTATTGCTGATGGTGTAAGGCACTGAAGGTACTTAAAAATCCACTCGACTGGTTTGCCAAGAATTCAAAGCCATAGGATCACCCACTTGTACCATAGTCGGGCGGTGTATCGCGGAATATTTGACTTTTGACAGTGCTTGTCTGCTCTGCCGGCTCTTTTTTTCTCAACTACACTTCTGCTTTGGTTTCGGCTCTTTGTTGCTTATTTTTCTTTTATTTTTATTTTTTAATACCAGCTTCCGCATTCTATGGTTTATTTGGAACATGAAAGGATAATTTTCCACTTGCTGTGCTAATGTACACAAACGCTTTGCTATTAACACCTGGGACAACACACAGTCCCGAAACACACATTTTGTTAATATTTGCTAAATGTGATGTGCATGACTTGCTTTTTCTTTTACCTTTTATTTGAGCAGTGAACAGTCCTTTGAGGTGGTGCTAATTTTTTCTTCTTTTTTTTATCCACAAGTTGATGGGTGTTGTTTTTTTTATTATTATTTTGATGAGCTGCATGAAACTTCGCCTTTCTTGAAAAGGCCATAGGCTCAATGCAATCGTTTTATTAGTGATAGATTTACTTTTAAGGGCATAGATCATGTTGTACCCTCGTGAGGTTTGGTCTTTTTCTGGATATAGTTTGACTTTGTGACTTTGTGATGATAGTGTTGGAATATTATCCATGGACTGGCTGATTTATTATTAATTCAACAAATTTGCTTCGATACAATTTTGGGTTGCTTCAAATTAACATTTAGCTTCTCAAACCTGATTTTATTTCTGAACAGAAGTGTTTTTCTGCTTCTTCTCCAATATTCCCACAGCATCAGCCATTGCGCCCGTTTCTGAAGAAAACGACTTAGAGGTTGGATTTTTTCTTATTCTTCTTTTATACTATGAATAGATATTGACAACATATTTGGGATGAATGAATGGTTTGGGGTTTTGTGTTGCACTTCGACCATTTAGATCCTTTGTGTCCCTTGCTTCTTAAGTGTTACTCCTCAATGAAAATACTTCATCCAGATTAGTCTCTTTTGATAAAACTAAGGATTCGGGCTACGTTTAGGGATTTACGTACCCTTTCTTCTGTGTAGTATGATCCTAGGAACTTTTTTCTTTGGTGTTTGAGAGCTTCGAAGTCTCCTAGGAGATTTGCAGAGATTCTTCCTGTTCGTTACAGTATATGCAGTGTGCATCGCACTCTAAGCTTAGTATTTGGTGGTGTTTCCTTAGCCTGCAATGTCGACCTAAGAACATGGCTAGCATTCTAACATTGTTCCTACTTAGGTTTATAGCGTCTTTGGATCGTTTTTTGTTAAACTTGCCAAGAAGAAGCTTGGCTTGACGATTATTCGGGAAATCATTCCATTGGTTGTTCCATTTGTCTTCTCCTGTTTTTTAATTTCTTCCTTGATGCTGCTCTCCGTTGCTCCATAAAACGTTTTCGGTTCTATGAGAGTTGATCTGGGTCCTGTTTTTGCTAGTTCGTCTCTGCCTGCTCATTTCCTTCAATACCTGCATGTCATGGTACCACGTAGATTGTTACCGTGTTTTTGCTGCGCAGTTTATCCAATTTCTCGATACATTCGACAAGTTTTGAGGTGATTGTATTGCATCTTGTGTCTTTAGTTGCAGCTTGACTGTCCGCTATTATTGCAATGTGTTTGCTTTTATAATTTCTGTTAATGTTTAACTCCGCACATTAGAATATGGCGTAGAATTCGACTTGAAATATGCTTGGCATTTTTTCCCATTGATACCGACATTTTTGTTCTTGGCCCAAGTTATTTCCGTTATTTTAGAGCCATTTGTATACCATTTTATTTCATGGTTCTTAATTGATTAGGTATTTTCTTTACTTTGTCATGACTTTTGTTACTTAGTTCAACTTTGAAGAAATTAACGAAATGAATTTCTTGGTCATTATATCACGAGGGATGCCAATGAGTGGTAGCTCTTTGGACATTTTATTTCTTTCGCTAGTTTGAAGGACATGCTCCGTTCCTTTGGCAAACCTAGCCAAAGTTGCGTTTGTCATATTTCTTATGACTTGTTTCAGTGGTGTCAGGTTTAGAAATGTTTAAATGTAATAAATATTTGGGAAATTCAATGCGTTGCTAGTTTTTTATTTAGATAATTGATGGAGAAAAATGCTGAACTAAAAATATTCGTCCTAAGAGTCAACCACTTACTTATCCTTTCTTCGTCCAGTACCTTACTCTGTATTGTTTTCTTCATCTGATCCTCAAAGCACCATTCTTTATTTGGCAAAGATCTAGCTATTTTAATTGCCAACTTCGTCAATTATTCGTTGCTGCCTCTTCAGTTTTGTGTCTCCATGTTTAAATAGTGCACGCACGAAAGGCAAACAAATAGAGTGGTGCAACAGAGCAGGCTTGCGTATATCTCTCAATCATATTTTCTGATCGAATAAAAGGGCCTACAAATTTTTGCCGATTTCTAACTGCTAATCGAAGAAGGACATCAGAGAAATTGCCAATTGCTCGTGAAAGGCGATATCCGTGGAAAAACATTTTTTGTCCTTGATGTTTTTCTGATTCAAACCTCGAACCTTCCACATAATATAGGCAGACACGCTAACCATTACGCCACAGACAACAAATAGTTTTTTACAGTTTTGAAATTTGGTGCTTGGGGTTTAATGGCTAGCATTTCTGCCTGTTACGTAGAAGTTCGAAGTTCGAGTTCCAGAAATATACATAAAATTGTGTTTTTCGTGGATATCGCCCTTCCTTCGCAAGCATCATTTGGCAAGTTATCTAAAAATCGTAGAGGTGCCATGAAAATCATTTTGAATCCGCATTAAATTGTAGGTTCAAAAAATTCATCGGGCTCCAAAGTTCCCGAATACCTTTGTGCCCCTTACATTATTTACTTAGATTCGACTACATCTCTGATATTTCGATAGTTGAGTACATCTCTGAAAGTTGTGTACTCTGCTCAAACCTGAGTATGGGTATGGCCTTTTCGTTTTGTATACTTCTCTGAAAGTTTGCTCGATTCCTTTGATATTTGATTGTTTTTATGACCTCTCTGTTAGTGGGGTAGGTACATCTCTCTGATATTTGGATACTCTTCTCATAATTGAGTACCCTTCGAATAGCTGAGTATAGTTGGATACGGTTTGGTAGTGAAAGCCATCTCTGACCATTAAGACCACGTCTGATAGCTCTCAAAAATAAATAAATAGGATGACACAACAGAGCAAGGAACCGCAGGGCCTTACCCATTTCTCACAACCATGCCTAGTGAGCGAATGGAAGGGACCTACAATTTTCTGCCGGTTTCGAACGGCTAATCGAGAAAGCGCTTTTCATGGCAGTCAAATTACTAACGAATGACTGGAAAAACATTGTTGCCTCTGTTGGTATTCGAACTGTGAACCTCTGGGTTAACATGCAGACATGCTAATCATCACGCCACGTGTACCACATAGTTGACAACCACTGCATACTAAAACACACCTGACGGTTTGGTACCTCACTAATATTTTGGTATCTGAATCATATATATCTTCTTGCATATGGTAGTTTAACCTTTTCATATGTTGGTACCCCTCTAACAGCAAAATGGGTACCATTCAATCGGGTATATTCCTCTAAAATTGGTTTCTACTCTTATGATGGTGGGCTGTACTGTTCTGACACTTGGGCACTCTCCTGATAGATTGGGAACGCCTCTGATAGCTGAGTTCTGGTTTGGCAGTAGATGACTTTTCTGGTAGGTATTGATATCACTAAATCACTAAATGTTTTTATAACTGGCTATCCCATTTACAGTCCTCTGATATAGTTCAGCCCTCTGATAGTTCAGTCAACTCCTCTATTGATTAGGTAACTCTCTATTGTTTAGATATTCCATCTTATAGGTGGCTTCCTTTTTGTAATTAATATAATTATTTATTATTATTATTATTATTTTCTTTATTTTTTCTTCAAATAAGTACAAGCTTAATTACATTTCAAAGATTTACAAGCATGGCTATTCAGCCGTCTGCCGGTTATATCTAAACTTTTAACATTGAGAGAGAAGATATAAACATACATATATATAATACAAATTTACAATTTAGAAAATAATTAAAGATTAAGACAATTTTTGAATATGCCAGATAGAACAAAAATTTACTAATTTTTAAATAACAAATATTACGAACTTTTTGCTAAGCAAATCAAAAAATTACTAACATAAACTGAAAGTATTATTAGTTTTGTTAAGTTAAGCTAATGATAGTGAATTTTATTTTGTTTTTTTTTTAAAGATTTGTTTTTGAACTAAGAAAACAAAAAAAAAATATTAAGATAGGTACATAAAAAATAGAAGAGCAATTAAAGACTTTCAATATCAACGGAGAAGCGGGCTTTTAGTTTAGCTAAAACAAAATTATATTAGATTGAGCATTACATGTCAATGAATGAATTTCTGTATGCGACAGCTTCAGAGAAAAACCGGATAAGCAATTTCCAACCACTCTCACCATTCAAAACTGCAACACAATCCTCAAACGAAAGGAAGCTCTTATTGAAGTAGAATCGCCGGATCTCTTGTAAGATTGGACATAACGCTAGGAAGTGAAAAACATTTTCAATTTGATTGAGGCTGCATAGTGTACAATTAGGATTCATATCACTTCTGTGAGGTCTGTAGTTAAGCTCAAGCATCTCCGTGCGAACCTTAAATATCAGACTTATCTCGCTAGAAGTGAATTCGGTTCGAAAATAATTTGCTTCCCCCAAAGAGAAGTTAAGTTTTTTGTATAGTGATCTAGAGACGGACTCCCTTGCTCGATTGAGAAATGCCTGATATATGTTGTCATCTATAACCGAAATACAATCGTAAAGTTCATTCCTCCACGAATCTAGATTATCCAAACAAAACGTCAAAGGAAAGTTATGTTCTGAGGCCAACTCCAGCCAATCCTTAAAAGGTGTGTATCTGCAGCGTAACGCTGTTAAGAGAATCTTTTTCTGCAAATTGTTGTTAGGTCTTTTCATGACTTTGATTATATAGTCTGCATTCGCCTTAAGATTCTTTAAAAAAATTGGTGGTAGTCCTGACTCAACGTGTATGGCATAATTGGGTGTATTAGATGGGAGTCTAAAGATACGCTTGAAGAAATATCTTTGGATAATCTCAATTTCATCTAACTGCATGTAGCCATATACTTCATTTCCATAACAAAGGCAGCTTTTAACGGTTGCATCAAACACTTTGAACTTCGAAACCGCGTCTATATCTTTGTTATTGAAGAAATTTGACCACATACAGTTAATGGCTGCTTTTGCTGCGGTCAATTTATCTCTTACATGACTTCGAAAATTCAGATTATGTGTTATTGTGAAACCCAGATATTTGAAGTCCTTCACTACTTCAATATTTGAACCACTCAAGTTCCAAGAACGGTCAATACGTGCACTACGATTCTGGTGTCTAAATATCATGATCTTAGACTTCTCAGTATTAATTTTAAGGTCCCACAAATCACAATATTGTTTTAACTTGTTAATTTGGAGTTGAAGTGTCACAGGATTATCAGTTAAAATAACAAGATCATCCGCATAAAGGAGCACCTTGATAAGTAGATCACCAAAAACAACACCACCTGGTATATTATCTTCAATGTCATTGATAAAAAGCGAGAAAACTAAGGGACTCAAAATGCAACCCTGTGGGACACCTGTTTCTGACCTAAATTGTTTCGACGTGTTCATGCCATTTTTAACCACAGCAGTCGTATTTGAAAGCAGTTGCTCATAAACTTTAATAAATTTTGTTGATAAACCGATACCTGAAAGTTTAAATAGTAATGAGCTTCGGTTGATAGTATCGAAGGCTGCTTTAAAATCAACGAAAAATGCATAAAGTTTGTTTTCTTCTCTATATAGCGCCTAGCAACACTAGTGAGGGTAAAGATTTGGTCCACTGTGGAGAGATTAGCTCTATAATAATTCAGCACTCATCTGATAGCTCTGCATTTTAATTTAGTTGAGTTTTGAGCGCCTTGGTATTTGGAATTAAATATCATTTATTTGGGTACCTATTTTAGTTAAAATGAATTTATGCCTACAAAGACTAAACTGCCTATTGATGTCTTACCAGACGCTCATTACACTAGCAAATCAATTTGCACCATTCACCCCGCTTCATTGATTTGTAGTCAATATCTATAGTAAAAATTATTTTATATGAGCCTGTCTCAATTGCGTTTGGCCGGCATTCCTTTATTCAGCTTGGTCAAGCTTGGAACTCGTGTTCTATTTCTTGTTTGCTTTATAAACGGGAAAACACTGCCTTGTACCTTCAAAAGCACTTGTAGGAAGCATTTGCCTTGATTTTTTTGTGTGATTAGAAGTAAAAGCAATTCATATTTACAGTACATTTCCGGTAATAGAATCCAATTAAACTACCAACGATTCTAGTTGATTATAGGTTGTTTCTAAGGAACGCTCTTCCAACTGATGTAATCTGACCAAAAATTCAGAAGTATAGAAAACATTCCTTTGTGTTCTAATTTTCAGTACCCTGGAAAAACTTATCCAAAAGTAAGTTTTTCTTTGACGGCGCCGGCGCCCGGATATTTACACACGCTTCTTATCTGAGTTCAGTTCTATTGATGTATCCAACTCATGCAAAATTTGAGAAAGCCCTATTTGACAGTGGATACTGAAATGGGGACAAGCATGTGGCAAAAAGTTCACCCCAATGATACCGAATACCGCACTCACTATGGCTGGCAAAATTCGAATCAGGATCAACCGAAACCACTGCTGTTTGACTGTCTAATTAGACTCAAACCTCCTTTTTGCCTTTCGTATTGAATTATTCAAAGCTTCTACTTATTCCTTATGTGGAAGCAATTTCTAATCTGTTTTACACTAACGATCCTCTAGTTTGGTTTTGATAAACCCTCATTCAGTCAAAGTACTGATGGAAAACATCAAGCATCGTCAGGCATATAAAGAGTGATTTGTTAAGAGTTAAGTTTTTCAGATTGGATGCACTGGTTGGTGATGGTGTTCAAACGTCATCTGTCAAAGTGAAAAGTTTTCAGTATACTTTGCCATTTTATCATTCAAAGACATACAAAGGAGTAACCTGTAATACCCGTGGTACCCGTGGTGTGATTGATAGCATGTCCGGCTGTTAATCCAGAGGTTCGAGTTCGAATCCCAACAGAGGCAAAAATGTTTTTTCATGCGTATCGCCTTTCGCGAGCAATTGGCAAGTCCTCAGTTAGCATTCATTGCCATGAAAAGCGCTTTCTCGATTAGCCTTTCGTAACGGGCTGAAAATTGTAGGTCCCCTCCATTTCCTCACAAGGCATGGTTGTGAGAAATGTGCTAGGCCCAGGGGCTCCTCGCTCTGTTGCGCCACCCTATTTATTTTTATTTTTTAATTAACCTGTAATACCCCAAAGTCTAGTTTTTGGCGAATGGGCCTCAGAGCAGCTCCATGAAAATTCGCTGTCTGATTTGCCGAAAAATTGTGTTCAACGATGACGCATTTTTCCGGCTCAACGGATACGCAAATAAGCAAAACTGTCGCATCTGCCTTAATAAACTACCACATACTTACTTACTTAGGTGGGCATTACAGTTCGGGGTGAACCTGGGCCTCAACCAACATCCTCCTATAACGATTTCGATCTCGGGCGAGCTCTCTCCAGTTTCGCACTCCAAGTCGGTTGAGGTCTTCATCCACTTGATTGCGCCACCTAAAACGAGGTCTTCCCCTTCCGCGATTTCCCTGCAATGTGCTTTCGAACACCCGACGAGCCGGAGCGTTTGGGTCCATCCGCTCTACATGGCAGAACCATCGTAGCCTCGCGATGCGTACTCTTCTGGCTATGCCCATGTCGCGGTACAGCTCATACAGCTCGTTGTTGTATCTTCTTCTCCACACATTGTCTTCGCATACGGGACCAAAGATCATTCGGAGAATTTTTCTTTCGAAACGACCAAGAGTTTCCTCATCCGCTTTCGATAAGGTCCATGCTTCTTATACAAGGTCACCTTGGTTTTTCTAGAGAGGGTTTTGTTTCTCAATTGCCTTCTTAACCCAAAGAAGCAACGGTTGGCAAGAGTTATTCTCCGTTTGATCTCCGCACTGATGTTGTTGTCCGTGTCTACAGCAGATCCTAGGTAGACGAAGTCCTGTACTACCTCGAAGTTATGTCTGTCTATTGTGACGTTTTGTTCAATTCGTCGATGTTCTGTACCCTTGTTTGATGACAGCATATACTTCGTTTTGCCCTCATTAACCATCAAACCCATTTTTCCCGCTTCTGTTTCAATACTCGCAAAAGCACCTATGACATCACGCTTTTTTCTTCCCATTACGTCAATATCGTCTGCATAGGCGAGTAATTGTACAGACTTTTGAAAGATTGTTCCTCTGGTGTTGACGTTGGAGTTTCTTACAATCTGTTCAAGTATGATGTTGAAGAAATCGCATGACAGCTTGTCGCCTTGCCTAAAGCCTTTTTCGACATCAAAGGTCTCAGTGAGTTCTTTACCGACCTTGACGGAGCAGCGTGAATTCTCCAGCGTCATCCTGCATAGTCGTACGAGTTTTGCAGGGATGCCGAAACTAGACATGGCTCTGTACAGCTCGTCTCTGTAAATACTGTCATACGCGGCCTTGAAATCGATAAAGAGATGGTGAATATCGATATTACGTTCTCGGGTTTTTTCCAAGATCTGCCGTAATGTGAAAATTTGGTCTATTGTGGACTTCTCTGGTCTAAAACCACATTGATAAGAACCTATCAAGTTGTTGACGTGGGGATTCAGACGTTCACATATTACAGCAGACAAGATCTTATAAGCGACGTTAAGGAGGTTTATCCCTCTGTAATTGGCGCAATTATGAGGGTCTCCCTTCTTTAGGATTGGGCATACGATACTGAGGTTTCATTCATCGGGCATGCTTTCTACCGACCATATCATGCAGATCAGCTGGTGCATGCTCCTTTCCAACTGGTCTCCAGCTGCCTTGAAGAGTTCGGCATCAAGGCCTTTTGCACCTGCAGTCTTATTTGATTCAAGTTTGCATATGGCAAGCTTAACCTCTTCTAGGTCGGGAGGACGGCATTCTTGATCATCGTCCAAGCTGAATGGGGCAATCTGCCTGACAGCGGAATTTGTGTCTTCATCGCCGTTAAGCAGTCTGCAGAAATGATCTTTCCAGATCCTCAGTAGCGACTGTGACTCTATAACTATGTTTCCCTGCTGGTCTTTACAGGCTTGAGTTCGGGGTTTGCCACCCTGGCAGGATCTTTTTACCTTTTGGTAAAACTTCCGAATCTCGTTCCTGTCATGGCACCTCTCTATTTCCTCAAACGAGCGCTTCTCATGCTGCTTCTTTTTCTTTTTGAGAAGTCGGTGTTCTTCCCTTCTTCTCTCCTTGTAAATCTCGTTATACTGATCGTAAGCAGCCCTTGTTCGTGTTTGCATCAGCATTTGTCGTGCTCTTTGTTTGGCTGCATTTGCCGGCCTGCATTCTTCATCGAACCATGGGTTTCGTTTTGGTGGCCGAATGAAACCCAGAACCTCAGAGGCAGCGTTTCTGATGGCTTCTTGGATATCCTCATTCGTACCTTGGCTACAACAAGGTAGTGGTCCGTGTCAAAGTTGGCCCCTCGGAAAGTTCGGACATCTATCACACTGGAAGAGTGCCTTGCGTCGATCGCAACATGGTCAATTTGGTTGACGGTTAATTGATCTGGGGATCGCCATGTACCTTTATGAGTTTTGAGATGCGGGAAGCGTGTACTACTTATAACAAGATTCAGCCCCGCAGCAAAATCGATTAGCCTCAGTCCGTTTTCGGCGGTTTTGTCATGGAGGCTATGCTTACCGATTGTGTTTCCAAAGATGTCCTCCTTCCCTAGCTTTGCGTTAAAATCGCCAAGAACGATTTTCACGTCGTGTCTAGGGCACTGCTCATACGTTTCTTCGAGGAGCTCGTAGAAACAGTCTTTGGAATCGTCGTCTTTCTCTTCTGTGGGGGCGTGGGCGCATATAAGGCTAATGTTGGCGAATTTAGCCCTGATGCGGATGGTCATTATACGCTCATTGACTGGATTTTGGCTAATCACCTTGTCCCTGAGTCTTCCTCTAACGACAAATCCGCACCCAAATAAGCGTTGTTTCTGTTGTCTGTAGCAGTCGCCATAGTAGATGTCACAGTTTTTCATCTTCTTTATGCCCGGTCCACTCCATCGCACTTCTTGGATGGCGGTTATGTCTGCTTTGCAGCAGTCCAGGGCGTCCGCTAATTCTCCAGCTGCACCTAGTCCGTTAAGAGATCTTACGTTCCACGTGCAGATCCGGAGGTCATTGTCCTTTTTTCGTTTGCTTGGGTCGTCATCTTTGAAATCATTATTGTTATCCGAGGCTTTTGGTTGTTTCGGAACCATATTTTTTTTCCGTGGTTGGGTAGTTAACCCTACGCACAACCCCCAACCTGGAGGGCCAGGTCCTTTTGGATCCCTTCGGACACAAAAGGCTGGAATATCCAGTGTCAGTACCCTGCCGCAGGGGTGTGAGTGCTGCCGTTGGCTCACCAGGAGCTCATCGGCCACCATCTCTACTTCAATACCCTGTCCTAGTATTGAAAGACCCCGAAAGACCTTTAAACCAAATATGTTGGAGTAGCTCCTTCAGGGGTTTCTGCTTTTATGGCTGCTAAAGTCCACCGTTGATTCTGTCCTTCGAATTCATCCGCTGGAACAGATTCGTGCAGTCAGTCATAGTTCGCAGAGCAATTATAGTGTTGACCGATCACAATTCTTTTGTTCCGGATTCCCTTGTCAACACTCGCACTTACTAGTTTAGCAGGTCAGCTCTGGACGGAGCATCCCAGGTCCCAGTGGATACCGCTTGGAGGTATAGTAAGCACAATTGACGTGTACTATAAGTTACAGCATCTGGGCGCCGCCAAGTTGGCACCAGTCAGAGCCTACCCGAATAGTACAACGCCCATAAACTACCACATGCCGTACAAAAATAACCGACGCATCTCGAAAAAATGACAATTTGGTGTGGTTTATGGGCTGGTGGCATCATCGGTCGATTTTTCTTCAATGCCAACCATGGAAGAAACATTACGATCAATGTCGAACGATATCGAGCTATGATAAACAACTTTTTTTTGGTTCAGAACGCTAAGTTAAGCTTTGTTGACACGTGTTTTCATCACGGAGGTGTGAGGCAACCTCGTGAAACAATAAACTGGACATGTTGATGGATGAAATTGTGATTTGAAATCTAGAAATGGCCCTGTCAGTTGGCCGACAAGATCGTAGGATTTAAGGCCTCTTGATTATTTCTTGTGGGGTTATGTAAAGTCGTTAACAATGTCGACAAGCCGAACGCGTTTGAACCTACCATGCATATTTCTTGGAATGCAGCCCCAAATAATCGAAAAAGAGACGAAAAATCGGACCTTCTGAATGCCGAATGGACCATTTGAAACGGAGCCGTGGACAACATTTGTCAATTGCAAGTGCCAATTTATCGATTTCAATAAAAATTTTGACTACATGACATTTTATTCGATTTAAAAAAAAATACTCTAAAAAAATCACTCTTTAGTTATAAAAACAGCTCGGTCTCTCTCTCTATATATGATCCTTGAAAATTTTGCGTCCGTATGAGCCTAAAAAAATACCAAACTGATTTAATCTGCTTAAGTGGTTATCAATGATTCCCTTTTTTTGTTACCTTTTACCGCCAAATCAACCAACAAAGCTAAAGCTGTCATGAAAAGTTTTGTTTGAGTATCCTTTCATAATCAAGGAAAAACGAAACTTTCTCCTGATGATTTCAGCAAATTTCCCATTTGATGTGACCGAAGCAAGAGACACTCGGTAAAAGTTTTGCTTCATTTCCAACAAACTTCAATAGTTTTGTCATTTCATAGATTCCAAAATTTAATTTATTTGATTTATTTCCCAGGACCTGCGTTTATATGTATGACGAGCTGAAAATAAATATTTTTTTGTTGTTTTCTCACTCATTTCAGTGGTGAGACTTTTGCTGGAGGCGAAGCAGGTATGGCAGTGCCGGAAACTGTTTGCACACCGCGGGCGGTTGGGATAAGTGTTGACATCAATGTATATGAACCACATCTACTAGCCGGAACGATGGCCCATATGATTGGACACAATATCGGCATGGGCCATGATGATGGACGTAAGTTTGAAAAATTGTATATACCTCATTGCCTCCTATGTAGGTTTTTTTGTTTTTTTTTTTTTTTGTCTCTCTCTGTTGGTTATTTGTTTCCGAGACATCAATCAATTAGCCGCTTACTGCTGAGATTTGTGCTCATAGTTTTTACATTGCCTGGAATTGTGATTTATGTCATGAAAATCTGCTGATCGAAGGACAGTTCGCCAAGGACCAAATTAATGACTCGAGGTCTATATAATTTTCTTGTTTTTTTTTCTTTTTTGTTTTCAACCTTTCTGCGCTTCTGTGTGCCTTCAAGATATTTATTGACTGTTGTCGGCTCAAAATAATTTGTCAGCAGTATAATAACGTTAAAAAGAGGGCAAATTGTTACTCTTTTACATCATTTATTTTCCATTTGTTTCGAATTTTCTTCTTTTTTTTTTTTTTGATTTATCCTTGACGAGTGTACAGCATTAATGGTGAAATAAATTTGGTTTAATGTTTAATAATCCCATAATTTGGTTCTTTATTGCACATCGTTGCGAGGGATTAGTCTCAACGATTACTTATTTAAGGTTCTTAGCGGATTAGAAAATACCCGGCTAAAACTTTTGTAAATTGAAAATGAATAATGACAAGCCTCAATGGTTAATCGAATTGATTTTCGTTCATCAAAAGTTTTGAATTTTGTGTGAATAAATAAGCGGGAAGCTCGGTAAATTAAAATTACCGTTTGTGACGTGAAAAGATTTTCTGTCCTTGAATAAAAACTGAAAGTTGACAGACCAATAATAATTTTAGAGGAAATTGATTTACACGATGGTGTGAGATATTTTGAAAGTTTGTTCTGTACGGCGATTTTCATTCTTTATCTAATTAAGAAGTACTTTTTTGAGAGTAGGTCAATTTGATAACCTACACCAAAGCAATGACACCGGTGCCGAGGTTTAATTAATTTCGCTTCCCAGGGAGTAAGTGAGTAGTTTTACTGCTAAAATGTTAGGTAATTAATCTGACAGCTAATTGGACTAACTCACTCACTAAATTCGACTAGTTAAATAAATTTTCAATATAAAGTGACTCACATCACTACTTTACTGAGAAGTCAAATTAGCTGGCGGGACCAGTTGCGCCTGTTTGCTGGAAGCATCTGCATAATGTAAGATAAGTATACATTAAATAAATAGCTTTTTTCAGCCAAAACCTAAAAGAGATGGAGGAGACCTACAAATTTTTGCCGATTCCAAAGGGCTGAGTGAAAAAACACTTTTCATGCCACTGTGTTTACACTTGTTTATGAATTCCTCACAAAAGACAATATCAGTTAAAAAAATAATACAGTTTGACGTTTCTTTGACTCAAACCTTGAATTTCAGAGTAATAAGCAGACTTGCTAATCTTTACACTACAGTTTATGTTAAAAGAGAGCTTAGTTGGGAAACTCTTTAAACATATTTCACTAGGCCTTTGTTTAAAAACAACTGTTTAATCAAAAGTACAGACATCAAACCTAATACCAGCGTTCACTCCCTGCTCCATTCAAGGCAAGTTTGCTCCACTTTGAAGAAAAAATAAAATCTACTCCAGCGCTCTGATTTGTTGGGACTTACTACACTTTCTCGAATTAAAAAAAATTTGGATAACTTAGCTCCAGATACCCGTGGATTGAAGTGCTTGAAATTAAAATTATGGATAAAAAAGTTTTAAAAGCAATACGGACAATAGAACCCTAGATAGAATTGTTGACATAAAATCGGTTTTTCACAGTTCCCACAAAAAAAAATTGCAGCTCCAATTGTAAGAAACTGTTTGCGGCATAGGCTGTGTGGTATAAATCACCATTCAACATGAACCCGAGGTTGTCTCAATCCATGACATCAATCTCATTGAAAAAGTTGTTTATTGTCTGTAACGCCCACTGATAATCGAAGTGTGTTCGTGGATCAAGTCGCACCTTCTCGGCAGCCACAATCTGTCTGCGTACGCCCGACGGATACTTTAGGAGTTGTTGACTAGCATTACCTTTTGCACAAACTTGCTCACAAAGCAGCGGAGCGCTAAGAACTTCATTTTGGTAAAAAACCTTTCAAAAAAGAAAAAATTGCGCACATAGCACTTTCCAACTTTAATCCGGCCTTGAGGCTGTCAGTGTCAAATTTAGCTATAGTTTAAAAAGAAACCACTCGTGAACTTGCTCGTAAAACCATGTGGTGACAAAAGTGGTAAGTTTTAGTTCATGAACAGTGCAAAATGTACGGGAATAATGCATACTTCATAAAGCTCTGACAGTTTAATAACAAATTAAAAATGTGTGAAGTGAGTAGCAGTGCGTTCGGTCATTGTCTGTGATATGTTCTTTCTGTAGAAATTATGAAACAAAAATATTTTGTTGCTTGAACGTCAAACGTTTACAGCGCATTCACAAGTGTGAATTGGTAACCCGACGCCGTTTTTCTCTCTGAAACTATACTAGTCTCGAGACATCACTTTACTTTGCAAAGTACACTTTATTCCGTACAGACAAAGACCTTGCTAAAACTGGCACTACCGTTTTAGTAAAACCTTCTTTTCACAGTTACCTTTGAAGTAACCTGTGTAGTAAAACCCTTCGAAAATAACGAAGATATCCTTCTAATATCTTTGTACAATCAATGCACTGCATCCCGCGCTGACATAAGACAAGACCTTGATTTGCTTAATGCATTCTGCCAAAATTACACCAAATTCATAATTGGAGGCGATTTCAATGCACGCCACCAGCTCTGGATGGATACCCGGAGTACTCCCCAAGGAATTGCTATATCTGACTAGCTATGTGATAATTCCCACAACCACTATTTCGAGATTGTCTCTCAACCAATACCAACATTTCCGCAAACCCCTTCGACACTTGACTTCTTCATGTGTGCTCACCTCACTTAATTTGTAGAATTCCAACACTAACTAACTTCTTCTGCACTGCAATTGTATCTGAGTCCGATCATTTTGCTGTAAAATTAAACCTTGGTCTTCGGACAAATTTTAATATTCTAGTTACTCCTCATTATATTAATTACTCAAAAATCAATTGGCGAGTTTTTCAGAATTCCTTAACGGAAAAGCTACAAAACTGTACGCCTTGAACTTCAGCCAACCCGACCAATGAGGACATTGATTCTGCAATCAATTCCATTGAAAGCTCAATTACCAGTTCAATTGCAGAGCAAGCCCAAGCCCGAGATCTCAAATCCAAGTATAAAGACTTACCCGAACACATACAAAGTATGTATAAATAAATATAGGCAAAAACTTCGGAAAATTCTACAGAGAATTTTTCATCGTACTTTAAGTACCCACGGAGATGAATACCAGAGTGTTCTCTCACAACTCAAGTGTCTCAGTAGTCAGTACCCTCATCGGCCAAAACACCAAAACCTATATCGACTCCCAATTAAGAAAATGACTTAACGTCATAAAACCTGGTCCGAATACTTTCAAGCAAATTAACCAAATTGTAGGAAAGAATCCTATACTTGGGCTACTGCAACACAATGACGTCACTCTTGCATCCGACCAAGGGAAAACTAACGCTTTTGCAGACTTCTTCGAAAGCAATTTCAAACCCATTCCACCCACTCATTTACCTGAGTTTTTCTCAAACGTCAACAATGAAGTCTCATTATTAGTTTCACAAAACCCGGAGTCGCTCACAATATTCAACGAAGAAAACTCATCAGTCTTCACAACAACCGATGATATTTTCACAAATCCGCTAGACCTTTACGGTTCAATCCAATGCAGTAACTCCGGAAAATCTTCAGGACCTGACCAGGTTTCCAATTTTGCTATCAAGAAACTACCTCCGACTGCAATTATAATCCTTACGATTATTTTCAATAACGGTTTTAACAACAGTTATTTCCCAAGTAAATGGAAAAAAGCGGAAATATTCCCAATTCCTAAGAAACCAGGGGCGAATTCTGTTAGCAGTTTTCGACTTATCAAACCTCAGCAAAGTACTTGAAATGCTGATTCTCAACAAACTTGGCTCACTACGTTCCTCAATGGGTATAGTGCAGCATAACCAATTTGGGTTCAAAGCATCCCACTCCACTTTCGACTCGTTGTTAAAACCTCACGCAGATACACCCCTGGCTCTTAACAAAAGAGAGGTAACAGAAGCCTGTCTGCTTGATATTCAAAAAGCATTTGACACCGTTTGGATAGATAATCTGATTTTCAAGTTGAAATCATTTCACTTGCCTAGACATCTTATCACAATCATGAACAGCTTCTTGACCAATCGTAAGTTTTAAGTACGAGTTAGAAATACCAAGTCTGCATTCAAAACATCTCCGCAGGGGCTGCTTAAGGATCACGTCTTGGACCTGACCTAATCAATCTTTTCACCCTCGACCTACCAGCAAAAACGCCGATAGCAAACACACTACTATATGCTGATGACTCCATCACTTTTCTCCGAAAGTTGCATATATGTAGTTGCAGCTACAGTTTTGCATTTGATTTAACAAATAGTTGAGATAAGCTTCCATGGTTGATTTTCTGCATGAATCCGCCAGACTTTTTTTGAACCTTTGACCTAAGGTGCTAACCTAAGGTGCTAACTGTTATAAAAGAGGTTTTTTCATATTTACATATTAAAAATATAAAATAGATTGTTTTTGTTTAAAAAAATTTAATTATGAAATTACATCACAACAAAACATTCTTTAAACATTCTTTATTATTTATTTATTTCTACCAAGTATAAACTTTCATAGACAGATATAATTTAATTACAAAGCATTCATAATAAATTTCTTACATAAATTTCTATTGAAATGAAAATCAATAACATTATTTAATTCATTGAAACATGACATAGCATTTGTCAAAGGTTCACTTTGACCATAATTAGTTGTGTGCCTACAAGTAAAGAAGAATATGTGTTCTCTAGGTCTTAACTGCCGAGAAGGAGCATAAATATTCAATAGCTCTAACAACTGAGCGCAATCGATATGCTGACAAATAATGTCACGAGCAAATAATGCGGAAAAAGAAAACCTTCTTTTATATAGAGGTTCTAAAGCAATCAATAAGCATCTGGCTTCATAAGATGGCATATTATCATAGTTGAAAAGCTTCCGTAAAGCGAATCTCGTGAACCTCTTTTGAATCCTCTCAATACGCAAAATGCTGTTGTTATAATAGGGACTCCAAATTATACAACAATATTCAAGTAATGATCGAATAAGGGAAATGTATACAGATTTTAATGAGTAAGGATCAACAAACTCCTTACTATTTCAAAATAAGAATCCAAGCATTGAATTCGATTTTGAAATAAGATAATCATAATGCTTATCATACTTCATATTAGCATCAAAAAAAACTCCAAGATCTTTTTGAAACGATACTCTTAACAAAGTTTCATTATTAATTTTATATGGGAAAACTACAGGATCAAGGGTGCGATTAAAAGTTAAAACAGAGCATTTCGATATGTTAAAATGTAAACAATTTCTAGTACACCAAGCATGAATATTATCAAGATCAGTTTGCAATTCAAGGCAATCTGATAACGAAGCAACAGATTTAAATAGTTTTACGTCATCAGCGTACAATAAGCATTGTGAATACGACAATACATTGGGTAAGTCATTAATAAAAAGGACAAAAAGTAACGGACCTAGGTGACTACCTTGAGGGACGCCAGAAAAGTTATGAATTACGTTAGAAAAACACTGATTAATTTTAACATACTGTGTACGGTTGGTAAGATAGCTACTTATCCACTGTAATAGATTGGAATGAATTCCAATACTATTAAGTTTATTAAGTAGAATATTATGTTGAACGCGGTCAAATGCCTTTGAGAAGTCAGTATATATCGTGTCTACTTGGTATCGCTTCTCCATGGTATTAAGGCAAAAATTGGAAAATAATGCTAAATTAGTGGTCGTAGACCTACTACTTACAAAACCATGTTGGTAAGAAGATATGCAATTTTTAGCTGCAGAGTAAATATGCTTTTTTACTATAGCTTCAAAAATTTTCGGAATTAGTTGAAGATTTGCTATAGGTCTATAATTTTCAACATTTTGTTTTGAACCCGATTTATGAATTGGAAAAATGTATGATTTTTTCCAAGAATCTAAGAATAAACCTTGATTCAAAGACAAATTGAATAACTTCAAGAGTGGCTCACTTAAACTGTTTTTGCATTTTTTCACAAAAATCGGTGGAATATTGTCAGGCGAACATGAAAAGTTATCATCTAGAGACTCTAGTTCCGATAGCACTTCTTCAACAGAAAGTGTAAGGGAACCTAAATCAATGGAAGATGTTGAACCTAACGTTGGATGAAAAACACAGGTTTCGGAACAGAAGTTTGTTTGAAAAAAGTTAGCAAACATATTGCAGATATCGTTGGTATCCGAACTAGTATGATCTTTGAACTTCATTGTAGCAGGAAGGCCAGTGGACTTTTTCTTATGATTTATAAATTTCCAAAAAGCCTTGGAGTTTTTTTTTATCTTAGATTCTACAGAAAGTAAATACTGACGGTACAAAAACCTTTTTAAAAATTCAAATTCTTTCCTGAGGCGACAAAACTCGCTTCGAAAGGAAGCATTTTTAACACTTTTCCTATGCATTTTAAGCATAGCCTTTTTTAAATTACATAAGCGATAATTAAACCAGACTGGCTTACCAGATCGCTTGAACCTCTTCAATGGCACAAATCTAGAGAAAACATCTTCAATTGTGTACATAAAAGAACAATAAGCTAGATTTAAATCAGATGTTGATAATAAAATATCCCAATCAATCGAACATAAAAAATTATCAATGGAAACATAGTCCGCTTTAGAAAAATCATACATCCAACTATTTGAGTTATCATAGTTTTTAAGAAAATCCAGTACAGAAAAATTAAATCTTATTTCTAATGCCTTATGATAAAATGAATTTTCAAGGAGTTTGAATTCGGCTTCAAGAACTTTAGCTTCAAGATCTTTACTAAGAAAAACTAAATCTAGTATTCTTCCCAAAGAATTCAAAACCGAATTCAGCTGATTTAAGTAAAAAGCTGACATTGTATCTAAAACTTCTTCTTCATAATCATGAGTTACGTTAAAAGGAATTAAACATTTGTCTTCTACAGAAAAAATCCAATTAATAGTAGGTAAATTGAAATCACCTAGCACTAAGATATACGAATTCTCATCTAAGGTGTTAGCTACATTTTTAATATTTTTTACATGACAATCATAAACTGTTGAATCTGAACGTGGTGGGATATAAGATAAAAATATGTACAGTTGAAACATAGCGAAACCAGGAGAGACGACCTCGACACATACACATATTTGGTCGATTGTACGTGGAGAATCTTCTAGCATAACTTGTCTGCTATTAAGAGCCGAACGAACCGCAAGTAACACACCACCTCCTTTCTCGCCACCAGTAAGAGCATAGCAACGATCCTTTCTATAGACTTCGAAGGATGTGTCAAAATACTCAGAAGATTGAATGCTTTCATTGAACCAAGTTTCAGTGAGAGCAATAAAAACAAACGAAGAATCAGCAATAGCAGCACAGAATTCAAAAGTCTTCGATCTCATTCCTCCAACATTTTGATAGTACAGTGATGTACCATGATGATGACGATGAACATTCGATAGTGATGTACCATGATGATGACGATGAACATTCGATAAGCAGATTGAAGAATTAGCATTTGCTATTGATCGATTATTCGAATTGAATCCTTTTCGTTTTTTGAATGAAAGCGGAAAGCACGCACTTTAAGTCCAGTCGGCCAACCATCGGAATTAAGCAGAGTAGGTAACAATCCTTCAGGAACACCCAGTTTGAAGTTGACATGATAGAGATTATCGACGATTGCTTCATTTTTGATCAATTTATAGCACGAGAGCAAATCACTATTTATTCCAAACGACTTCGACGTATAATCTATCACAGCTTGTGCCGTCGTAGTAGGTTTGAAAGAAGATAAGTGTAACCATTTACGCTTATTAAGAACTTCAACTTCTAACTCCTCAGTAGAGTTTTTATTTGTCCCAATGATGGTCAATTCATTTGGTCCTTTCGAAGAGCTAGTATTTAGACGTGTATTTTCGTTGGTAATAGTATTGATTGTTGTGTTACTATTGCCTAACGTATTAGTGTCCCCGTTGTTTATTACAGATGGTTCCGAAACATCAATGCGATTTTTAGCAGCAGGTACAGAATGTGTTACAATCTCAGTTATAGTTGTAGATGTAGAAGGCGTAGTATGAGCAACCTTATCTAAAGTTTTCGATGTTTGGAGAGAAGAGCTATGCAGGCTGTTTAAGTTTAGTTGCTTAGTGACAGTTGTGCCACGTAAAGCAGGGTTTTTGGGGAGGGACGGCGAACCACGGGTAGGGGCCAATAATTTTGCTTTAGAGCGCGTTTGCACTTGTGGTTTGGAACTTTTGTTAGCATTTGATTGCAATAAAAGAGATTTTAAAGCAGATAATTCACATTCAATTAATTCAATTTTTGATAGTACAAGATCAGTGTCAGTTACCGATTGATTACATTTCGAGCAAAGATTAGAAGCCATTATAAGCAATTTACTATGTAAGTCAGTTTAATCGCTTACACAAAATAGTATACACCCAAAAGTATGCAACGTTTTTGGTAGAATTAAGTTAAAGAGTGTTATTGTGACTTAGTGTAATGTCAAGAGTAAAAAACAATAATTCACTTTGTGGCTGCTATGGTCAAGAGAAAAATATAAGATTTACACTTTGCACTGGATATTAAGCCACAAACACTATTTAAAAATAAGCACTAGCTGTTTATATATTAAGCAGTCAATAAAAGTTAAATCTTGCTTAGCTCAGATTGTTGAAATAAAAAGAATTAAATAGACACGAAGTCGCACGTAAACACACTTGTATAGGGTGACCAACCTGGATGAAAACTGAGATTGTTCGTTAAATATTTCAAATGTAAAAAAAGTAAACAAAGAAAATTATTATCTCTGTTTTTTTTTCGACATAAAATAATTGGCCGACTTTGAAAAGCTCTGTAAGTTAAAATAGTTGTCGGAAATATGTTTTGTTTCCTGCTTTTGAATCTCTGTTTATATTCCCTTAACAAACAGAAAGCAAAACATTAAAATCAAAGCATCTAATTTTGTATTTTTGACACAACTTTTGCCTTTTTTGACCACAGTGTGGCGGTAGGTGGCGTAACGATCATCGTGATCTATGAGAGAGCACAACTCTCTCAATTATCTTTTAAACAGTAGTAATTAACCTTTAGGATAGCCGCAGCTGCATTCTTCTGACATATTGCCAGGCCCAAATTTTGGTTCATTTAAACTCTTTTCAATCGTCATTCACCGCACAATTTAGAGTATTTTAAATAATGTTTATCTCACTCTCCCTCTTCTTCTTTTTTTTACAGGAGAAGAATGCTTCTGTCGAGACTGGCACGGTTGTATAATGGCTCAGTCGATAGTTGGGCAAGAAAATGTTCAGCCGTACAAATTCTCCGAGTGCAGTAAAAAGGACTACATCGATGCACTTAGAACTGGACATGGGCTCTGTTTGCTGAACAAGCCAAATGAGGTTTGTATTTTAAAAATTACGTATTTTAGTATTTGTTCAAAAAAGAATAATTATGCAAAGATATGGTTCCAGGTATTGGTTGGAATTTGACGATGCATTTGACGATGTTGCGAGTATTGTTATGAGAACCCTCCCACAATTTACATATGCGCTTTAAACTTTTGTTATCTACCCCTGCAATGCGCCTTTGAGTTAAGTTTTTGACTCATGACAAATGACAGTTGGCGCTAATTGAGCTCTACTTTACCTAAGTTTGTTTAAAAGTTTGAATTTTTGAATGTACGTTTCACGCTACGTTACCCTTTGGAACACATCTATCTCAATAGTTTAAACACAATTTTTAGTATGAAAAAAATTGAAGTCAGAAAAATACCTGTCTTCCCTATGCACTACTTGCTCCTCATCCAGAGAAAAACAAAGAATAACTCACGGGAAAATTTTCGACAAATTTGAATTCGATTGTCAGGGCTAGTTCTATATTTTTTTCAAAAAAAAACTTTAGATCACCAGGGGTAGCTAAAAACATTCTCAAATTTAAAATCACAACAATCAGTTTTCAGATAAAATATATACCTAAATATGTCATTCCCAATTGCTATACTCCTACAATTTCATTTACCAGCTGCCGCCAATCAGGTGGCCCTTTCGTTTTGAGGAAAAATTAATGTGTAGTGAAAATTAATTGTTTAATAAAACAAATTAAGGTCTCATGGCATTATAATTGGCTTCCTTAAAACTTTATATAGAAACCCACCTTGTCCACATAAATATATCATCCCGTCTGTTGACATTTCTTGAATGTAAACATTTCAATCAGTCTCAACACCCCTAACTTAACCCTTCTGGTAAATTTTTTAGGGAATACTCTCGGGACACGTAATTAAAAGAAGACGTTATGGCATGCCAACTCAACACACACATGAAATACTTCTAACAAATTGTTTTCGTTTTTGTTAAATTTTTGATATTTAAGATGTCTCGTGATTTTTGGCTCATTAACAAGACGAAACAATATAATATGTACATATATTTGTGTTAAATAATTGGGGTAGGATTTGCCATCAACAGGCCATGAAAGTTACGTTCCAAACTTTATCTAATTAGTAACCCTTTTCTCATGCGACATAACTTTTTCTTCAAGTCAAGTTCAAGTAAAGCTATTATACTCCTCGCATCTCGTATGTACACATATGTACATATGTCAGAGTTGACTGCTGATTTCTGATATCGCGCAGAAAGTATTTTGTTATGCCGCCAGCCAGCCAGAGACTTGACACACGGGAGCGGGCCAGGCGGAATTCTAATTATTATTTTCCCTTGACTATGGGATGTCGTTAAGGAATTTTTTTTTCTTCTCCCACTCCCACTCTCTTACAGTTTTTTTTCTTTTCTATTATACCCATGAGCCATGAGCCATAGCATAAGATATCTTTGCTTTGAAATTTAGTGCCATGTATACGTCATATAATGGCACTTTTGTGTTTGTTTTCGTTTCTAGATTGAAATGCGGCGAAACTGTGGCAATAAGATCGTTGAGGAGGACGAAGAATGCGATTGTGGTACGTTCGAAGAATGCGCCGTGGATCCTTGCTGTGATGGAATAACGTGCAAATTGAAAACAGAAGCTCAATGTGCTACCGGAATGTGCTGTGACAAATGTCGGGTAAGTGATGGTCATATTTTGAAAAGCAATTCATTAACATATTGAAAATTTTATGTTGCATATGCAGCTCCGCCCAAAGGACTTCATCTGTCGAGATTCCATCACCGAATGTGATCTACCGGAATATTGCGATGGTGACAATGGTCATTGTCCGGCCGATGTTTACAAAAAGAACGGATCACCATGCGGCCATACAAAAGCGGGGACATCTGGTGCGTATTTACAGCTTCAAGGCCTTAAAATTAAATGCATGCAAACGTAGTAGGTATTCAGCTAATTGATGACGATGTGCTCACAAAGTGCAATATTCAATGTAACACAACGCATCTTCTCCTTAGTCGTATACAAGTATACATCAGTTCGTTTCGTATCGTTCATCTGCATTGTGTTATGCAATGAAAGAGAGAGAGAAAAAAAATAACTTTCTTAATTAAATCGTTGAGCTCACAGCTGATGGTTGGCGAGGAAGGACAGTGCACAGTGTAGTTCAAAGGATATGACTGTGCGTTTTTCGTGCTGATAGCAGGACACTATAATAGTCAACCAGTGCTGAAGGGGATGAGAGTAATTCTTTTTTTTTTGCAAGAGACAGTTAGTAAAGTGAAGTGAACCTAACAACATCAGAGTGAAGGAGGAAGTTCAGTGTCCGTTGGTCATGTGAATTTGATGATTGTGTAGTCATGGTCGCAACCCACAGGGACGTTTTTATGTGAAACTAGAAGATCTCCTCGCACTGAGGGAAAAAAGATAATGGGATTCCTTGTATAATGACTGTTTCTTGCACAACGCCTAGTTATCTGTTGCCGCATATCCAACAGCCAACACTACTACTTATATCTGTCTCCTCTATACAGCCATGCAATAGCTCGTTTATGGTTGGTCCTTGGCTTAATTAGCATCAATTAGGGGGTTTGAATAAAAACATACAAAATGAAGTGCTATATGCTTGCAGGACGTTTTGAAGTTGGCCTTACTGTTTTTTTTTATCCGTCATATCATGGGCATGACTTAATGGCTAAGCGGAGAGGTTGAACTCTAAATTTCATTAAAATGCATAATTATGCACTTTAGTTTCGAAAGAGGACTTTTAAAATTGTGTGGGACAAAAATAGAATAAATTAACTGGTGTGAAATGCATTACTGACTACGCTTGATTTTATGGAATGGACAACTGCGTCGGGTCCAATTTTATTTTAAGCAACGTTATAATTCGTTGACGAAGAGTTTTCAGCATCGATAGCTTTCAATCAAAGTCGGTATCTATACAGGAAGGTGGCCTCGATGCATCGAAGTACTTTCTTCTTATTGTCTCTCTTCTATGCTTTAAAACTGAACTGATCAGACCTAAGAAGACTAGTCATAGCGACCTTAGAAAACATAGTTGCACAGCTTCAATTCTATGGAATTGAGTTATTTGGTGGTGGTAGTAAAACTGGCTATTCAAGAATTGGGCTGACATATGTGGTTGGTCATGATTTAGTTACGTAGGTGTTGTAAAGCTCTCTAGAGCAGCGCCTGTCGCCTGATAGATAAACCAAGCTGAAGAGTATTGCGGATGGTTAGGGTGGGAGAGAGAGTGAAAATTTAGCTCTTTATCACAAATTACCCCAAGGTCACGAATAGACAAAACTATGGGTTTGTTCGTTGAAGCCCTTTGATAACCACAAAGCGTTTTTTTTTTTTAAACTTAACTCGCCCTGGTTCCTGTTGCGTGATGGTTAGCATGTCTGCCTGTTAACCCAGAGGTTCGAGGATCGAATCCCAACAGAGGCAAAACCGTTTTTCCACGTGTATTGCCTTTGGCGAGGAATTGACAAGTCCTCTGTTAGTAGAATCATTGCGATGAATAGCGCTTTCTCGATCAGCCGTTTGGAACCGGCAGAAAATTGTAGTTCCCCTTCATATTCTCAGAAAGGCAATAATTGTGAGAAATGCGTTAGGCCCTGGGGCTCCTCGCTCTGTTGCGCCACCCTATTTATTTATTTATCTTTAAATTCGCCCTGAATGACAAACTGGGTGTTTTTTGAACCTTAGGTTTGCCCTCAATTCGCCCTGAAGTAGCCTTTGGTTTTTGTTGGAACAAGTTCAGGTAATGAACAGGGCTGTCGAATGAAATGTGTTTTTCTTTAAATGACAGGGATGTGTGGTGATTTTGTGGTAAAGCGTTTTTTGAGAGCTGAAAAACCAGTTATTTTTTGACAACTCAAAGGGATTTCAAAGAAACCTAGGTCAACCCAAGGTAAACTTCAATTTACGAACATTATACGAATAGGTACCCAGCACAAGTATTAAGCTAGCGGACTTGAAGGCAGGAAGTAAGAAGTTGAAGCAGAGCTCTTCACGAGTTCCGTTCGATGTTTTGTTTTTTAGATTGTCTTCATCTTTACGAAAAGAAACACGTCTATTTGTCAGACATAATCTAGCCGCGAAATAGGAAGGGCCTCGGAAAGAGAATTATAAGTAAATAGAATTTGTACCATTGGTTTTTCTTAAGCAAATGCCTCTTTTCCGCTTTTACATCGGTACTTGTATTTTATTTATTGTGAATAGTTATTTCGTCTGTTTTGTGACTAAAAGAGATGCGGAGAATTTTGAGAAGATGAGATTACTTTTATATTATTTTAATATCGTATGCATAAATGGACTTGTCCGAGAAAGAAAAAAATATAAAATGAGATCCTGTCAACGTTGATTAACGGTCCATACTATAACACGTAGTCATAAGACCCTGTCAAAGCATTGACAAAGACTTCACACAGTATTTGTGCATATCGTCAATGAGTTGTGAGTTGACATACAAACTTTTGTCAACGCGAGTTTCATTGTACTCGTCAACGCATTGACAGCATTTTTTTCTGACAATTATTTTATACTAACGTTGACTAGTGACTACTTTACTTACAACGACCGCACTGAAAAAAAAAAAACAACGACAATACTGGAAAATATTAAAAAAAAAAGCAGGAGCATAACTTTCTTTAAAAAAAATTGTTATTTGGGCTTTTCAATGAACACTTCAAGTGTTAAACAAAAGCTTTTTGAAGAATCCTTCCATTTACTCCCGAGATTATGGCTTCACTGAAAAAAAAAAGAACAAATCTAAATCCTGAACTACATCGAAACACAAAGTGTAAAAGTAAAAAATGAAATAAATAATTCAAAACAAGACAATAAACAGTTTGTCAAAAAAGAAAAATTATTGTTTCGAGAGTTGGTTACAGTTAATATTAAGTAAATTTAATTGAATATGCTTCAATTTACTTAAAAATTTGAAAGCACAATAAATTGACATTAATTTTAATTTCATATTTTCAGAAGTTGTTTGAAACTGTGAAAGAGCTTTTGTTATGAAAACTACAGGATTTTAGTGATGAAAGCGCTACCTTTCAGGAAAAATAAGCAATTACTAGGTTGCGGTTGTTTTCAAAAAATTGTTCAAAGTAAAAGTTTTCAAATACTCTTTTTTTAAAACTGAGAGGAAGAGATACAAAATTGATGTTGAAAGAGGAGGTCGGAATATCATTTGACTTTTTTAAGAAACTTTTTACTCTGTGTTTCGATGTAGTTCGAGCTTTACTATAAAAAAGTGGGTAAATTTTAACTACGTTGATGACAAAATTTTGGTTTCCTACACTTTCAGAATCACAAGCTTTTGTTTCAATAAATTTTCATTTGAAATGTAAAAGTAATCCACATATTTGTAATGGTCCAACAATAATAGAAAAATAAAGCAAAGGAACTCTATTCAGGGTGTCCCGTAATTCGTTTTACATACTTTGGGATATGATTCTTGGTCATATTCTAAGAAAAAAATTATTATACAGTAAAGTCCGTTTCTCAACTTTGACACCACTTTTTGACAATTTTAAAAAAGGTTTACTTAGGTGAACCTTGATCTGTGTTAAATTCGATATCTCTGTCAATACTGATGATAGAGACCTAATCTTAGACTTAATTTTTTGAAAAAATAATAGTCTTTAAGACACACACAATGAAATTCAAAAACGGGCTCTGGCATGCATTCAAAACTAAGGAGGGCACTTTGAAATTGGGATTGAGAGCTAGCTAGGCACTCAGCATCTTCGTTGCCCTATACACCATCATGTCCAGGCACCCAGGAAGGAGTTATTTTAATGTAGGTGGCTAATTGTGATAGACATGTCAGGCAGTTTCTTACTAGTTTGGATTCAATTTTGGTTGAAGGCAGTGCCCTTAGGGCTGCCTGACTCTCAGAGCAAATTAGGATGCGTGGTCTTCGGAGGTTTCTTCTAATGCATTCCCTAGCACAGAATTCACTAGCTATTACCTCCTTGAAAAATAGTTGTTGTGACCTGACCATACCTGACCATCGCCACACAAACATTTGATCATCGCTAGCTTACACAAACACACCGATAAGTTTTTCGTTGATTTTTGTAACTTTCTTCAAAAAACACTTCATTGAATCTAAAAGGATTCAGTATTTGGTATTCAGTTTAAGTTTTCATTAAAATTTCTGGATTTCAAAATTAATATTTGGGCCAAACGTCTGTGTTTTTTATCCCACTGTCTAACTACTCTATTCGACTTGGACAACATACCCCAAACATGCACACAAAACAATAAATATCTGTCTGAAGACGCTGCTTTAGCTCTTGACATCTTAATAGATTCCACAAATCCCCTGTACTACTTCCACTCGCCTAGCCTGACATTACCTAAAGTCATCGCACTTCTTCTCTCATTCTTAGCCAAGTTAATTTCTGCCCTTGGTTTTGCATTTTTTTATCTTCTGCTTTCTGTTTCAAGTTTTATACAAGTTCATTTATAGCAAATAAAATGGTGTAAAAGCCCTTTTTGCAGAAGCCGCAGCCATTACAACGTTATGAACTTAAAATGAACTTTGCTGCAAAAAGTTTATCCACACGCTGAGAACTAGGCGGTGAGGTTCGTCGTGCTTCTTATTTTTTTGGTTGCGATTTATTTTCTCTCAAGAAAAGAAATTAGTTTTAAGACACAAATAGATGCAGATCCTTCGTTTGGTCTGTGGTGAAGTTACAATCTTCGTATTTTTTTTTTTTAAATTTCTTTTGTGTTACCGCGTAGCCTTTCCTATTTGCCAGCCGTCATCCTGCAATTTTCATTTTGTTCCTTCGTTGTTTGTTTTTCTTCTTCATTCAGTCCGGTTTTTTTTTTGTTTTTTTGTTTTAAGAGCGTGTGAATTCTCCTCACCACATTTGACTTCCCATTTCTTCCTTTTTCCCTTCTTTTTTCTTCTGAAGATGAGAGTTTATTTTTCTTCAACATCCCAGGGAAGCAATTTATGGTATACAAGTTGTTTCTTTAAAGATTTATTTAAGTTTAAGTTGTGGTGAACTTTCTCGTTTCCACTTTTTTATACTGAATAATTCATTTTCTAGCTTTCCACTGCTTTTTTTGGAGTTGAGCATGATGTGGCAGTGACTCTTTCTTAAAAGTGTTTTCCTTGAAAATTTTAAACCATGAGAAAAGTTTGTCATTATTTAATTGCTATTCTCTAAGCAAGTTTACCTTACACCTGGACAAAGGAACACAACTTTGTATAAGTGAAAATCTATCCTTTCAACCCGAGCTTAAGGCTGCAATGACACTTTGGGTTTTTTTCTTTTAACGGAAAAAAAAAAGAAAAAAGAGCAACAAAAATTCTATCTTCTTTCCTTTTAGATTAGATCTTTGGCTTTGTCGTTTGGCGGGAAGTATGTCCCTTCCGACATTTCTCTAACAAGAGTTTTTGTTTTCTTTTAGTTAGGTTTTTTTTGTGTTTTCTTTTTGATGTGTTTCATAATTATTCTTAAAAAAAACTCCTCGTGCTTGGTAAGATGCAAGATAATGTTAATTACTTAGTTCTAAGAAAAACAATGATGGGTATACCGGGAGTCAGTTCATTTACTTTGTTTCAAAACGTATACCTACTGCCATTTTTGTAATTAATTTTTTTTTAACTGTTTTTAATGGACGAAGATTTTTGGTGCAGCATAGTTGACGGCATTTAATTCGAGGGGAACTATGCACATCGTCGTTATGAAGTCAGAGTTCCAGTTACAACACTTTTTCCAAGGCTTTGACATGGTGTCTTGACAGTAGGGCTTTCAACTCCCCAACCGGCAGCAAATCGATAAGCTTTAATGTGAGAAGAACGTCATTTTCTCGATAGCGGAGTTCACACTGTACAATAAGTTGGACAGACTTTAGTTTGAACGACCAATGTTGGATATTGTGATCCCTAAGACGACCGCTTGTACAACTTGTTGGATGGTTTTTAAATATTTTGAAAATTTTTTAAATTGGACGTAGCGGGGGAATATATCTCATAATGTTGGAGGGTAAGACTGATAAGTCTGACCGTAAACTTCATTCGACCATCCAACATCCGCGAAACGAAGTCTGTCCTACTAATTATACAGTGTGAACTCCGAGAAAAAAAGTCATTACCTGGACCGCCTCGTATTTCATGCCTTTGTCGACATTTTTGTTTCACACATGAGCCATCAGTAATCTGTTTGGGCACGTTCAAAAATTTGTCGGAGATTCTACTCGGATACCAGTGTCTTAGATACCTTTTTAAACGATTCAGATATCTTTTTCCAGATTGCTGCAGACAAAACCTGCGTAAAATTCGTTGCTAGCCATTACATTTGTTTTTTGCGATTTCTCATGCACTTCAAGAGCCTCTTACACTGAAACTAAAACGCACCAAAATAAAAAACCTAATTTTGAAAAGACGCTAAAATAAATTGTCTAACAGTCGATCACTTGTACAGAAGGGTATAGATACCAAAATTCTCGCATACCTTAAGATAGCTTTTTGGTGGAAATGGATGAGCTTGTACCCCTGCAAATTGTCAACGTAAACAACAAGAAAAGCTCCCCAGTGACAATCAAAGCATCGGAGCACACATCATGTTTATCTAAGGAAAGAACTAGATATACTGGTGGGTGTACATTGTACAAAGCAGGCCGGAGAAAGTCAGAAAAATGGAAGCAATTTAAGGCTTGAAGATCTGAGACGAACCATTTAGTTATCTAAAGAGTGTTTTTTTTAAACATGTAGTTTTCAGTCTAGAAATATGTTCTTTTTTCGAAATTGGTCTTTTTGGTAGCTGCTACTTGATTTATGCTTATTTTGGGTTGCCATTTCATCGTGAAAGAATTAAAGCCGCATATGTTCGGTAGATTGTTTTGAAACAATATCGCTGTTGACACCGACTTTTTCATAATTTAGAGTTTCATACCAGTGAGTTACCTCCAAGATCGGGGGACTTAACACCGCTGAACCTTTTTTTGTGATAAGCCCGAGACGATTGACGCCTTGGAAGAGAGTATTCAGAGCGTTATTGCTGACATACGGCCAAAAATGCTGCAGAAAATGATAGAAATTCGGGCCTTTTGGGAGGAATTAATTCGAGCCAGCAACGGTGCGCCTAATCATTTTCAAAATGACTGACCTTTTTTCTTATATTTTAAATAAATGCTTGGCCCAGGACATTGAATTATATGCGTTTTATCTCTTCTTGAAAACCACACGTCTAAAAAACTTTTTTTGACTTCTAACCTTGTATCGTATTACACACAAATATTCAAGTAGCTATGATTTATCCAGAAACCAGAAGCGAATTAAAAGTGCAAGCCAATGTGTTATCTAGAAGATAACTTTCGATAACTTAATCTAATAAACTGAAAGGGCAATGGCAAATGTTCCTGATAATCTCCTGATTTCTGGAAAGCTTAAGAGCGTGAAAAGCATGTTTTTGGGATTTTTTTAGAGGGAATAAAATAACCCAATTATTTACAAAATTAGGAGAAATGTTTATTAGAGATGTCCAGTATTCAAAAAAAAATTTATATATTCGATGACCAACAAAATGGCGGCGTTGTTGAAGTTTTCCGGAGACCTGTTTCCGGCAACATCGAAAACTGCTGCAGTTGCCACTCTTTTTCGATTGATCTGAGAAAGATTTACCAAAGTTCATTCTTTTATTGAAATATTGAGGGGAAGGACATAATATGTAACTAAAAAAGAATGAAAAAATGCAAAATTCTAAATTTCGGAGCCTTTTTACTCCAAAATTTGAATTTTCGTCAATTTTGTCGACATATTTGACCCCCAAAAAATCATTTATTTACACGCTATGATTCAAACTTTAAATATATGCTTTCGATAATATTTCTGAGAGTAATATCTCAAAATTTCATCTAAATCGGTCGATAACTTTTTGAGCTACAACACGAGAAGTTTTTGAAGAAGTAGTTTCGAGATAATTGTGTTTAAAGTTTTACAACGAGAAAATTTTTAATTCTAGTAACTTACGGACTAGTCGGCAATTCCAGGCGCGTACAAAAGAAGCAATTGAATTCCCCGAAACAGCTGCCTGACCATACAAAAGGTCAACAGTGGAGTGTATTGTGAAGCGAAGGTTGCTCCTCCTCTAACAGCCCGAGCTACCTGACTCGTCACATGTCCGTATGTTGTTCACGCACTCTAAAGGCAATAACTCTGCATCTATTCAATACATAACATTCTTTGGATATAATACTTTCGAAATATGTAATTAAGAAAAAATAGGTTTTTTGAAAACTTTAAAGTGGTCTCCCCCGTTAAGGGGGGTTGGTGGTCTAGAATTTTAAAAAAATCGTTTTTTTTATTAATTTTTTTTAAGTATAGAGTCTGAAAAATATGCTGTTAAAATTTAATGACTAAAAACCGAGTATTTAACGATCTTAAGCCAATAAGAAGGTCGGGTATGTAGAAGAACACAAATGTTTAAATTTAACAGGACATATTTCAGTTTTTATAGTTATATTGGCGATAGTAACATGGAGTGGAGTCTCAATAAAGTTTAATTGAAAAATATAGGAATTTTCTTGAAACTTTGAACGCGTTTACTTCGAAACTACATTTTTTTGGTTTTGCGGGTACCAAAAAACAAAAATACAGGACCAATTGATCTGATTTTAAAATGTTATTCTGTACAGTTTTGGCTGTCGCAGGAACTAGTAGTCTACTGATTATGTCATTTCTTAAGAAACTCGAAAAAGGGCGGATTTTTATTGCATTAATCGATTAATGGCCTAATTTTGGAGAAAAAACAAAAAGTGCTATTAAATTGGAGGGTGCGGGTTCTAAGATACTTGGTTCTAAACCATCTTCATTCGTTTTTTCAATATAACTCGAAACGAAGCAAAATTTTGATGCACTTCCGAGGACGTTTTTTGTAGACATAGACAACAGATTTTCCTATCAAAAAGCACCTTTTGAATAATTGTAAAAAAAAGGTTTTTATCCAAAACGTTAAAATTCATAACGAAAAAAAAGTCCAGGTTTTGCAATTGTTTAGTTTTGCTAGTTTTTTTAATGGCATTTCTTTCTAGTTGCAGATAGGTATAGGCATTGCTTCATAAAAAAGAAAGTAAATAAAAATTTCTTTCAAAAGATATATCAGAAAACTTTCTACGTTTGAAATTCACCGAATTATTACCACTTAGTCATAGACATTTATCGTTATTTTACATCAAAATTTTGCAAAAAAAAACCAATTTGCACCCTCTAATTTAATAGCACTTTTGGTTTTTTCTCCAAAATTAGCCCATTAATCGATTCATGCAATAAAAATCCGCCCTTTTTCGAGTTCCTTTATATGCTCATTTTTACGACATAATCAATAGACTATAAAGCAATTTTGTGAAATATTTGTATTTTTTTCATTATTCTAATCATAAAAACCGTCTTTTTCTTACGTTTTTCTAGTTCTAGTTCCTTCGATAGTTATATTTATTCTGACTCGAAATTGGTTGACTTTTTTTATTTCAAATCAGAGCGAGAGCTAGATCGCTTTTTACCAATGAATTAAATTTTTTTTAGAGCGGAGATTTCAAGTCGTGTGTAATGGACATTCACTGCAATGATACGGCATTCATTTATGTAGAAAGCTGGAATACAGTGCTCATAGCTCATACCTTTATATCTATTCCTGTATCCTGTTAGTCTGTTACATAGTCAAGCGTTAAAAATGATAAGGGAAAGGTCCAGGTCCGAACTAACCATATGCGCTTAATGTGCAAATCCACAGAGCGCCATGTTGTTGGTGTTCTTTGGGTAAGAGCATCAAGAAACATTATTAATAGCAATTAAGCGATTCAAATAGAACCTGACTCAAAATAACGAAAAATAAAAAAATTAAAATAGGAAAAGGACTAAACTAGAAAAAAGGGGCTTACCTTAAATCTTACACAAGGCACCTCTTTATCAGATGTCGGCCCTGAAAACACTATAGCATCTAACTAATGAATTATTTAAGACGTTTTGGCATGAACATTTTAGAAGGGAAAAGCAGTGCTTCGAAATCATGCAAAATTGATTCGAATAAGATTGTTCCGTTCACAAGCGATAGTAATTGTTGATGATACTGAACGGTATGTAGAAGATCCTGACGCTGCTGAATAAACTTCAGAAATCGTATTGGAAGTAAGAACTAACCACTTACTCTCTTATTATTGCATTGAAATAGTTTCATCTTAACCCTATTTTTGTCTATCTTCATCGAAGGGGTTCTACAACGTCTCCGTTAACTGCGGTGATGTCCCGCTTATAAAGAAGCCACCAGCCGCTCCATGGACTTACGTTGATTAGCGGTTGCACCAGTCTGTTCTCGATCAACACTTCCATATCTTTATATAGGAAGGCTTTCGGTGGAAAATTCACAAACAGAATTTTTTCCATGTTCAAAATTAGGGTAGTAAACCCTAAATATCAGACCATTGGTAGAAGTCATCACTCTTACAGCGTGACCGCGGACCAGTTTGATTATGAAATCTATCAATTGATTCTATTTGAGCCTCTTTGCGTTGTTAAGAACCCTATTCGGATAGTTATGTTTGAAGTCTGATTCTGGTGTTCTGCACAATCCAAAAAAGGTACGCAGACACTGCCTCTCAAAAACCCGAATCTTTCCCATTTCAGACGCTGCGCTGTAACAATTTGCTGCAGAGGACAGTGTTTTTTTATGTGTGCTGGTTGTATGTTTGTTGAGCTCCTGAGATACAAAAAAATCACATTATGAAGCCAAATGAATTTACTTCCATAAGCCGAGTTCACACTGTACAATTATTTGAACAGACTTTGACTTGAACGACCAATGCTTGATAGTATGAACCCTCAGACGACCGCATGACCAACTTGTTGGATGGTTTTCAAACATTTTTGAAAATTTATAAGTTGGACGAAGTGGAAGAGTATGTGACATAAAGTTGAACGAAAAGCTTAATAAGTGTGAACCCAAACTACATCCGACCATCCAACTTCCATCAAACGAAGTCTGTCGAACTAATTGTACAGTGTGAACTTTGCTATACTAGGCGTGTTTTTTTCACACGACTGTTATGTACATAACAAGATATCCAAAAACAACGCTTCGGTTTTTTGTATTTGAGGGTTGGTGTTCTTGATCAGTTGTCAAATCGAATAAAAATAAAAAGTCAAAAAGAATTCCACTGCCACTATTTCTGCATTTGCCATTTTACACACATAAATTAAGAACACTCGAAAGTCCTACTGCTGACTAATACAAAACCTCTCTAGTCTGCTGGCCACAACAATACGAGTACAAACAAGTCCAAACGGGAATCCCAACAAAAGCTCCCTTGCAAAAAGGTATTCAAAGATGACTACCTGTTCCTATCTACATAGCTCCTATAATAAAGATAAATCGCTGGCCAACATACTTGATGTTTTACCACTTGCCTTAGAGCAACGCAACTAAAACCAGATCCAATGCCCTGAATTATGGTGATTATTATGTGGAAAAGTATAACAAACCCTTCAAACTGGTAACAAAAAAAAAACAATTGTACATATAAGAGGGGGAAATAAAATAAAGAAAAAACTTTGACAAAGCAAAAATAAAAGACGATCCTTAAAGAATCAAGCGTTGCGTTCAATAATAATTTGCAAAAGAGTTTGGAGTACTGGAAGTCTAATCTGAGGTTTCTTTTCATCTTCTTAATTGTAGAAAAATGAAACGCGTGCAACCAACTCGAGAGTTTTGACAGTAGTATTTATTCAATTGAAAAGAACAGAAAAAGAAAGGTAAAGAGCAAAATGTAAGTTGACATTCATGTGTCAAGTATAGAGTAGAAAGTATAGAGTAATACTTTAGGGTGAGAGCATAAGGCCACATTCACAACACCCTCACTTGTTGAATATTTTAGTATTATTAATTTTACTTTAATTCTTTAAAAGTCTCAAAAATAATTTTTATAATTTCATACATATTTATAGAAATTTAAAGTAATTTAAAGAAAAAATAAAAAAAAATTCAACACAGTCCCATGTTGCTGGTACAAAATTTGTTTTTTTCATTAGTAACAGCTTTAGTTAGGCTATCAGCCACCATATGATCAGTTGACACGAATCCGAGTTTAACTGCACCATTTTCAATGTGTTCCCTGATGGCATGATATCGTATATCGATGTGTTTGGTCCTTGGTCGAAAACCATCTGATTGCGCAAGTTTGATAGCACCTTGATTATCACATAAGATTTCGATTGTTGAAGATTGATTTGCATTTAGTTCATTTAACAATTGTTGCAACCAAACTGCTTCCTGTATGGCAGATGACATTGCCATGTATTCGGCTTCAGTAGTTGATAAAGCCACCGTTGGTTGTCTTCTGCTTGCCCATGACACTGCTGCATTTGACATTTTGAATAGGTATCCAGTACATGAGCGTCTTTTGTCCAAATCCGATGCCCAATCCGCATCACTATAACCATGTAATTCTGTTATGTTATCAACAGAATATTTGAGCTTCAGATTCATGGTTCCCTTTAAGTAGCGCATAATGCGCTTAACAGCCTTCCAATGAGCCATGCCATATGTTGTGTTAAAACGACTTACGTCATTAACTGCGAATGCGATGTCTGGTCTTGTGCATTGTGCCAAGTATAAAATACTCCCTACAGCCGCTTGGTATGGTATTTTGGATAGTTCGTCTTCTCGATCTTCATCTGTTCGTAAATTAGCCGATAACTTTTGATTAATATCACTTGGTGTGGAAACCGGTTTACAATCGGCCATACAGAAACGAACCAGAATTTCTTTGATGTACTTGGTTTGATCTAATTCAACACCGTGGTCAGTTTGATTTATTCGAATTCCGATGCAGCTTTTAACTGGCCCCAAGTCTTTCATTTTGAATGAACTGCTAAGTGATTCTTTGATTTCCTTTAAAATTTTTGCGTTTTTCCAGAAAATCAATATATCATCGACATAAATTGCTAATATCAACGATGAATCTTTATTGAAATAGACACACGGATCTAACTTTGACTTCTGCAAACCAAATGACTTCAATGCCGATTCCAATTTTAGACTCCATTGCCGACCAGCTTGTTTTAAGCCATACATTGCACGATTCAATTTGCACACTTTTCCAGATCCGTCCTTGAACCCCTCTGGTTGTTCAATATATATTTGTTCTTGCAATTCACCCTGCAAAAATGCAGTCACTGCATCCATTTGGTCGATCATCATTCCCTTTTTTACAGCCAGTGCTACTAAAAAACGTATAGTCTGGTGACGTACTACTGGTGAAAAAGTTTCATGGTAGTCCATTCCATAAACTTGGTTGCAGCCCTTTGCTACTAGGCGGGCTTTGTGTCGAATAATATTGCCATCCATGTCTCTCTTAGTAGTGAAGACCCATTTTGTTTTCAAAGCTTTGTAATTATTGGGCAAATCCACTAAACACCATGTTTTGTTTTCATCCAAAGAATCCATTTCACTTTCCATAGCCTTCTTCCAAGCATTGTGATCGGTCCGAAGCATTGCTTCTTTGATAGTAATTGGATCCATTTCTTCAGTTGCTTCGTTTGTGTAGTAAGTTACATAGTCTTCAAATTTACGGGGTTTTGGTTGGCGTTCTGATCTTCTTGGAGTAGACCCTGTTTCCATCGTGACAATTTGGTCAGGTTGATACAACGTTGACGTTTCGCTTTCTAAAGCATCATCAAACATCTCTGATGTTGAACTTTCATTAGCATCTGTCTTTATCTCGCATTCTAATATTTCGGGAGATTCCCTCACTTGCTCAGGACTTGCTTCAAGTTCTTCTACAACAACGCTTATAACCGATGGTTCCATTAGCTCATGAAAAATGACATCTCTGCTCACAACCAATTTCTTTGTGTGTAAATCGATGCAACGATACCCCTTCCTATCACTGTCGTAGCCAACAAAAATCATTTTTTTTGATTTTTTGTCTAATTTCTTCCGATGTTCCTTTGGAACGTGCACCATGACAGGAGAACCAAAGATGCGCAGATGTGAGACGTCTATTTTCTTACCCGTCCAAATTTCTTCTGGTGTATTGTCCCTTAACGAAGCACAAACGGAACGATTTATTACGTAAGATGCCATGTATACTGCTTCTGCCCAAAACTCATATCCCAGTTTAGCATCAAATAACATGCACTTGGCCCGTTCGATGATGGTTCGGTTCATCCGTTCGGCTGTGCCGTTTTGTTGTGGTGTGTAAATTGTAGTTCGTTGATGCTGGATGCCATTCTTTCGGCAAAATATATCGAATTGACGTGAACAGTATTCGGTTCCATTGTCTGTGCGGAAGACTTTTATATTTTTGCCTGTTTGTTTTTCGACAAAGGCCTTGAAGTTGATGAATATGCCGAGAACTTCTGATTTCTCCTTTAAAAAGTAAACAAATATTTTTTTTGAAAAATCGTCGATAAATGTCAAGAGGTATCTAGCTCCTCCAATAGACTTCGATTGCATTGGCCCTACCAAGTCAGAATGAATAATTTCTAATAAATTATTGCTATGAGTTTCACTTGCATTGAATACTTCACGTGTTTGCTTAGCTTCAGCACAAACTATACAATTTTTTAAGCCAACACCAACTTGTTCGTCTTTGAAATCCATCCCAGTCACTACTCCGTTTCGCATTTTTCGTAAACTTCCATAGCTCAAGTGACCAAATCTTCTATGCCATGTAATCGCATTTAATTCCGTGGTCTTTGACAACAAACATGAGCCGTTTTCTGATTTCAATTTGTAGACACCATTTTCAGGCTTACAGCATACAAATTTCTTATGATTTTTATCATAAATGGAGCAACCATCTTTATCAAAAACAAGTTTATTTCCAGCTTGAACTATATTGTAAACTGATAACAAATTAACTGACACATCTGGCACGTGTAGGAGATTTGACACTTTAATTTCCTCGCCGTTTAAAATGAGGTTAGATTCTCCAGCACATGTTACCAGCATCTTAGTATTGTTTGCCGTTAAAATTTGTCGAACATTCGAGGTTGTATGTGCAGAAAGCAATTCTTTGTTTGGAGTCATGTGATTTGAGGCACCACTGTCAATAATCCACTCGTTTGGCTCACATTTCATTGACATCAAGGCAGTAAAACCACGTTTAACTTCATTAAAACTATTGCCACTGCTCTTCCTTGATTCCTTTTTTTTACATTCGGAACTGATGTGATTTCTCCCCCCACATGAATAGCACTTGATTCCACGACGGTATGTTTTTGTATAATTTGAACCTGTCTTCGCCATTTTCTTGCCATAGAATGCACCCCCCTTTGTTTCATCTGCATATTGTGTATCTAATAGCTTCATCTTAATTTCTTCTGCATTCAACTTAGCTGTGCTGGCTTCAAAACTCATTATAAGAGGCTTATATTCTTCAGTTAACCCAGCCAACAAAATGGCTGCCAACCATTCATCATCAATATTAAAATTGATACTCACCAATTTACTTGAAGTTGTTGTAATTTGGTCAATGTACGTCTGCATATTGTCACATGATTCCAAACGAATGGAAATTAACGTTCGTAGCAACCCAATCTTCCTCATTAATCCTCGATCTTCGTACATGGAATGTAATTTCACCCAAGTTTCTAGAGCGCTTTTGCATGGTCTGATATGAACGAATAAATCAGATTCAACACTTAGAGCTAAAAGTGCTTTTGCCTGACTTAACTTATCCTTCTCTGTTTCAACCGCTGTGTTAGGATCATCATTTTTTGGTTTAATGCAATCGCTTAGTTTCTTCAGTTCCAATAAACTTCCAATTGCAAACGACCAATTGTAAAAATTTTCACTGCCTTTGAGTTTCTCAATTGCAAACTCAGATTTAACTGAACCAGCCATATCGATTTTAATTTTTTCAAAAAATTTAGCAACAAATGCAAAATCGAATCTTCAATAGTTCGATAGTTCAACTAATGACCATGAATTTTAAAAAAAAACCTTTTTTTTTACAATTAAATTTCGCCAATATCTGGGCCCATAACCTGTAGAAAAATGAAACGCGTGCAACCAACTCGAGAGTTTTGACAGTAGTATTTATTCAATTGAAAAGAACAGAAAAAGAAAGGTAAAGAGCAAAATGTAAGTTGACATTCATGTGTCAAGTATAGAGTAGAAAGTATAGAGTAATACTTTAGGGTGAGAGCATAAGGCCACATTCACAACATTAATACATAAACAGCACCAACTTTGCAAGGCCTTCATCACGAGCAGGTTCACAAATTTGTTGATTGTTCCCGCTATTCACTTTTGTCCCATTTCCATACAGTTAGGGTTAAACTGCCAAGTAGGTATTAAAGTTTGTTTCTTATTGCAGATATTTTGCGAACATGCACGAAGCAATTTACAAGGATGTCTGCTAAAGATATTACTTCGCTGCAAACCATTTACTAAGGTATGCGGCGGTAAAATTAGATAGATTTGCTTCAATGAAGTTTGAATTCTTTGAATGAAGAATCCTGAGAAAAAAAGCAGCCCGTCCGTCTGCTCTTTAGACCTTTGCTTCCTGTAAATAATTATAATTGTTTCAAACATATACTTTATAATTTAAACATAAATTTTCTTACTTTTTTTGAGGTTCCATTTGTCTTTCGGCCTTTTGTTCTGGTTTGTTTACGTTTTTGTGACAAAAAATACAAATGTCAAAAATAGGTCTGTTCACTAAAGTAACAAGGAATTTCTCTTGGGTGTTTTTGACTCTGTTTACACGCTGGGGCTGAATTCATATGAAACTTGTGATTTATGTCAGAGTTGGAAAAATTATTTTGTTACTTGTTTCAAACGTATTAAACTTTTAATATTAAAATAATAAAACCAATTTTATGGATTACTTAACAATTACTTTTGAAAAAATGTCAACATTCACAGAAAAATGTGAAAAAAAAATATGCAAAAAGTGCTTTCAATCACAAAACAGACCTTTTTTAATTGCTATTATGTTGTTTTATGTATCTTTGGCCCCGATTGCGGTTGTCGATTGACTAATCGATACTCGACTTTAGTCGATTTCGATCGACATCTTTCGTTCATAATTTTCTGGTCGACTGTTGTCGACTGTTGCGTTAGGAAATCATTTTGTGGGAAAATGTAAGTATTTTATTGAACAAATTCATATTTTGATATAATACTCGTATTATATACTCGTATTATATCAAAATATGAGCATTTGTTCAATAAAATACTTACATTTTCCCATAAAATAATTTCCTAACGCAACAGTCGACAACAGTCGACCAGAAAATTATGAACGAAAGATGTCGATCGAAATCGACAAAAGTCGAGTATCGATTAGTCAATCGACAACCGCAATCGGGGCCTTTATATAAATATACAAATCTAACCCCTGAAATCAATAAAATTCAAAAAAAAAAAATTTAAGCAACAAGATTGCGGAGTGTAAGAGTGGGCAGAGGATTTTATTCAGTTCAACATTTGTGAACAGACCTTCTGACACCCATTTTGCTTTTGTTCGAGATACATGAGAGTCTCTAGACGCACCAACATTTAAAAATGAAAAGTCGAAAAACTCATTCGATACTCGACTAAACGTCAAAACTCTATCCCCGACCAAATCTTAACCATCCTTTTATCCATAACATCGGTTGTCGGGGATGTTGTTTTTGCTTTGCGTGTAAAATGATGTTATGTACGTAACATTCCTGTGAAAAAAACACGCCTACTGATGTTTGTTTATGGAGGAGGTTTTTCTTATCACGCTGATTAATTTCTATAAACAAATTTTTGGGTGAAATGATTAATAGCGGACTCAAATAGTTCATAACTATTCTCTTCCAAGAAGCACGGAAATACTGTTCCTTTATATTATTGTTCTGATTAAAATTTTCAAAACATATTTTACAAACTGTGACCGTACCCTAAGTGGGGGGTATTCAACTTTAATTCATCTCCCTACTTCAAAAATCTGTCTATCGCTGTGTTTTTAATTTACTCAGTTGGAACTGAGTTGAAACTTAGGTTTTTAACTAAGACATTCTTCACATAGCTTGAGTGTCATCCATCCTATCTTTTATACGAATACGAATACCTTATAATGAAGCTTATAGAGCATACTGTCGGTTAATTAAACACTTCACAGGGAGGGCTGAATTTACTCAAAACAAAAATAAATTTCAATCAATTGCAACAACTTTTCAAACCAAACCTACTTTCCATTTTCAGGTTATTGCTTTCAAGGCGACTGTCCAACGTTGAGCCTGCAGTGTGAGGGCATATGGGGCTATGGAGGCTCGGCCGCTGATCGCCAATGTTATGAACAATTCAACTCGAAAGGATCCATAAACGGTCATTGCGGTCGAGATGCCAACGAACACTATATCAAATGTGATCCAGAGTAAGTATGCTCATTTTATTTTCAGATATTTTTCAAAGACATTCTTTTGGAGCATCATTTGAGTGACGTCGACATACCTAACCACTTTTTTTTATATACTCACAACGAACGACCAGAGTTTCTCTTTTCAAAGAAATAAAAGCAAAAGAATTAATTTTCCCATTGAAGAAGTTCGCCCCTAGATTTAGAAAAAAAAAAGAGGTAAAACATAGCAACGGTGGCAATTTGGTGGTTGGTTGTCTTGTGTGTCACAACCATGTCGAGAAAATTTCGCTTCTCATGATGCAAACAGGGAATCAGGGTTCGCTGTCGAGAAAGCAATTACTGTGATGGACATGCGTTTATATTTTCTATGTAATTATCCAAGAGCTGAGAATTTGCAGACTGCGGTTGATAGATGAACTCAATTTGAGTCCCGGCAGAGGTAAAAATACAAGACTACTACCGGTAAAGGATGCAAATTTATTCAAAACCTTTTATACCAACCTTTATTTCATCGAATGGGGAAAGCACGCCATTTTAACACTCAACGGAAGTTTCTATAATTTTTATTTTTTTATTTTATTTTCTTAATCCATCGTCATTAGCCTATTCTCGTTACTCAAAAATGAACTCTTCTTTTTTACAGAAATGTTCAATGCGGCACATTGCAGTGCAAGGAAGGAGAACGTCAGCCAATTAACGATGGTATTGATCAGCTTTATTCTCGGACTATTATTTCAATTAAGGGCGTGGAATACGAATGCAAGTAAGTGAGCTCCAGCCAATTACAATGAAAATTATACCGGGTTTTTGTTCCCAAAGAAGGTCTTTAATTTTTAATGAAAAGAAACCAATTTAACGAAAGTCCTATATGAAACATGATCATAGATCCTGCGAAGTTCCGTCAAGAACGGATATTGGGCAATGTCTTACCTTCATCCACGCATAAGTCTTCTTTGCTCTTTGCAAAGGTATCCTCTACCTCTCAACATCTGCAGACCTATACGACGTCTTCTTGCACTCAAGAGTTTATTTCTTTTTATAAGTTCAGAGAAGAAGTTTATCGCGTAAGACTGTATTCCAGGCTGTTTCCACTCAATGTCTATTCAAACAAATAAGTTCTATGCTAATACGCTGGGGTTGGGACCAACCCCCAGCAAAAGTTCTTTCGGCAATACTCTTCTGAATAAAACTATGCCTCGAAAGTCCCTTATGTTTTATAGGCTAACATTATTTACTTGAATTATTTTCTTGATGATTAATTATTGCCTTTCAGAATACGTAGTTATGCCCCAAAAAATTTCTTATTTCAAAAAAAAAAAAAAGGAAAAAAATATAATTGATTTAATAAAAGTTTTCTTGATTGTTTTCTTCTATTCTCTTAACAACAGGGCAACAAGCGGTCAAGTGGGTTCTAATGAATATCCAGAACATGGTCTTGTTAAGGACGGCACCCCTTGTGGGGATAATTTGATTTGTGTGAATCAAACGTGCGTTAGTCTGTTCCCACATATTGACCAGACCAAGTGTCCAGCCAACAAACAAGGACAAGAATGCTCTGAACATGGGGTAAGTATGAATGTTGTGTTCAATTGAATACTTCGTTTTACAAAACGGCATAAGCGGGGTGATACGTATTTTAGTTCATTTTCTTCTTAATTTATATGAGTAGCTACCCCTATATCCATCGATATGTGGTTGGTACTCGAAACGCATAAATTGAATAAAGTCTTGTCAAAGTACCTATTCAATGAACTTCACAGGGTGATGCAATAGTTTTATTTATCATAGAATTTGTAGTGGGACATTGTTGAGGGCAAAATGTAAATTGTCTCTGACCGGGTGAACATTTAGAAATAACCAATTCTTTTTACCGAACCGTAGTTTTGAAGAATTTTCAAATTAAATTGAAGGCTCTTCTCTTCCAAACACAAATTCTCAAATTCTCTACTTTATTTGTGAACGCCCGTTACATTTGTTACAAATTACAAATATATTTTTGCTGGATTCATCCCTGATAAGTACACCGAATTCAATATGAGACGAGAAGACTATACATATACATATACAAAGAATACATTGATACATTTTATTTCATGGGCTCTTACACAATTGCTTAATTGAATTAATAGGCAATTTGCCAAAATCGTTGGTAAAGTTTTGGTACATTTTGATTGAACATTTTTAGGGATAAATGAATACCTATGAGAAAGGGAGTGCTAGTTGTTAGGAACTTTTGCGATCACTTTAGGAAAAGTTATGGAACATGTACTCTTATGAAATGCTTCATTAAAGATTCAGCTAAACGAAGAATGATACGCAATGGAGTTGCAAATTAAATGAACAGCATGGGATAGTTTCCCCATTGGAATATATTTTAGTTGGTATATCTACTGGTTCCAGCAAAGTCTTTTTTTTTTCATTTTTACAAAAAAAAATTCTTCTCAAGTCAAAAATATACAATTGGCTTGCATTAGGATGTTTAAAATAAAAAAAATCATGTTTAAAAGTGCTATTCCGCGGCCATCTTAGAAGGAAAGAAGGTTTTACGATACTTTACGTTCAATTCGGTTGGGCTAAGTAGTTGAGAGGATGATACAGTAGGCCGCATCGGTTCTCTTTAAACCCGATGCCATGGGAAAATAAGACATAGTTAGAGCTGAGAGTGGAGAAAAAGGTTGGAAGTTTGATGTGGCTCGCATATAAATCATGTTGAATCAATAATTTTTATGTAGTTTTTTAGAGTCAGTGTAGTACAGTGTGTAGCGTAATGGTAAGGATGTTTGTCTGCTATGTATAGGAGTTCAAAGCCTGCGTTCCAGAAACGTAAAATTATCTGTCCACTGTTATCGCTGGCTTTTCGCTAGGAACTGTCAGGTCCATTTCAGTCCTTATAGAAAAACGCTTTCTCACTCAGCCGTTCGGAATCACCAAAAAAATGTAGACGCATAAAATGATTTCAGCAACGAGGTTAGGTTAAAACTCTGTAAGGAAGCAACTGACGCACTCAAGCCATTATAAGGTTCGCCATAATACCACATGAATGATGTGACAGATTGCCTCATTTAACTTAACCATATTCAGCTTTTAATAAAGCGCTGGAGGTGTAGGTATGGTATCATTGTTTATCAGACCGCTTGAAGCATCGAAGAAGAAATCTCCTATAGATGTAGTTTACGTTCAAGGGAGAGAGCAGGACATAAAGTGTAGCTAAAGTGTAACCGTGTAACACCACACCAGCATTTATGAAGTGGGTATCAGACTTGAAGTCATCCAATACAACTTGTATTGAACGGTCGGAAAGGTAATTTCTAATCCAACGAAGAAGAGACTCATCGATACCAAAAGCACGCATTTTCGACAAAAGAGACTGATGCCAAACTCTATCAAACGCTTTAGAAATATCAAATGCAATAATCTTACTTTCTTCAAAACAATGTAAAGATTGGTTCCACTTTTCGGTGAGATATGCCATCAAATCACGAGTGAACCGTTTGCAACGGAAACCGTATTGACGGTCATTGAGAAGCTTTCGTTCTTCAAGATCCTGCTGGGATTTGTCCGAGCAGATAGAAAACTGCATTTGTCCAGCCTGTCCCTAAAAAAGGCGAATCTTCCTCCCCTTACAATTACCGTCCAATTGCACTTACTTCCCTTCTTTCCAAGGTCATGGAAACGTTGATAAACCGTCAACTCATGAGATATCTTGAAGAACGAAAGCTTCTTAATGACCGACAGTACGGCTTTCGTAGCAAACGGTCCACTGGTGATTTGATGGCTTATCTCACCGAAAAGTGGAACCAATCTTTACATAGTTTTGGAAAAAGAAAGATTATTCCGCTTGATATTTCTAAAGCATTTGATAGAGTTTGGCATCAGGCTCTTTTATCGAAAATGCGTGCTTTTGGTATCGATGAGTCTCTTCTTCGTTGGATTAGAAACTTCCATTCCGACCGTTCAATACAAGTTGTAATGGATGGCTTCAAGTTTGATACCCACCTCATAAATGCTGGTGTGCCCAGGGCTCCGTTTTGTCTCCAACTTTCTTCCTCATTTTCAAAAGTGATCTCTTGTCTGAAACTTCTAATCCGCTTAAATGTTTTGCTGACGACTCAACCCTCAGCTTTTCATATTCGTTTTCAAATTCACGTCCCTGCTCTTCGGATGTGGAACTGGAACGGTTGCGTATAATAAGCCCATTGAATTCTGACCTTGACAGCATTGTTACATGGGGTCTTAAAAACCGAGTAGAATTCTATGCTTCGAAAACTCAATGCAGTCTCTTGTCGTTGAAGCTTAAAATTCCCCCCCAAGAAACTGAAAAGCTGTCAGTACTTGGTATGTGTGTAAACGATGACCTTCGTTGGGATGACCACATATCAAATATGTCGCCAAAAACGCTGCTAAATGTTTAGGTTTCTTAAGACGATGCAAGAAGTTCTTCACCCCTTCTGATCTGGCTACAATTTATAATGTTCATCCGCCCAAAACTGGAGTATAACTCTCATATCTGGTCAGGTGCCGCTCAAACATCTTTGCACCTGCTTGATAGGGTACAAAATAGAGCGTTAAAATTGATAGGTGATGGTTCAATCGTAGAATCGATTGATTCTCTTGAACATCTTCGAAACGTCACCTGTCTCTCTCTTTTTTATCGCTTTCTTCACAAACAGTGCTCTAGTGAAGTAGCCAGTTGCATTCCTCCCCTGAAGCAATTTAGCCGCAACACCCGCCTCGCTAGGAATGCTCATCAGTTTTACCTTGAGCCCAACTTCGGACGTGCAGTCAAGTATAGAGACTCGTATTTCAGTCGCACCACCCGAATGTGGAATGCTTTATCTGGCTCTGTATTTCCCCTGCATTACGATTCACAAAGGTTCAAAAGCAACGTGCATCGGTGTCTCCTTTCAAATCCTCTCCTATTTTCCTTAATGCTCGCACTGTGTTTTTATAACATTATAAGGGTAGTGATAACCCCTTGATGTACGCGTTAATTAAAAAAAAAAAAACCCGATATTTCATGAGGGACGTTAGTGCAATTGGCAATTGGATGGTAATTGGAAGCTGGAAGGGGTGGCAGATTCGCCTTTTTTATGGACCGACTGGGCAAAAACAGTTTTCCATCTGCTCGGGAAAATCCCAGCAGAATGGGAAAGATGGAAAAGTTTACGCAGTGGTTTTGCCAGCGTAGAAGAACACCTCTCCAGAATAACGGCGGGGATACCATCTGGACCACCGGATTTATGTTTGTTGAGATCTTTGACAACTCTCGCAAACGAGCGAGTTCGAAAAAAAATATCTGCTTCATCAAAGAATTTGCAGACTCGAGCTCAGGTGGAGCCAATACGCTATGAGGAAGTGTCGAGTTGGCAACAAATTGAGCTGCAAATTGGTTTTGTCGATGGAGCTGACATACGGAGAGTCATTGAAGACGAGAGTTGGGACCGATGACGTGGTCGAGTTCTTAATGTTCTTAACAGACCAAAAGTTTTTGCCTTACTTTTCGGTCATGTAAAAACGTTTGAACAAATTTCGATTTTCTACTGTAGGGTTATCTTTAAATTTTCGAAAACTACTTTCTCTATTCCTAATCGCCTCTTCACAGCTTGAATCAGACCACGAACTCTCTTTGGGGGTGATACTTTTTATTCTGTAAGAAACAACATTTCTAATGCCGTTGATAATTACGTTCGATATCATATCAGCTAATGCGTCAACGTTTCCGTCGAGAAAGCACAATGACCAATTAAAATTTCGAAAGAAATTATTCAGGCCGTTCCAATTGGCTTTCTCGTATTGCCACACAGTTCTTTTAGGGACTTTATCTTTTTTTTACCGTGATGGAAAACGAAAAGTCTACCGATATGACACAATGGTCCGATTTGCCAAGAAGAGATGTTACTATTTATTACCCTGTATTTTTCGGGATGAGAAGTGAGAAATAAGTCAAGAGTGTTGGCCGTATGGCCTTCAGTGTCTGGATCGCGAGTGAACTAGTCAACAAATTGAGTTAAATGATTAAACTCAGCAAAGACCTCAACATATTTTCCTTCGGGTTTTGTCTGGCCAGAATGTCGAAGCCAACCAGAATTGTGTACGTTGAAATCGCCAACAATTGCCATTAAAATGTTTTGTGAAAAACCATGCAGTAGGACTCTTTAGGAATACAATTTCTTTTTTTTTAAGAGTAAATAGTGAAAGGAAAACGTTTTTTCCAAAAGAATCGAAACAATCCCTACTTTTTCAAGGAAAACTATGATTTCTCAAAAACCTTTTTTTTTTCTTCAATGTGGATTCCAATAAAAATCCCTGCATATAAGGATTTTTCCTTTCGTGTACTCCTGAAGTATCAAACGCAAGCTCTTACAACGCATAAACCTAATCTCATTGTCATACCAATAAATTTTAATTCGGCTGTCCGCTAAATTTTAATTTCATGAGAGTATTTGAAGTAAAATGAAGAAAGAAGTGACTCATGACTACTTAAACTAACCAAAGGTTTACTTCAAAACAAGAAATTAAATTTTTTAACTTTTGTTTTCTGAACTTCGATTTTAAAAGCTTTTTCTTTGTTCATCCTAGAACCAAATGAATAAAATGACTGTCGTCTAGCTATACTATTGTAGTCATTAATTTCTGAATTGTCGGGAAAAAATCATTTCAGAAAACTATTTTTCACATAAAAAAAGAAAAAAAAATGATATAAAAATGTTTTATATTTTTACTAAACCAAGGTGTGCACTAACACAAACCGCTGTTTCTGTGACATGGGCTGGGGAGGAATGGATTGTAGCCTGGTTGTGATTTTGACGACACCAATGCCAACAGAAGCCTTACCAACACCAGAAAACACAATAAAAATGGAGAAAAAAGAAACGCCATATGGTAAGATCAATAAATACCCAATTTTCATTTGTTTATTTCTTTGACTTAAACCAAAATGATGGTCTGCAATTGTGTAAATACTTTTAACAATAAATAATGAATTTTTGCTTCGATAATTTTTGAAATATTTGTCATATTAGTATGATTTTTAATACTTATTTTTTTTTTATTTTAATTTTTATCTTTTTTTAAATTATAGAATAATAATATGACAATGGTAATCTAAGAAGTTCAGACTTTGAATTAAAACTATTTTTTTAATATTTGCTTATAACTGGCAGGGTCTACTTACTTTCGATAGTTCGAATTTTTGACCGTATTAACCCCAATTTTTACATTTCCCATGAATTAAATGCATGATTTTACAGTAATGAGTTATTTTAATGATTTTTTTGAAGAGCAATATTTTGTAATATGAAGAAAACAAAAATAAGACAAACACGAAATTGTAATTTTCACTCAATGGATTTCTCTTCGAACCTGATGGATGTGCGGTAAAATGTTTTTTTTTTTTTCTTTTGTTGATTTCTATCAAATATTCTTATTCGCAGTTTAAATATCCAAATATGAAAAATAATACACAGGGAAGAACGTCAGTGAAAAATCTGACACCATTTAAACTCGAGTTCAGAAAGGGACAAATGATAAATCAGACTATAGAAATGTTAAGGATAAGCAAAGGTTTCCTCAATTTTTCTGACATAATAATTGAATACTCATTGACGTCCGTTGCTTACAGTGATGTTGAAAATGTCTCTTTCCCAAAGGTTTAAATCTCGTATCTGATTTGAATTGATTTTCTATATCTAAGTGAACTTTTCTGACTCAATTTAGTAAATCTTGTGTTCTTAAAATGGATTTCTGGTTTTCATTTGTCCATTTCTGGTTAAAGGCAGCAAAAATTGTGGACAACATTTTTGAACATTTACTAAACTGCTTTTTTTTAATTTTTATTTCAAATCTTCACAAAATTTTTTTAAAATTACATAATAAAGTGAAAGAATTGAACCAAATCCGAAAAAACAATCAATAAACATCTTACAGGCAAATCAGATCAAAATAAAATCAGCACATTAACTATGGTCATCATTTTAACTGTAATCGTCAAGTGTGTCTTCATTTGTTTCGCAACTATGGCGGTTTGCTACAGGTAGAGTACCAAGCAATCAATAATTTAAATCTTAAAACACATTAAATTTTTTTGTTGTTTTATTTTTGTACAACAAACACCAACAAAATTTTAAAGACTTATAAAAAACGGAAACATTTAAATCACAAAAAAAAAAAAAATATAGTAAAATGAAATTAAATGTCACATTCGCACTTCAGAAAAAGAACTGTTTAGTTTAATTTGATTTTATATTTTTAATTTGTATTAATAAATTGGTGTTGTTGCCGTGGTAATAAATTTTGTAAATGTGTATTTGTAAACATTGCTTGGTTTTCTGTCTTAAACCCTATATGACTCTTATATATTTATACATGTGTAAATAAGTATGTCTTTTGGTGTAAATATGTAAAGAAGTTTTCCTATCTCCTATAATGTATTGATATTTTGATGTTTTGTCTATGTAAGTGTGGTATGATTTTTGTGTTTGTCGTAAAAGGACATTGCGAGTCTCCTTTTTTTTAATTCAATTTTATTTTTAGTAAAATTCTTTTGTAAGTGTTTTGTTTTGTTGTATTTTCTTCATAAATTTTTTGAAAAGTATTTTGATTTTGAAGCTTATTCATAGTCTATAATTTCAAAACTCAATACTACTTCGATGGTCATTTTAAAAATTAGCATACCTATTGACTTAAATCGTAAGACATCTAGTTGATGAGATATTTTAAAGTCAGACAATTGTCAGACTTATTGTCATTAATTCAAGCTCTTTCATAAAAACTGTCTTAAATGAGTCTTCTATAGCAAAAGGCTTAAAAAGTAGATGATTAAGTTGAGAACAGTCAAAAATAAGAATGTATATCAAATAGAAATAGGAAAAACCTTAACGTTTTTCGCTTCGAATTGATACCATAGCGATGAGCCTATGGAAAAGTAAAATAAAAAAAAGATTATCTTATTTCTTCTGTAAATTAAGTGTTTCAATGCAAAATAAATTCTTAAGGAGAAGATAACTTCACTCTTTGATGGTTCTCGAGGCGTTTAATTCAAAATCAAACTCTCTGAGACTTGTAATATTTCATCAGTGGCCTTTTTCAATAACTGACAAGTTTTTGATTATTAGTATTTATTAACAAAGTTTGAGACGTTTTTATTTATGTTGTTTCATCAAACGTTGCTGTTAAGAATTTTTCGGTTGTAGTTTACTAAAGGAAATTCGTGGATTAAATTCGTGAACTAGTTTCCTGTTCGTTTTGGAAAAAATTACATTCATGTTTCTCCAACACGATATTGAGGTTGTAGTTCACAATTTACAATCTTGTTAGATTAAGACATAAACTTTTCAAAAGATTGGAGATTTTTTAATCCTCGTTTTAATTTTGACTTTTATTTGTGAACTTCCACTTCACCATAGAAAAAGAATTTACATAAATTGTCCAGTTTGTAGGAATATTCAACAGGTTTACGTGTAATTTTTCATACAAATTTGTTTCTTTTTCACTTTTATAACAAAAATGTCTTTGACGAAGTGATAGCAGTCCAAGAGATGATATTTTTTCAAAATTTTGCTCGTTCATATTGATTTTTTTAGTACAACGTTCATCAATATCATGAAAAATAAATTAAAGTTACGGTGCAACAGGAATTTTGAAGACTTGTCAAGTTTGTGAATTTAAAATTTGTAGTTGGTGAAACAAAAAACTGAATAACAAACTTGTGAGTTACAAGTACAATTTTTTTGCTTGTTACTTTGGTGAACAAGACCAGAATTGTTTTAAAATAGAAAATATCTTTTGAAACTACTCTTAGAGTTAGAATGAATTATGATGGTGCGCTGACAGCCAAAAAGCGACATGATGAAGCTTGAAAGTTCACTCAACATAAGAATGCTACAGTATCTCTAATTAATGCGACTTAAGGCTATAATCTTGCCCCCTGTTCCATTTTGAAAGGGATATCAAAAACTTGTCTCAGTTCTTTGTTTTTCAGTCGTCCTTCGGTTACGCATTTGTTGCGATTTAGGCAGGATAGTGACTTGAGTTTAACTATAGTAACACCATAGTGAAAAAAACGTTAGTTTGGCCTTCTAGACTCTCAATTTTTGTTTTAAGCAGGCTTTGAGAAATTCGGTCTAATTGTTTATTTAGATTTTTTGGATTTAACTTTTAATGGATGCTTGAATGCAATAAATAAGTGGACTAATGGGCCCATGTTCTAGGTTTTACTAACGCTAGTTGGATGAAGTACCATAATTAAAGCCAGGTATTCAATAAAGCAGATGGCTTAAAAGATCTTTGAATCCGTAGATCGGAAAAATCAAAAACATATAAGTGTCAGTGATGAATCTTAACATTTCATTGACATTTTGTCCCAATTTAAAGTACGTGTAACTTGCTTTTTTAGAGATTATTCGAAAACGCACTTTATATATTGCGGTTTACGACGTTATTTTCACTTTCAATCCTTACAGTTTTGTAGCGGATACCTTTGCCTCCCTGTTTTCCTGTAGTTCCCTTTTTTCAGTCAATGATGTTTGATTTTTTTAAAAGAAGAAGAGAAAACAATTTTAAACAAGGTGACCAAAGTTCTATTCCAAAATATTAGTTTTCTGAAAGCTTCCAGTGTTATACAAAAACATTTATAATTTGGAATCATTTTTGGGTTTGAACCATGTCCTTTTTCAGTTTGAACCATGTCTTACTGAACTTTTCTAGCTCTGTTAATTTTATTCCAAACTTGTCAAAAGACTTTAGAATATTGTTTCATTTTTTGAAATAAAAATGTTGTCTGTCCTCAAACAAGTTGTAAGTTGTGCATAAGAAAGCAAAAAAATTTTTATTTATTTATTTTGTTATTTAAGCAAAAAATAGGTAAACTATCACCATAAATAGTAAGTTTTCTTAAAAGTAAAACGGATATTTTGTCATAGGCTACATAATATCCGCTAGGGTTTTGTCATGACCTTGGCTCTGGGTGGTTTTCTTAAACGTATGCCTTTAACACAGTCACCCTTCGGGTTTGCTCTGACCTTGTCCTTGGCTTTGACTTGGGCTTTTGTTTTGGCTGTGGCTGTGGCTGTGGCTGTGGCTGTGGCTGTGGCTGTGGCTGTGGCTGTGGCTGTGGCTGTGGCTGTGGCTGTGGCTGTGGCTGTGGCTGTGGCTGTGGCTGTGGCTGTGGCTGTGGCTGTGGCTGTGGCTGTGGCTGTGGCTGTGGCTGTGGCTGTGGCTGTGGCTGTGGCTGTGGCTGTGGCTGTGGCTGTGGCTTTGGCCTTCGCCTGGGTTTTCCCTTTGGCTTTGGATGTGACTTTCCCTTTTCCTCGATATAGTTAAAGGAGCTTTTTGTTTGCATTTGTTCTTTTCTATTTTTTGAGTTGTCAGAGCAAGAATCAGTCTGTTCGGTTTTCTTTGAGTTGGAGTCATGAGTTTAATTGAAATGTCCAAACGTAATCCGAAATCGAGGGCGCGATGGTGAAGAAATATTGACTTTCAATATCTTAATTATCAGTTGCTAAAGCGCGATTGTGCTTCAGGCATAAATACCAACTAATAAGCAACGACTTGCAATAATTCTGCCTCTTTAGTGAATCAATTAAAACAGAAATGTCCTGATTAAGTTATGATTTTATGAAATCCTTAGTTTCAATTTATTAAAACTTAAAACAAAAACTACATCCAATGAAAAATGATTTTAAAACATTTTCCTCTCTTTTTAGAAATGAAATCTTTTTTCCCAACACAGACACTCTTTGTTCGAGTTCTCCCTAAAAATGCATGTTGATTTTATTTTTTTCCTAAAAAAATATATAAAATATATTTATACATATAATGATTAGTTATTGACCGCATTGTTGAACTTCAAATGCGGCATTGAATAGTCGCTTTCAAAGGATTACCATTGTCATAGAGGTTTCCTTATACAATTGAAATAAAAAAGTTACTCTTTGGTTGATAAAATAAAAACAATTATTTTTATTTGCTAATTTTATTAATAATGTGTACTTAGTAAAAAAAAGATATCAACACAATTAATTTATTAACTTTATTTTCAAATCAATTCCATATAAATTCGTGAACATCATGACGCTGCCTTAAATGGATTTATCAACAAAATGGTATCCCACTACAATTAAAAAAAAAAAAATCCCAAACAATATTTATATGCAAATAAAACTACAAAAATGGTTTTTATTATGATGTTCTTTATACGTCTTACAAAAAAAAAAAAATGTAATATTTTTAATAATATTCTACTCGTATAGAGAACTACCACGGCTCAAATACAGTGTTCTTAGTTGGTGTACTAATGTCAGTTGTTGGGTTCGTTTTTGTAACATTCACCTTGATGGCACTGTGCTACAGGTCAGTTGTAGTACATAGAAACTTCTCCCTGTGTCTGAGGTTAGTTGAAAAGAAGTAATGAAAAAGATTGTTGTTTATTTTTTTTCCAAAAAAAAGAGAGAGAAAATTAGTTAAAAGAGAAAATAAGAGATGAAAAAACTGAGAGCAAAACGCACAAGCAAACAAATTACAAAAAAGCAAAAAAAAATTGACGTATGTTAATTTTTTTTTTCGAACAAACTACTCAAAAAAAAATTTACAAAACAAAGTACAAAGGTAGTTGATAAACAAAAAAAACTTAACTCTTTTTATTTTGAACTTTTTGAAATTTCTATTTATTTATGTTTATTTTTTTTTTCTTTTTCAACTTTTTTTGTACAAAGACAAAAACAGACTCAACTTAAACATTTACAGTTAACACCAGTCCACCACAAAATATACACACTCAATATTTTGTTTACTAATTATTTTTCACTATTTAAATTATATTTGCACTGTAATTTTTATTTTATTGCAAAAAAGAAATCAATAAATAAATCATCGGAGCACACTTTTCTACTTCTGTTGCTGTAGTCTGTGTAGATATGTAAAATCGGAATTTTTTTCCACAAAAAAAAAATAATAAAAATACAGAAGCAAATAAATATTTGTAAAATACAATTTAAATTTTCATTTGCAAACATATCCATTTAGATATTTGCCTCCTGCTTTTTGCTTTATCCAGAATACATTTTTGAAATTTTTGTTTTTGTTTTTAGTTTTCAAGCACGTCTTAACAAATGTCGTACATAAAAAATACTCGTAGATGAATCCATTTTCAAAGCTCGCATAAAAACGCATTTTTATTTTCCAAACGCTTTCTTCGCTTTTTTTTCTAAATGTTTAAACAGAATTTTATATCAAAGAAAAAAATTTGTATTTAATCAAAATTATGTTTTGAACCCAACTAAAGTACCTACCCACCCTAACAATTCAAAAATACAACAACTGCAAGCCCACAAAAACTATATTTAACCATTTCAAGCTGTTATGACCCACTACATACATAATAACAAGTGTCCCTAAGTAAGTCTACAATGTTTGGCAAAATAAAGAAAAAAGTGAGACACTATGGAAGCTTTTAAAGTGAAAACATTAAAGTCTGAGATCTTAGAGAATTAAAATGTAGGTAGACCAGAAGATTGTTTGAAATCGAAACTAAAAATTTACTCCTATTGAATGATGAATGATTTCGCTGTCCTCATTTCAAAGAAGTGCTTTAGTTTGTCCGTTTTAAAAGGTGATGCTGATATTACTTTACAGGAAGAGAGAACAGTGTTGCGGTAAGCCAACAGGCAATGTTCTCAGATAATTTTCTCACTGCCTGGTACTGGCCTGATCTGGGAGCTTCTTTGGACATTTGTCAAGAGCACAACCCGATGGGCGTTAAATGACCCCAATAATATATATCAAGACTCAATGAATACTTCCCAACTTTGTTAATAAATGTTAAGCATTCTCTTAATCTCCTAGCAGACCAAGGACAATAAAACACCTCTTTTGGCTTCCTTAAAGTGCTTCTCCTTCTACAAACACTTTTAAAGTGTGATGTGTTTACGTGCTTAGTAAACCAAAGCTCTACGGGTCCTGTGCAGCAAATTATGTCTCTGTTTAATCCTTCTATTTTTCTTATACATATAATTAGGGCGCACTTCAAGGCGTTATACGAATAAATGTATGTTCAATTTTATTTACCGCAGGGTTTGTGTAGATATGAACAGAAGACATCGATGAACACTGACTTTCTGTCTTTGTAAATGGCAATTTTAGTGAGTCTTGTAAGGCTTTCCACATTTGTGTTGAGCTGCTAAAATATAATATCTTGATGCTCGACCGTTCCTCTTAAGTCAAACTCAAAGCAAAACTGATGAGCATTCCCAACGACACAGGTGTTCTTCCTAAATCATTTAACTCACTAGAGCGCTGTTTGTGAAAAAGTGATAAATGTGACTCCCTTATCGGCTTAACAGCTCTGCTTTGGCCCCGTTCAAGCTTGTGCGTGCAGACGTGGTTTTTACGTTGTAGGCTTAAGTAATACCACACTCTTTAAGAGAGAGGATGACGACACAGTCAGTGGAGCAATTCCTCTGTACATTTTCTAGAATCAAGTTCCAAATACTTGGCGTAGGCATGGTGAGTTGGTTAGAGCCGTCAACCTACGCTCCTTATTGTGGCAGAGTTTTTTTTTTTTTTTTTCTACAAACATCTTGAGAATCGGAATTTAAATCTGAGTGCTCCAGTTAGTATTTTAAAAACCTCCGAAAGAAAGAGAAGATATGTTTGAAAAGAGCCTGTGCTAACACGACTCTTGTGCTCCTGTTTTGAACCAATACAGCCTTTTAAAATTGAAGCTGGATCAGAAACAGTTCAAAAAATTCCTGCTGGGTCTTAAGAAAACAAGGCTTTTTGTAGCGTTCTCTAATATGTAGATCATCTTTTACAAATGACAAATATTAATTACTCACTGCTTTTTGGCTTTGCTCATGCAGGTACCTTCTTTTTCCTTTTCCTTTCCGGAGCACGCAAAGATTAATTTATCAACAGGAGACAGCACTTGGTATCGCAGCTTTGAATTCAACACGTTTGTTACCCCTAGTAACAATGCTGTCATTCGCAGTAGTTTCAGGTTCACATGTGAAGTGCTGGGATGTGAAGTTGGAAGCGAATATAAGTTGCTAAAGACTGAGTTGTCATCAGTTGACAGTTGTCATAAAAAAATAAGGGCTGAGTTGTCAGCAAAACGATGAAGACTTAAGGAAGTTTCAGACAAAATGTCATTTATGAAAATAAGGAAGAAGGTCAGAGACAAAACGGAGCCCTGGGTCACACCAGCATTTATGAGCCCTTTAGTTTCTCCAGTAAAGTTGCCGACCGCCGTGTCAATGCTGAGCTGAGAGCTTAGATTCCATATTACGGCTATGACAAAAGAAGATTGTTATTCCCAGAAGCCATCATTCAGGTCCGATTGCTTTTACTAACCTAAAAGCTTCCAGCTTTTTTGTTCTTTAAACACTATTCATAAAGAGCGAGTCTAAGTATTTAAAAGAACTGGGGCCGAATCACCGCACACGTGATCGAGTAATACGTGACTGAATTACATGCTTTTGGCATTACATTCATTCGTTTTGGATGGACAATTCAGTTCAATATTGAAAATAAACTTTGAAAGCATTTAACGATACTGAAAATTTCAAGGGCTGTTTTTTAAGCTTAATACTCTATCACTATCAATCCCACTCTGTCTGTAAAAGTCCATTCTCCCACATTTTGTTGGGTGATGGTAACCCGGATTTTCTTTAAAGTGAGTCCTAGTCATATCAGGATTGTATAATGTTTTAAATGATATTTTATTGATCATTGGATAAACTGCGAAAATCTTCAGAGAGCTCTTGAAAGTAGCCTTTAACAAACTGGATAGATCATCGAATTAAAAATTGTAACTACATCTTTTATCTGGTACGGAAAAATATTTAAGAGGGGTTTTTTAGAGTTACCCGATGAAAGGCCGATGCCCACGTAGGCCTGGTAGAACCAGTGCTTATCATAAAACAGAGCTACTTCTTCCTTTTTTAACCTTAAGAGTGAGAATTTGAAACCCATCACTTTAATTCAACAACGCTCATAAAGGAGCAAAACCTCAGTGCAATGCGATATGGGACCATAGTCCGAATATTTAACTATGATGAAATAAATAGGGTGGCGCAACAGAGCGAGCAGCTGCGGGCCTAGCGCGTTTCGCTAAGCTTTGCCTTGTTGAGAGACCGGAGGAGACCTAAAATTTTTTGCCAGTTCCGAATGGATAATCGAGAAAGCGCTTTTCATGGCAATGAATTTAGTAACGACGGAACCCTTGTCAATTCCTCGCGAAAGGCGATACCAATGTATACACACTTTTGACTCTGCTTTAGTTCGAATCTCGAACCTCTTAAAGAAAAGGTAAAAGAAAAAACACGTTCTGAACGCTAAAATCTTGTTTCGTTTCGTGACGAACGGTACCTTAACGAGCGAAACTACGGAGCCAGGCATCTTCTTCATTTAATCACTCTAAGACAAATATTTTATTATATTCTTAAAGCGTCTTACAAGCAAAAAGACTTGCAGGATGTGGTACTGCAAAATATATCGTGTCAATATTTTAATAAAATTACATCCTCTTACGCAGCCACGCTGCCATTATAAACGTTCTCTTTTGAAAAATCCAAACTTAGGGGTTTTGAAAGCCGGCTTTATAAAATTAGTAAAGTTATAAAATTTCCAGGACCTACAATTTTATGCCTGTTATTGAAATCGTTTTTCTTGGCAAATATTTATTCTTGGAGGACTTGCCAGTTCCTCGCGAAAGGGGAAACCCGTGGAAAACATATTTGCTTTGCTGTTGCTGGGATTCGAACCTCTTCTACGTCAGTCAGCTAGGGTTTATCAACGTGAAAAATACCATCACCCTACGATGCGAGTCCTGGGACACCGTACCTAATATTTACTAAAATATCGCGACGTGTTGCATAAGTCAATCTTGATAGGCACTCAATAGGCACGCATATGAGACTGGGCAAGGACACGTCTGACATAAGTTGTAACGCTTTTTTTGGGAGTGCTTAGACCAAAAAAGTGATTGTTGGAGAATATTTATTGGTGAACTGCGTGGCAGTTTTATTTTTCCTCTAAAAGCATCTTGAAATCATGCGTCTCTGACAAGTGTTCTTATTGGGAGTACAATTCATTTAAAGTGATTCGGTATAGCCCCCTTCCCCTTTCAACTAACTAAACCTTAGTTTTGGAAAAGAGCAATTATTTTCTCTTCCAATACCAAAGACCAGATTATCCACAGCAATGGTGTTCGTTTTGCATTTCGCTTGACATATCCCAGCCAATGCAATCGGCAAATTCGTACTCCAGCAGCTCGTAGCCCTGCAGCTCTTCCAATTTCTTGATCAGTTTTCGTTTACAAATCTTTTTCTCACAGACAAACCCGAAAAATCCGTTGCAGTATTTTTCTTTCGAAGCCACACCGAGAATTTCCTTATATACTGTAGATAAAATCTGCTATACTCCATATAAATTTAAAGATGACACACCATATAGCAAGACTCTGACAGACAGGGTCCAGGCAAGGGTTTCCCAGAGAAGATTTTGTTTCTGAATTCGGAATTCTGATCCAAAAAAATAGCGATAGACAAAAGTTATCGCTCCGAATGATCTCCACGGTGTTTAAAACAGAGCCAAAAAAGACGAGTTCCCGGACTACCTTCAAGTTTTTACTAAAGTTAAATTTTTTTAAAGTTTTAAATTTTCTCTGTTCTCTTTTTGTGAAAACTCTGCTCTTAGTAGCCTCTTGTTCAATTATAGCCAGTTCTTATACAAGTACCTGTGATATCACGCTTGCTTTTTCGCATTTCAATATCGCTTGTGTGAAGGGGTAGCTAGTACAGACTTATGAAAGACTGTGCTGTTTATGTTTGGATTCTGTACGATTTTGAGGAACTTGGACTTCGTTTTCCAAAATTTTTTCAACATCTTAAGACTCGGTAAGCGACAGGGCAGTGTGAGTTCTTCAACACCATCCTGCAAACTACAAGCTTTGAAGGGATGTCGAAACCAGACATCGTGGTGTACGGCTTATTTCTCAAGAAACTACACAACGTTGGTATGTGGAGCTGCATAGATGGTGCGTTTCCTCAGTAGCTACGGTTTTAGTCAGCGTTTCCCTTCTTTCAAGTTGGGCATACAGTACTGAGACTGCTACATCGCTTAAACATGATTCAACAAATGAAATCCATTAAGTCAACTTCAGGCATAACGAGCGATCTTGATATCCACTCTCCAAACTCGAAACAACGAAAACAATTGGAAATTTATTATATCTGAAAACCCTAAAAAAAAACTTATCAGTAAAATCGTAAACAACATCACAACCTTTAACTGCATGAACATTTTTCAAATAAGTAGTCGCTTTTTAAAAACTAGTTTACCCATCTCCGGAGTGCATAAAGTCAAACCCTTGTCCCGAGTAGAACTAAAAGAAAACTCTATAAAAGCTTCTCTATGTTCAAATTTTCAAAACAACAATACAACCAAACAATGTAGACTTACTGTAGATCAACGAATAGTAACTCAAACTCAACTCAAACCACTAATAGCAATGAATTGACCAAAACCCCTCCATTTTAAATTCATCGCTTAACCATAAACCAAAGTGATTAATATTCTATACTTTCAAATTAACTTAGAAAAAAACCCTTAAAAAAAAACTAAATTCTTTTTTGTTTTTTATTTATCAAACTCATTTTTACAAAATTTGACATTTTTTAAACTAAAAATACACGTTCAACAACAAAAAAAAATTGCGACTCTATATTTCGACATCAGCAAGCAAAGAGAAGGAGGAAAAAAAACTTTAAAAAACACAAATTTTATTCTATTTACTTAAAAAACAATCTTTAAACAAAAAAAAATACAGAAAAACTGGCAATCTTTGATGAGATGAGATTAAATTTAAAGATAAAAAGAAGAAAAAAATTTTTCATTACTACTTTTGTCGTCATTGTGACTGTTAACTTCTATGTGAATGGTTATGGTAAAAAAAAGTTATGCAAAAAATAATTTATATTTTTTGTTTGATTACTTAACGAAACATAGATAGGTAAAAAAATAGAAAACAATAATTGAACATATAGTACGAATCTTTATGCTACAAAAGAATTTTAGTCTGATATATTTTTATACCTTATTGAAATGGCTTGATGAAAGAGCGCTGTTAGATTAGTAACTTTGAATATTTAATTTTGTATATTTTGAAATATTTTTTTATTTTATTATTTAGTTTGATTTTATAAACTTTAATTTATTTATTTGTTATTTATTATGAATTTTAATGTTAATTTAAGAATGAAGGTAAGTTTCATGTTGAAGTTATGATGTAATATCCTGTTTCCATATGTTTTTTTTTTTTTTCATTTGTTTTCATTTTATAACAAAGAACATCGCATTTTGAACTAACAATCAAAAAGAAATTATTAGAAGTGAGTTGTGAAGTCATAGAATGTTTTTTGATCGATGGAAGATTGATTGATTGTTGCCTATTTGTTTGACTTCAATTGACGTTATAAAAAAAGGTTATTTCAAATCAAATTGTGGTAACTTTGAAATCTAAAACCCATATTTCATCTAAAGTTATAAACTGCTGGCGTCAGAGGTTGATACACTTTTGACTGAAACTTTTGCACTTGCTTTTTAAGCTAAGAAGACAAACAGTCCCAATTTTCACCAATTTCATCTAGATTCAAAACATTGGAGCTGCAAAGTTAATTTCGAAGAGCGCAATAAACCAAAGCCATCATATCCTTCTTTCGTCTTTAGTAATAAGTGTTTTTTTGTCCTTAATGAAAAAATGATTCCAAGGACGTTTTAATGGAAAAATAGAACCGACTGCTGTTGAATGAGACCATCTTAGCAAAATCTTTATGCCATAATGGTATTTTCTGAACATAAGATTTCTAAAATGGAGGACAAATAACACACTGGCGCTGCGTAGTTGCAAATCGGATGTCTTGAGCGTGATCAACCTGCCAATTGTAGGCAGTCAGTGAAGCAAGCTGTCAATAAAAGTCGTTGCTTAACTTTCTTCGAAAGAAGCCTAGCTTCTATCATAATTATAACATCTGTGGCTATATACTCTAAAGGCTCACTGCAACGGTTTTGAGGAACTTTTCACGATCTTTTCTTAACCCATTTTTAGGTCGATACAAAGCCAATGACCTCGCCAGAAGGGGAACTTCCATGCCAATATCACCCAACAGAGTGAACAATGAAAAGCGTGCAAACTTCTGCTATTTCAACCGATAACTCTTCTCTAACAAGATCATCTACCCCATATGAGGTTGGGAGCAGACTTTCTCTGCAAACTCTGGCATGAAAGGGATGAACTAGATCTGCTTATCATTGCAGAATATCAAAAAGAATCATTAGCTTCTAGTCGAATTCAGGACCAAAAGAACTGGTTTGATCTACTAAAGAAAAACAAAATGGTTGGCTCAATAGGGCTTGATGTCTAGCTCTTTTTTTTTTAACCATACCTTGGTGTGTAATGGGGGAGATCTAAAAATTTTCAGATTCCGAACGCCTAAGTGCTAAGCGTTTTTTTTTTTGTGACAGTTAAATTTCTTTCGAGACTCGGAAAGTCGACAAACTTGCACTGAAATACGTCAACATCTTTTTTTCAAAAGAAAAGAAACATCTTGGAGTTATAGACAACAAGCTTCTTTCGTCGAAACACATACATTAAGGTTCGTATTTCTTTGATGACCCTAGTGATCTTACTCATATCGCCGCCCTGCATCTCTCCCGCTTCATTGTAAGCTCTTAATGGTTCCATTAGGATAAGTATGCACTAGATCCATTGTGGTATCAAAATGGGGCCCCACATGTCTAAGTTTGTTAGTCGAGCTAACAGCCTAACCCTAATTTGGTCCAAACATATCGAGTCGAAAACTGTTAAGGCACTGTTAGTCTTCTGAGATTGTAGGGGAGCCTTTGGCAAGACATAAGGTCTGTCATCGAAAAGGGTTTTTTGGATACGGCTTTGATAAGACCAATTATCTCCTGCGTCAGTTGTTTGGTGGAATAAACTTTCACGTAAATACGTTATTGCCAGGCTTGCCAACTTTAAAGAACAATAAAGGCTGTACTGGGGCCTTCTCCAGTACCTACTCTCTGTTCTGCTCTCGACGCACTGCTGAATCTTCCTCCCCTTGATACCTACATCGTGGTACCCGTGGTGTGATGGATAGCATGTCCGCCTGTTAATCCAGAGGTTCGAGTTCGAATCCCAACAGAGGCAAAAATGTTTTTTCTACGGGTATCACCTTTCGTGAGGAATTGGCAAGTCCTCCGTTAGTATTCATTGCCATGAAAAGTGCTTTCTCCATTAGCCGTTCGGAACCGGCAGAAAATTGTAGGTCCCCTCCATTCCCTCACAAGGGATGGTTGTGAGAAATGCGCTAGGCCCAGGGGCTCCTCGCTCTGTTGCGCCACCCTATTTATTTTTATTTTTTTTGATACCTACATCGTGAAGTGTACTCTTAACCATTTTTCGTTTAAACAGATTTTGTCTCTGCCACAATTCGTACTCGAGTTTTATGGAACTACCTTTTGACTTACGTCTAATGAATGTGCTTTCCGACACGATGATCCCAAGGCTCAAACTGTTTTAAAAATACACAGACTGGTCCACCCTGGAATCTGAGCTAGGAAAACACTGCTTTCGAATCTTTACAGATGGTTTCAAAACCGATGATGGGTCTGGCGACTTTGTGGAGAGCGATGAAGAACGACTGCACTCTGCACGCCTCTTTAGTCAAATACTCCTCCATCTTCCAAGCGGAGGCGTATGGTATCCAAAAGGCTATAAACAACATTGCGGAAAATGGCTGAATGGGGAAAAGTATATATGTTTGAGCGACAGCGGAGCTGTGCTTAAGGCCCTTCTGACCCTCTGACTGCTTCGAAAGTGATCCAGGAATGCAAGAGCTCTCTCAATGAGGTCGAAAGACTTAATTCTTTGGGTCTCGTTTATGTTCGAGGTCATCTCGGCATATCTGGAAATGAGATCGCCCATGAACTTACAAGGAAAGCATCTCACACAGCTTTCTCTTGACCTGAAAAGGAGCTCGGTCCACCGGGGTCCTCAGGGAGGACTTGAATCATCGATTGGATCTGTCAAGAGCACAATCATTTGGAATTCCTCCATTGGATGCACCAAAGAGCTAACGTATGCTCCCCAATGTTTATAAGAAGACATTTTTTCTATCTCGGAGCAGAAAAGAATGAAAAATGCTTATTGACTATGCCACGGCACACTTCTCTTTTGCCAAGGATTTAAACGTGTTAGGCTTAAGTGGTACCAAACTCTGTGAATCTTGTAGAGACACCACGGAGCACTTCCTGGACAAAGCTCACGGTGGTGAATAGATACATTCGGGTCCTCTTCAACACTTTGCTCTCAGCGAGCGGTAATTGTTTCCTCGGTGCGCACTGTTCGACGTCTCTGCGGATGCGTATTATCAAATAAAGTTAACAAGGTTAACCGAATTGATTGCTCTGATGGAGGATTATGTCGACCATAAAATGGACAGAGCTTCCGGTAAACTCACCAAACTGAACCATTATTTTCGAAATAAATTTGCACAATTTGCATGCGATTTTTTTTGTCAACCTGTTCATGGCAAAATCGCAAACTAAATTGAACATAAATGGCATTAGAATTGGGCGATTTGACTACAAAATGTCAGTTTTATTTTTATTCAAAAAACCAATTTCTAAGAAAACACCCGACATGTATACCTACCTCGGGAAATTTGACACTCGTGGAAAAACAATTGGATGTTTGTGTGAATCGAGAACTACTTGTTAAGACGAAGAATTCTTGAGAGATGATTCATTTCATTTCTATGAAAATGGTTCAAAAACCGAAGAAGGGGTCGGCTGCGAGGTGTACTCAAATCGACTTAACGTAAGTCTCTCATTCCGCCTTCCAAACCATTGTAGCGTGTTCCAAGCGGAAATTATGGCGATCAAAGAGATCCTATCGTGGCTAAAAGAAATTTTGATATCCTCAGCGAATATCCGGGTATTCTCAGACAATCAAAACAGCCCTCAAATCACTCGGCGCTGTTTCTACGAATTCAGTAACTGCCCTTAACTGTCGCCTTTCTCTTAAAGAGATGGCTGAACAGTTCAATATTCACCTCATTTGGGTGCGGGGCACAGAGATATCGTGGGTAACTGCAAAGCCGATGAAATCGTCAGAAAAGGAACCGTTTAACATCTCAACCAGCAGGTTGAATATTGGTATACCAATCGCTAAATGTAAACTTATGCTAAAGCAAGAGGCAATGGATGGAACAAATAATAGTTGGAACGTAATCAATGTGGCAACAAAGCTGATATGGCCAGAACTAGATCCAAAACGCACAAGACATTTGTTATCCATAACCAGATTGCAAGTTAGCTCCGTAATCAATGTCATCACCGGACATCTGATAGGAAGACACGCCATAAAACTCGTCGTTTCCTCTAACGACTTCTGCAGAAGTTGCTTAGATGAGGTGGAGGAAGAGACAATACCACACCTCCTCTGCTCATGTCCTGCATTCTCCTTTAAAGAAAACGGCATCTAGTCCTTGATGATCTAAGCGATCTGGCGAACACAGATTTTTTTTTCGGTTTTTGGTTTTTAAAATACCAGCTGGAGCACTCAGACCTAAATACCGGTCCATTGTACTACCAGTTAGCAACCTTCTATTTGTTATAGCTTTCCAGATGTTTGGAGAAAAGCCAAAAGACGCTGCCATAATAAGGAGCCTAAGTTACCAGCTCTCACCATGTCTGCGCCGAGTATCTGTAACCTCATGCGAGAAAAAGCAGGATATTCACAGAGGAAGTGCTCTGCCTCTGCGGTGTCTTCACCTTCTCTACAAGATTCACAGAGTGTGTTATCACTTAAGCCTAACACGTTTAAATGCTTGGCGAGAGAGAAGTGCCCCGTGGCATAGCCAATAAGCTTTCTACAGTCTTTTCTGCTACGAGCTAGCAAAAATGTTGCAGTCTTCTTACTAACGTTGGGGAGCATACGTTTGGTCTTTCAGCATCCAATGGAGGCATGCCATCTACGGTTGTGCTCTTCACAGATCCAATCGTTAATTGAAGCTCTCACTGAGGACGCAGGCAGACCTAACGACGGTTCAGGTCCTGAGAAAACTGTCTCAGATCCCTGCCTAGCAAGTTCATCGGTGATCTCATTTCCAGCTATGCCGTGATGGCCCGGAACCCAAATGAGACTCAAGGAATTTAATCTTCCGATCTCATTCAGAGAGCTCTTGCATTCCTGGATCACTTTCGAAGTGGTTAGAGGGTTGAGAAGGGCCTTAAGCACAGCTTGGCTGTCGCTGCCAACAAAAATACTTCTCCCCGTCCATCCATTGTTAGTAATGTGGCTTAAGGCCATTAGGATAGCATGCGCCTCCGCTTGGAAAACGGATGCGTATGGTCCCAAAGGTCTTATCATAGCCGTATAGATCCAAAGGACCCTTTTCGGTGAAAAACCCCATGTCTTGCCAAAGGCTCCTTAACATTGCCAGAAGACTGACAGTGCTTTAGTAGTTATAGACTCGACATATTCAGACCAAAGAAGTTTGTTATCTAGAATTACTCCGAGATGTTTGCATTCATTTGAAAGGGGATGTTGACGCCTTTAAGCGTAAGTTGGGTCAGACCAGTCAATTTTCTACGTCTCGTGAAGAGGACAACCTCGGTTTTAAGAGGATTGACGGAGAGACCTTTTCTGACACACCAGGTGTCAATCATATAAAGCGCAGCCTGTGCTAGTGAACAGACAGCTTGGAGGCTGGATCCAACCGAGAGCACGGCGACGTCGTCTGCATATGCTTGGGCGTGAACGTTAGATCCATTGAGCATTACAAGTAGAGAGTCGATCAACATGCACCACAGAAGAGGAGATAAAACGCCACCTTGTGGACAGCCCTTATTCACTCCTGTTGCTACATATTGTCCACACTCCGCCACATCGATTACGGTTCTTTTCACTAGCATTGCTTTAATCCGCAACACTAATGACTCGTCCACACCGTGTTCTTTGGCAGCATTGCACATACCATCGAAGCTGGCATGGTCAAAAACAAAAGCACCTTGAATGTTGATGAAAATACTTATCACAAATTCTTTCCTGTCAAGCGCGCATTCTATCCTGCTAACAAGATTTTGAAGTGCGGTTTCGCAAGATTTTGCTAAACACCGTCAGTGCCAGGTGACTTGAAACTGTCAAAAGATGCCACGGCATATTTGATGGCTTCGTCAGTAGCAACTAACGATGACGTGTACCAGCTACGTCGAGTGGATTTATCTGATTCACCTAATCTAAGGGAAATAGATTGCTGTAGTCCGATTGATATCTGGTTTCCTGAAAAATGAGTTTAAAGCATAAGACTGAGTGTCTCTGCTTATTGGACTGGGTATAGGAATCGTCTGATTTCCTGAACACAGATATCCTGCATCTCTTTCGCTTTATCAAAAGCTCCAAATGGTTTTGTTAAGTGGGATACTCCCTCGCATATTTCTTATGGTATCACAATGGACCTAATATTGGCCTAAGTGTGTCAGTTTTTTTTCTGACAGCCATTTTAACCTGAGTCGAACTTAAAACTCCCATGTAACAGACTGAATTTCTTGTGATTACCTCTACCACTATTTGATGCAAACATACAAACGTTCACCGACAATCTCAGTCGGACAATGAGGTGTTATTTAAGTCATCTTCAAAATTAAAATTTATTAGAGCTAAAGTGAGATCATGATGGATTGTCACCGTTTTATTACTATCCAATGTCTTGTTAGGCTCAGTCAACGGACAGATCATTAGCTGCGAAGCAGATAATGCGGAGAGTTGTGATCCCTTCGAGATCTCGATGCTTATAACGTTAGTGCCAAAATTGTAAAAAAAAAAAATGTTTTGCTTACAGTGAGCAAAACACTGATTGAAGGTAGGGGCCGGTATATTGAAAGAATTGGGTATGAACTGATGACCACGTTCTAAATGTCCTTAGGTTATGTTAGGTTGCATGGGGGTGCAGCCACAAGTAGCAGCACCTCACTCGGATCTCAAGAATCTATTGTGCTCCCAGGGAAAACAGAGGATGAGGAGGTGAGAGGATTGGAGAGTTAGAGGGTTGGGTTGGTGATTGGTTTATTGGAGTGGGGAACCCCCACTGAACCATTTGGAGCCCTGAATAAATGCCAGGACGTTGCTCAATGGGAGATTAGAGATGTCACCCAGTTCGTCGAAGAAGTATTCTCCGAGGGTTTTTTCCTGGTGTGGGCCAAGCTAGGACACTCACAGAGGAAATGGAACGATCCTTCCTCTGCCTCCTCATCTTGGCATCCTCCACATAAGTCGGATGTGCTAATGCCCATTCTCATCAAGTTGTGGCCCGTGAGGATGCCAATCAACAGAGAGAGCCGAGGTCTGCTTAGCTGGAAAAGAAATTCTGTTTTTTTCTTGGAAATATCTGGCCAAATGTTTCTGGAGATTCGGCATGTTTCTAAAGATGACCACCTGTCATTGGCGGTTTTTAGAAAATTATGTTTGATACTGTTTTTTTCTTGCTCTAGTGGCATTAGAACTGAGGTTTTCGTTTCGCTAAATTCGAGTGCTGACCCGATTTTAGCCGCTTATCCGCCATTTCAGTACCGATTATGTCGCGATGTCCTGGAACCCAGGTTAGACTTACTGTGTTTGTTTTGCTGAGTAGTCTAAGGTTGCTGTGACAGCTGTCTACTAGCCTGGATTTTGTGGTAATGGATGAGATAGCTTTAATGGCCGCCTGACTGTCTATGAAGAAGTCAATATTTTTGTTGATCAAGTTTTGCGTATCTAGGTGCTTTGCGCACTGTGAGTACTTCTGCTTGAAACACACTGCAGAAGTCTATTCATGGTAGGGTTATCTGAGAAGATACCTGATCCTACCCCTTCTTCCGTTTTGGAACCATCTGTGAAGACGGAAATGTAATTTTCTATTATAACCCTGTTTTCCTCCCAGCTTTCTCTTGTCGGAAAGACTGTTAGGGCCACTGAATTGAAATCAATATGCGGGGGGTATAGTCTGTTTGAATGTCTTTATCTGTATGGTTCATGATGGTTCTATGTCCTGATACGCCTGTTTTCCAATTGTTGCATTGTTTGAGTCGCAGTGCGCTCTCACATCACATCTATACAAAACCCCTTATATGAAAAAATCCGGTAAATCGAATTCTGTTAATGATTTTTTCCAACTAAGCGACTGCCTTATCTTCGCACTGCCAATTCAATGCCATGAAAGTCATCCTTCATCGGCTTAATGTCCTTGCACAATAAACACACAATGTTGATGCCCTACATTCAAGTCAAGGTGGCTTCAGCTGCAACTCAATTATGAAATAAAATTAAGGAAAAAAGTGATTGCTACATTTAATAACGATTTAAGTCGAATTCACTTGCAAAATTCTCGTGATGTTTTTCATGGCTTTATTTAATAAACTGAAGCCATTTTCCGACAAAAATATCTTTGCATACACATAATTTATTTATGTATAAAGAGGCATCCCTGTCCGTGTCCATATACAATCAATACATATCTCTATAAATACCTACGTTCGCGAAATCAATATTCAATTAAAAAGTTTCCTCTGAAATTCGTTCGCAGAGAATTTAATTAGTATTAAACTTTCGCCCCGGGCATAGGAATATAAAATTTATAGGGAGGTACTCCCATCCCCCATTCTACCAATTATACGAATGCTTGGTACCTTATAAAGTTTTTGTGTATAAAATTCACGGCGAGTATATGAACATAATTATTATCTTTGCCTTTTTCAAAAAAAAAGTATATTTTGTACAAAGTACGAGCAGAACAAATAAAATTCGAATATTATGTACGTAAATTTTTCTGACACATGAAATGTGCTTGATCACGGTATGAATGAAAAGAAAAAAAATACTCACCCCTAAAATAAAAAAAAAAAAAATAAAAAAAACCAAACTCGACATTGATGAGGATATTGAAATAGATTATCGGTAAATAAATTAACTAAAATGCGATTCTCTTTAGAAATTATTTTTTTTTTTTTTATTTTGGTTTTGTCTTTTTATTCCAAGCCCTGAGTAGAATTGTTTTTCTTTTTCGTTAATGTGTGAATCTTTTTTTGTGTTGTTGTTTGTGTTCAATGCAAAACGGACCGGGGAGCTATATAACACGGCACGTGTGTGATTTATATTTTAGTTGAGTTCTTTTTTTCCGTTTTCTTATATACATTTCTTAGATGAAGTAGGTTAATATACATATATCGAACAGGACATAATGCACTCAATGCATTTCATAAAAAAAGAAAAAGAATATTTAAAAACATTTACTATACTGGCTTTGAGTTCGTGCTGGTGCTTTGTACGGGATCACATTGTAACACAGTACCTTTATACAGACATAACACACTAGGATTGGTTTTGTTTGTGTATTGTGTATGTTAAACACAAGACAATATGTGGAACATGGCATATACTCAAATATATGACTATGTACTATATTTGTCATGTGAAGTCGTCGAATAACTTTTTAAAAATCTTTAAAAAATATATTATATTAAATATAAAAACTAAATTAATCATTAGAAAAGAAAAGAAGAGAAAAAAAAAGACAAAATGAAAGAAAATAAGTGAAAGCAAAGTTACACTTCATCATCCCACCCTGTTTTTCGTATAGACTTCATCATTTTCCGCACACACATTTTTTTGATCGTATGTCACCATCAATCATATTGTTCATTGTTAACATTCATTTTTTGATAAATTTAAGCTAGAAAAAAAAACACCATATTTTTTCTTTCGCAATGGTGGCGTTTTTTTTTTTTTTTTTTTTTATTTTCTTCTTACTCGTAATAAAGAAGAAGAAGAAGAAAAAAAGACGCCTTGTTGACATTTCAGAAAGATGAACTGGTCTCTATTTACTTTGGCGTATGATTTTTATTTAATTTTTTTGCTAACATGCGATGTCTACTGCATGTTTGTGTGTATATAAAAAAAACTGTTTTTGTAAGTCAAAGGAAATGCAGAGGGGTGCAGAGATAAAAGTATCATTTATCTTATCAAATGTTTTAAAAGTGCGGGCTTATTTGTTAAATACAAAAATTATTTTTCAATTAAAAATAGGTACCTATGGTCTATTCAGTGATCTGATGAGACAATTTACCAATGTTACAAAATTTTCTTTTCAGCAAAAAAAAATGTGGAACATGTTTTTAGACTGATACTGAGGCATATGGATTCTACAGTCTTACCCGGGGAATTATCAAAACGCTTGTGCTTCCAAATTAGTTATGATTTTCTCAAAAGCTTTCCAAATATCTCAACCTAAACTACTTTTCTTTTTTTCGTTAGTACACTCCTTAAGTATACCTACTATTTTCTAAACTTCATATCGTCCGTCGATGTTGGTAGTTAGAAGCCACCTGATACTTGGGTTGGCATTCAAGCACGGAGACTTAGGAGACTACTTCCTTGTTGTCCAAAAGCAAGGTTGTTAGAAGCCATTCTTACGTCTTCTGGCTATCCGCCATTATGAACTTCCAGTCTGTCGTAGACGGTGGCCAAATTTAGCTTTGGATAAAATTTAATATGCTTTAAGGGTACTGTCGCACCTGGAGGGTCAAAAAAATACGATTTTTCGTGAATTTTTTGTGGGAAAAATGTGAAATGGATTTTAATAAAATTTATTAGGTACAGATATTAATACATGTTAGAGCAATAGCGTTACGGATACAATTATTGTGATTTTTCAATTTCAAATGCGCTTACTTTTTGCAATTTAAGAGTTAAAAATATGTTAAATATACCAAATTTAAATTTGGAAAAATCTATGTCTTTTTATAACTTTTACTTTTTTTTTGTTAATAAAATGGTAAATTAAAAAAAATTTACCAAAAACTACAATTATTGGCACTCGACTACAATTGTCGGCACCCAAAGATAAATAAATAGTCATGGGCACCTATGTATCCACTGCTCCAAGAGTTTTTAAGAGGCTTAAAAGATACAACATCAGCTAGTTGCAAATTTGCTGTAGAGTTGGGATAAGGGCTATTAGGACGATTCCTAGTTTGACACACAGTTGACTCAATCGGACTGTAATATGTGTGCTATGACCACCAACAGAGAGTATCTGAGTATTATTAGTAGTTTTATTTTTTCTCGGATCCAAAAAGGTTAGAGTACTTTTGAAATGTACTCGTAAAATGATTGTTTCGTCATGCAGCTGTTTTCACTTATACCGCATCACCTTGTTTCAGTTTTCCGTATATCCTTTCTTAATCTTCTACCAGGATAGATGACCATTGGAGAACACATTGAACCCAATGCCCAATTTTCTTTTCGGTAATCCTTTTGCTTGCGAAACTTTTAATTACTCAAATACTCAACAATGGTCAATTCTCCTACATCAGATAAAACTGTTGGAAGAAAACATCACAGTTCAATTCGGTTTTGCTAGGCCTGGATCAGCTGTTCTAAAAGCCAAAGAGAAATGACGATTCAAAAATGATTTTAACCATCCTTTTCCTAGAATTCCCTCGCAACCAAATGGGTGGTCTCTATCGTTACTTTACTTTAGAAATTCATGAAGAGCATAAAGAACATCTATTCGGTATTTTGTAGTGCTTCCTTAGAAGCTGCTTTTATATATTTGTCCACTTTTAATGGCCATTAGAGCTTTATTAACATCTTCCTCCTGATATAATTTGTTTGTTTTCGGCATTTTATCAAATTTAAAAGATTAACGGAAAGGTTGTATTGTTATTTGCAGTCATAAAAATATATTTATTTTTGCAGTACCAATAATTGTTGTTCCATAGAACTAGCTATTGGCACCCTAGTGCCAATAATTGAAACCTCTTCTTTATTGGAACCAATTATTAGCACTCTTTTAATTAAAAATCTACCTAAAAACTTTACAAAAAATTATCAAAATCGAGTAGTTTATATAATATTATCATAAAAAAGCATAACTTTTTGATAAAATTAGAACATAATAATAGCAACTGAATAATGCCTACCAAATCTTAGGTTCTTAGAAGAAACATATAAAATTTTGGAAAAATTTGAATTTTTTAAATCGTGTTGGCATATGCATTACCACACACCTATTGAAAAGCAAAGACGCAAAATGTAAGAAATAGTTCACAGCTTACGAAAAAAATTAATTTGGCTTTCTATATTCGATGGTTTTTGAAAAAAACCATAATAAATGACGGGGTGCCAATAATTGATTTAAAAATGGGGGTGCCAATGATTCTACCCGTTACGCTATTTTGTAATTTTTTCACAGCAAAAAATTCATTACAACTGAACTTACAAGTATGTAAATAAGTAGAGGCATGTAAAAAAATGTTCTTTTTGCAGTGACCGCGATTCCACCTTCAAAAATTATCTGAATCAAAAAATTCGAAGAGTTGTCGTTAGATTACATCTTTTTCCGGTACTTATTCGGCTATAAAACCGGTTCTATTGAGAAAAAATAAAAACCCCACAATAAAGTACTTTGTTTTAGTATTAGCAATAAGTGTGAAAGAAATAACATGAAAGTTTGATGATGAATATCTATTATCGAGTTATAATATTCATAAACAAAAATTAAATTTGTCTTAAAATAATCAAAATTAAGTCCTTAATCAAATATTGAAGTTTACGGATAAAATATAAGATACCTTTTTTGTAGAGCATTAGTTTTCCAAAAAAAATCTCTTGGAACATTTTTCTGTTCAATCGATAAATGATGAGGTATGAATTTTTTTCTATTGGACTGAGAAATAAATACAATCTGCGATGCGGAGGATCTTTCTATTAAAATTAAGAGCTCATACTAGGTGAGAATTTTTTTTAAGGTGTCTAGCATCCCATTTTCCGTTGCATTTGCAAAAAAAATAAATCATCGATTTTTTTGACCCACCCTACTGCCTATATCTGCTCGCTAAAGCCGGGAATGCACTATTTATTCGAATATTCCCGATGCGAGAGAATTTGGTTTCCAGTTCGAGGCATTCGACATTTTGCATACACATTAACACACTATACAGTCACCCCATGCGATGTACGATCATCGGTACGATAATTGTATCGTGTATTTCCAGCTTACAAGTTGTCGGTAGGTTCGTATGTAAGCATTGTATTACCGTGTTCACTCACCAAGTGGCAATGACTCGAACTAAGGGCGCCAACTTTAAACGGCCGTAACTCGGAAACTATTCATCAGATCGACTAGATTTTAAAAAATCGATTTTTTTCGAACTTCCCGGTGCGACAGTGCCCTTAAAGGGTTATACCTAGGTGATAGCTAAAAAATAAGAGTTTCCCGTTTTTTTTCAAATGGATTATGGTAAAAGGTTTTACGAATAATATACTAATTCGAAAGTACAAAAAAGTTTTTATAGTTCTAATTTATAACAAAATGGATCATTTCATAATCATCCATTTTGCTAGTAAAGTACGCAAGTTAATAATTTAATATCAATTTTTTGCAATATGGTCTCCATATTATATGGAGACCATTTAAACAACAAATTGCATTTTCGACCAAGAATAAATTACTATTGCTTATAATTTTTTTGAAATAAATATGAAAAGATATAGCTTTTTATATATAAATCTTTATTTGTTGTTTGTGTTTGTTTAATGTTTATAACTTTTTTAAAAGAAAAACAACTTATCGCTTGAATCGTGTGTACTTCACTAGATAATTATCTTAAAAAGTTACGATTAAAATTTCAAGTCAATCGGAAAAAAACTGAAAAAGTATCGTTTCTGGCCAACTTAAAAGACGTAGTTTTGAGATGAACGCGTTTTAATTTACAGAACGCTATGAATTTGCATTGGAGTAGCTTCGAAAAATTAATTCTTAAAAAGTTTCTGAAGTATATTAGTATTTGGTCCATTTTGATTTCAATTCTAGTGATGTGTTGAATACTTTTAGCCAAAAAAAAAAATCGAGGAAAAAAAACTCACTTAGGTATAACCCCTTAAGGTGAATAATAAATTAACTTTCTCAGTTCAAATAAGGAAAAACTAATCGTTTTCATATATTGCAGTAGAACTTAACACCATTCAACCCGCAATCGTTTGTATACGAAATTCTAAAGAAAACGTCTTGTTCAACAGAGAAATGTCTTCCCTTCACGCTTCACTTACATTTCCATGTTTTGGATTATTACTATTCAAATTAAAGCTCTAATAGGGTTTGCTTAGTATGTTCTTCGAATTGATATAAAACTGGAAGAATGGTATGTAGGGTTACCGAGTGTTTTTTTCATAAACAAAATTTTAGTTTTATGCAAATATTGATAAGAAATTATATTTATCTTTTTCAAAACCAACAAGTGGGAATATGATAGGTGACATTCCCTAAACTACAGTAATAAATATATATTTAACATGGCTACCATGAAGTGAAGTGGGTGCAAACCCATTAACATTATTACATTAAACTTCTTAAGAGAAATAAAATTATCAAAAAACTTAAGAGTATTTTATTTTACATTAATAACTTTTACGTCCATACGAGACGCTTTTTCTTCCAACAATATTGGAAAATTTCATTTCCAACTCCACCAATATCTTTCCAACAGCTCGACTTTATGTATCAGCTGCAAAACGTGATCATCTAAGTTAAAGAAAAAACAAAAGGAGTCTTAGTTGGCATCCTTGCATGCCCCTAGTTGACGTTTGAAACCAATTTTACCTTTAGATAACATTCCTTTCTTACTTACAGCATTACAGTTCGGGGTGAACCTGGGCCTCCACCAACATCCTTCTAGGTTAGGTTAGGTTAGGTTAAAAGACGAGGTCTTACCCTTCCGCGATTTCACTGCAATGTGCTTTCTTCTGGCTATTCCCATGCCGCAGTACAGCTCATACAGCTCGTTGTTGTATCTTCTTCTCCACACATTGTTTTCGCATACGGGACCAAAGATCATTCGGACAATTTTTCTTTCGAAACGACCAAGGGTTTCCTCATCCGCTTTCGATAAGGTCCATGCTTCCGCGGCATAAAGCAGGACTGGGATGATCAAGGTTTTATACAAGGTCACCTTGGTTTTTCTGGAGAGGGTTTTGTTTCTCAATTGCCTTCTTAACCCAAAGAAGCAACGGTTGGTAAGAGTTATTCTCCGTTTGATCTCCGCACTGATGTTGTTTTCCGTGTCTACAGCGGATCCTAGGTAGACGAAGTCCTGTACTACCTCGAAGTTATGTCTATCTATTGTGACATTTCGTCCAATTCGACGATGTTCTGTGCCCTTGTTTGATGACAACATATACTTCGTTTTGCCCTCATTAACCATCAAACCCATTTTGGCGCTTCTGTTTCAATACTCGCAAAAACACCTATGACATCACGCTTTTTTCTTCCCATTACGTAAATATCGTCTGCATAGGCGAGTAAATGTACAGACTTTTGAAAGACTGTTCCTCTGGTGTTGACGTTTGAGTTTCTAATAATCTTTTCAAGTATGATGTTGAAGAAATCGCATGACAGTTTGTCGCCTTGCCTAAAACCTTTTTCGACATCAAAGGTCTTGGTGAGTTCTCTACCGACCTTGAAGGAGCAGCGTGAATTCTCCAAAGTCATCTTGCATAGTAAAATGTTGGTGGAAAATGTAGTTTCCTTCGGCTTTTTATGGTCACTTTAAGTTTGCAAAGAAACAAAAAAGATCTTTCGCTTTTTCCCGACATCTTGCATAGTCGTACGAGTTTTGCATGGATGCCGAAACTAGACATGGCTCTTTACAGCTCGGCTCTGTCAATACTGTCATACGCGGCCTTGAAATCGATAAAGAGATGGTGAATATCGATATTATATTCTCGGTGTTTTACAAGAAATGTGAAAATTTAGTCTTTTGTGGACTTCTCTGGTGTAAATTTTTTTCTTTTTCTTTTCTTTCTTTCTTTTCTTTTTTTTTTTTAGATACCATTCCATTCCGCTGTTATATTGTTTTCACAAAGCCGTATTAGTTTAGCTAAAATTTTTGCGGAGACTCCGAGGCAGCTTAGACTATAAAAAAATAGCGTTTCTAACAATTGAGTAGACATCCGCTTTGAAATCGATACAAAATTAGTACAATTTCTTTTGTAGCCAATCTTATTTAGGGGTTATCAAAGTGTTGGTTCTCTCTTTAGGCATCGCAATAGCGAAAAGCTCCTTTCAACAACGCCTTATAACAAAGATTTTTCAAAGTAGACCGTTAACTTATCAGGTGACAAGAAGAGGTGGAAATATTATTAGTAAATGTGCCAATCAAATATGCGAATGGAGCAACGAACATGGGATGGGAGATTCAGACAATTCTCAGATGAAAAAAGGACGAAGAAAAAAAAGAAATATTTGACAGGTGGCCATTTTTTTGGGCGAAATGGACACATTGGCACCCTCCTTACGTTCAAGAAATGGGAGTCTACTGACGGTTAATTCTATTTGTAGCAGTTAGTTGTACCTTCATTGAAAATCAATGAATTTATTCGAAAACTGGATGACGAACCTTTAAGTCATTAAGACGACACAGAATGCGAAAAGAATTCTGTTGGCTTGCGTGCTAGAAATGACTTTAGAAGGTGATGCTGAAAATGTGGAATGGTTCATTGAAATTAAAGGTATTCAAAACTAACCTGTCCTGCTTTTTCTCGCATAAGGTTACAGATACTCGGCGCAGACATGGTGAGAGCTGGTAACTTAGGCTCCTTATTATGGCAGCGTCTTTTGGCTTTTCTCCGAACATCTGGAAAGCTATAACAAATAGAAGGTTGCTATCTGGTAGTACAATGGACCGGTATTTAGGTCTGAGTGCTCCAGCTGGTATTTTAAAAACCTCCAAAAAAAAAAAAAAAAAACCTTCAAAATAAATCAAAAGGCTTCAATAAAATCTCAATAATTGAATCAATTGAACTATTATTTGATTTGACGAATATGATTACTGGAGTCCTTTCTTTGAAATGAATGCTTACTTCACATGATGAAGTCAAAATCGTTAATCGATTTTATGAATTGATTTCAAGCGAGTTGAATTCTCAAGTGATTTGGGTTTTTTTTTCTTGAAGTGCCACGATAATCGTGATCAAGAAAGAAATCACACGCTTCCCACTTATCTGTTTCATTAGGTTGGTCTGCCTTCGAGAATGCCCGCCGCATTGACCAAAGAAAGTGTTGGCAAACCTTTTGATTTTGGATTGATTCATATCTGAAGCAAATTAAATGCAGATATTCTTCCATTTGTCTCCAACATGAGTGCTTTGGTTTGCCTTTCTTGTTGCGTTCTAGCGAATGGGGCTACAATGCCAACTGCGTCAGCCGCGTTTTCTTTCTTGCAATATAGTTTTTTTGATATAAAGACTTGCACCTATAGTATTTCTACTATCGCATCATCTTTTTTAATACGAAGCATCTTCAACTCAGCTGCCGTCAACGTTCTAGAATAAATTTTTTACATTGCCGAACATTGTGAACCGTATGTAGGTTCTGCCTTTCAACTCAGGGTTTATTTTTCTATCACACAAGATAACGGAATTGGCTCACGCGAAGTTCTTTTCCATTTAAACAAATTTGTAAAATAATTCTGTGTCGATCAAAATACGAGCCACTCAAGTATTCAGTCAATTTTTAGACTAAAACGATACACCTTCTGAGACGTCAAGTTTCCATAGCAGAGGTCTAAAATACTCACGTATGAAGTCTCCATTGGCAGTAAAAAATGATTGATGTTCACTCTGCTCTGTTCCTTAACTCCGAGCACATAGCTAAGGATTTTGATAAAGAGTAAAAGGCTTAAGGCCTTTCCTTGGATATTTCTATTGTGACTTAGAATTCTTCGGTGACTCCAGCTGGACCTTTTACCTTGATTACTGCTCCCTCATACATATCCCAGATCTTCGCCACATAAGCCCTTGGATCCTCATTCCTCACTGTCCGCAGGTCGCCCACATTAATTTTAGTGACTGTGGACAGAATTCTTTTCGAAGTCAACTACTTACGTACCTTAAATTTTAGATTGCTTTAGTTGTTGACTTAGACGTAACAAACCCGCAATTGTCATAAGACATTCTTATTATTTTTCTCAGTCGGCTACCTAATAAACGCTCATAGATCTTCAATGTGCGGGACATCAGCTTGTTCGAACCGTAATTATCGTAACTTTTTTTTACCTCCCTTTGATTTGTTAATCGGAATAAGTTATTTTCCCTATATTGTCGAGATAGACTATCACCTCCTATATGCTTGAAGATGGAAATTGTCAACCACCCAAATTTTTATGGTCCATTGATTGGCCCAACACCTATACTCTTTTCGGAATTCTTATCAACTGCTTCACTTACTTCTTTGACTGTGATGTGAGGTATTTATTTTATTAGTTTCTGGAAAGGGCTTTAAGGAAACAGTCCGTTAAATAGGTCACCAAAATACTTCCGCCTGTGGTGAATTTTTTCTTCATCCACAAGAATATTTCCTAGACAATCGTTAAAGAACTTCAACTAACGAATCTCATGTTCATTTTTCTCCCTCCGAGTGGTAATTAGGAAGATGGTTAACTCCTTGCTCAATTTATTTTGTCGAAATCTGAATCAGTAGTCGAGGTATATATTTCTTTCAGCATCTGATACACACTCTGCATGCTTTTTTATTAGAGTCAGCTCGGCTTCTCCTACCCTTGTTTCTTACGAACTCGACTTCGAAGAATCTGTTTGCTGATAAAATTTTAAGCCGGTGCGTGTAAAATTTTGCTGATTTCCAAATATGTATGTTAGTTTTTGTACTTTCTGCAGGTTATGGTTCCTTTTCACTTCTTCTACAATCTCCTTCTCGAGCTTAACTTTGTTGTACATTTTGCTTTGTATATTCCAGCAGTCGTAATCTGGTAATCCGAATTCTTCTAGCAAAATTCAAGTAGTGGTTGAGTCTTATTAGTACCCCCTGTTCTCTGTTCGATGACAAAATAGATTCTTTCTAACTTATTTATGTCTACACCGAACTTAATGTTCTTAGACTTCAACCAACATCTTTTTTCAACAATTTCGATAACGGGCGAGCTCTCTCCTGTTTTCATCTCTGAGTTGGTTAAGGTTCTCTTCCACCAGACTGTACTGCCTAAGACGATGCCTTTACCTTCTGCGAATTCCCTCTGTAACAATTCCTCGCAACAGAGCGAGCAGCCTGGGCCTAGCGTATTTCTCACAACCATGCCTTGTGAGGGAGTGGAGGTGACCTACAATTCGCTGCCGAATCCAACGGCTAATAGAGAAAGCACTTTACATTGCAATGAATTTACTATCGGAGGACTTGTCAATTCCTCGAGAAAGGCTTTACCCGTGGCAAAACATTTTTTTGTTTCCTGTAGAGATTTGAACCACAAACCTCCCACGTAACAGGCAGACATGCTAACCAATACACCACGAGCAACACTTTTCCCTGTAATATGCTTTTGAAAACACGTCGAATTGGAGCATTAATTTCTGTACTTCATCCGCTTTCAATGTCTCATCCATAGTCTTGCTATGCGTACATTTCTAGCTATGCCTATTGCCTATGTCGGAATCGGTGCAATTCGTTGTTGAATCTTCTTCTCTACACATTCTCTTCACACACTTGACCAAAGACCACTCGGAAGAGCAGTTTTTAACGATAATGAGTTTCCTCATTTGATTTAGATAGGGAAAACGCTTTTAGCACCGAACAGCAGGACTCAGATGATTAATTTCTTATAAGTGGTTACCTTAGTTTTTTTCTTTTTTGGTATAGAGGATTTTGTTTTTCAATTGCCTTCTTGTTATTTTCCGTGTAAATAACGAATCCTAAGGAGACGAAGTCCTGTTCTACTTCGAAGTTATGTCTGTGAACTGTAATGTTTTATCCAGTTCGTCGATGCTCTCTATCCTTGTTCGATGACAACATATTCTTCGATCTGTTCTCCATTCAACCCATTTTTGCCACATTTGTTTCAATGATCACAAAAAGTCCTACGACATCACCGTTTGCTTCTTTGTAATTAATTGAACAGATTTTTGAAAAAAAATTTATCTGGTTTTGACGTTTGGGTTTTGTTCAATTTCTACAAGTTTGGTGTTAAGGAAATCGCATGACAGAGTGTCGCCTTGTGGAAATCCTTTTTCAGAATTAAAGGTCTTGGCGAGTTCTTTACTTGAGCTTTACGGAGCCGCGTAAGTTCCTAAAGCCATCCTGTTTAGTCATTCGAGTTTTGCAGGAATGCCATAATTAGATATAACTGTACAGCTCGAGTCATTAAAAACTATAATACGCAACATTGAAATCAATAAAAAGATGGTGTATATCGATATTATACTCTCGGGTTTTTCCAAGAACTGCACATGAATGTGATGTTCGACTGAGAATATTTTTTCCTTTGATCGTCCAATGAAAATGTCTAAAAAAAAATTTAATATGATTTATACGATATTCTTGTAGGTTAATAATGTTGGTTTAATTGCAGTCAGCCATTGACAATAAATCATCAAAAGCTTTAGTTCTACGTTGGTAAATTTGGTTCGTCAACCTTTAACGAAACTATTCCGTTGCCTATTCCATTGTTGGCCTTACACGTCATGCATTGTTTGTACATATCTGCTTTCAACTCTAAATTGACCTCTCAATTAAACAATTTCACAAAAAAAAACAGTAATGTAAAACAACAGTGTCAAAGGCAGATAATGACAGCCTTATCCAGCCAAATACAAACAAGGTGTGTCATGTTTAAAAGCCTAGTGTCATGCTCGATTCTCATTATTGTTTACACACAATCTTGACAAGATATCTCGAACCAGAAACTAGTGAAGGGACTTAATATTCAAATAAATGTTCATGTCTAACTGTGTAGATACTCATAACTGAAATAGGGTTTCTGTTATTGCCTACTTTTGTTGATACACAATTCTTCAACCAATTCGTGCAGTTAAAATTCTTTTCAGTCGTTTGCTTCGAACCAGTGGTGGCTGTCGGATTTTTTTAGGTTTCATATTTTAAAGTTGATCCTTTGGAACTTTTTTTTTGTTTTGTTTGACCGCAAGGACATGTTTATTGAAAACTCTATTTCCTAAAAAAAAAGAAAATACTACTGTTAGAAATCAATGATAAACAACACTATCGTAATCTTACCAAACTCACCCCAATAAGTTTATTTGTGTCGACAACCATCATTAGAACCTGAATTTCTGGTTATACTTAAGTAAGACAAAGGCGTACAGGGAACCAGTCTCCATTGAAATCAAAATAAATATTTAAAAGACGTTATAAAGCACACAATGAAAGGTTCCACTTTCTTGAAAAACTACTCCTTCCATGGGTCTTTGCCGCAGATGCTAATTTGTTCATTCTCTATTTGCAAAGAAGAGCTGCTAAGAAACGTGTGTCGTTGTGGTTGGATTAGCCAAACATCGATTTCAGTTTCATTTTTCAAAAATAAATCATGGATTCTGTTCCTAAGAGCAGAGATAGCCCATTTCAAATTTCAGCGAGGCGCTTAATTAAGTTGAAATTTCACTAATGAGCGAGATGAACCGAGCTCATACCAACTGTTCCTCTAGAAATTAATAGGGGCGATTGCAAAAAAGTAAATAGTCTAGAAGAAACTTTTAAATTTGTCTTTCGATCAATAAATTCTTGGGCCGAATTATCGCATCAGTGGTCGAGTGAGTGAGTGCCATTTTTCTTTGAAAATTCGCTATAAATTACACATTAGCAGTCTGCTGTTCATTTCTTGTTTTCAATTCGTTCAAATGCTGGTAAAACAATGTCAATTGTGCTACTTAAGAGCTCGAAAACGTGAGAAGTAATGGAAAAATCTCATGATTCAGTCACGTATTACTCGATCACGTGTACGGTAATTCGAATAAGTTAGTTGTCGACCATATTTGTGTTTCTGATTACAACTTATAGTTACGTCGACTTACAAAAAGTGCAACGGTCAAGTTAAGTAGCGAAAAGTAAATTGTTTCACACTGATTCATTACCGCTAAACTTTAAGAACTATTTGTCTTGCAGTCCAACTAGACTAAAAGAATGTGGCCATTAGATTTCAAAGACTTGCTGATTGCTGTGCTTCAAAGCGGTCTGAAGTTACAAAACCCAGAACGCTGGCTTGTACTAATTATATAAGCTGATTGGATGTAAGAAATGAAAGATAATTTTTTGTTAAGTTTGCTGCTCATCTTTGCACCTTAGTCCGTGGACAATTTTGCTACATGATTATTATCAGCCAATGTCAGTTTCTTTTGTACTGATCCTTGCTGTGTCCAACCGAGCCCTGAGTGGGTTCCTTTATATTAATTGAGCACAAATTACAAAAATCTCTGTAAATATTCACTATGGGATAATTTTTTCCTCATAAGATCGACAAGTTTCACAACGGAAGTTTCAACTCAAATTTCGGGTTGAGCTTTAATATGCCTATTAACTCGATTTTCTATGCAATTTGAAGTTTTGAACTAAGTTATGTATTTAAAACAATCGTATGAAAACAAACAAAAGTAAATAAGGTGGCTCCACAAATCTTTGGAAACCTCAAGACCTAACGCATTTCCGGAACCAACAATATTATGCCCACTCTGAACGGCTATACATTCCTCTTAACACTTGCCTTTTTTGAAAAAGTAAGATCCAATGACCCCGCCAGATAACAAACCACTTCAGAAAGCCGTACTTTGAGAATGAACAATTAATGGGTTTTCCGAATCCCAAATGCAATTCCGCTTTAAGCATACCGTAATTAGACAATGAAATCAAATGAATTTTTATTTTTCCACTGACGAAACAAAAAAAAAAGGTTTTGGTCAAATTTTGACTGAAATTCTACAAAACACTACCGGTCGAGCACCGAAGCTAGTCCGAGAATGTGAGTTCAGAATGTTTGGGAGCTTTGGAAGTTAAAGCATATGCATACTCTACCGAAAAATACGTGTTCGTCCAAACTTCCATGCTGATTATTCAACAATAATGTAAGATTCTAAGCTACAGCGCCATCTAGTAGGAATAAAATATACCCCGGGATGATATTATATACTTTTACTATTGGAAACGACTACATTATCCGCTTCCATTCGTAACAAACGCAAAGCTTGAAAATTTCAGTTTCAAAATTTTACTGTTCGGTCTTTCGAAATTTTAAGTAATAAGTAATCTGGTACTTCAAGGCTTAATTCTAAAAAGACTTTTTAATAAGACAGTCTAAGATCAGAGACATTTCGGCTACAAAACCTAGCGATGGAAATATAGCCGGAAAGTTGCGTTTCTCTCAAATATGGACTCCAGTCATGCGACAAATGATTGCTTCCTTTCTATTGGCCTTCTTGTTGATCTAAGTGCGTTAGACCTTTTCTCAACAGCCGAGCCGTTTTTAACCATAACCATAACTTTTCCAATCGACTTCAAAAACGCAAAGTAAACAGTAGCTAATAAACACCATCTAAAAGCCTTTCCACCACCAGATGAGCTGCTGCGTTAAATATTCCTTTTTACTAATAAAAAATTTCGTGCTCCTGGGTCTTATTTTGATTTCTACCGCAGTACGTTGGTATTTCGATTCTTAAAAAACGCTCAGCCACGAAACCACATCACAACACATGTCACTTGAAAGAAAGTACACCCGAACAAAATCCGCAAAAAACTTAGTGCTCTTTCAAAGCGAATCCAGGGAAGGCGCATAGCCCGAAAACTTCATAGTTTAACTTTGAGGGAGAGTTTAGTTGATTAACACTTTGCTTCCTGGTGGTTTTGCGGAGTAATCACGTATATTTTTCTTCTCTATATACTCCTAGTGGTCTTTTTATGTAATTTTTTCAAAGTTTTATGCAAATATTTTTATATAAATTTACCCCGCCGGTAACGAAGGTCTAAAAAAAACTTCTATAGTAAATTTAGAATGCGGCGAATGAAGTAACTAAAGCAATTTTCAAAACATTCTAATCAATTTTGCTCATCAAGGCTTCAAAGATGTAAGCTTCTCGCTTATATATTTTCAAAACATTCCAATCAACTTTTTCCATCAAGGCTTCAACGTTGTGAAGTTCTTGCTTATAAATTTTCTTGTAATAATGTGGGCCATAGGCGGATCCACGGAGGGGGTTTTCGAGTCCGGATATTCTGGCCGTGGATTCGTTGTCTCCACATCTTGACTTCTGACAGAATATTTTCTTTCGAGCAATCCGATATATCTTCGTAAAATGTGTAGAGTTCAGCGCATATCTTTTCGTTAAATTCTTGTTTAAGAAACAGTTGCCTGAAACTTTGGAAAATGGATTTGTGTTCAGAGAACTGACTTTTGAGTTGAGAAATGAACGTATCAAGGAACGGAATGTAGAAAGAAGTTCTGTAGTAGTCTTCAATACTTTGTGCTTGAACGTTGCCACGATTTTTTTATTGATTGCAACGGCAATTTCATTGTGATTTCGTATTCAGAACAAATTCTAGCAACATGCTCATAAATAACGTGGAAAGTAGAATCTGCGCTTTTGCGTTTGAACGTAAATTCATTCAAAGAGTCATCTGCCAGCTTAGTAGCCTCACCCAGATCTTGGTTTTTAGATTGCAATTCCCGACTCAAACGCAAAACAATCGAATTAACTGATTCCATAATGTGACATGCGATTTGGAATTCAACCGTCGAAATCGTTGTCAAAAGATGCAATGCATTTTGCGAAGCAGATGACTGCCAGCTTAGTAGCCTCACCCAGATCTTGGTTTTTAGATTGCAATTCCCGACTCAAACGCAAAACAATCGAATTAACTGATTCCATAATGTGACATGCGATTTGGAATTCAACCGTCGAAATCGTTGTCAAAAGATGCAATGCATTTTGCGAAGTATCTCGATCTTTCCTCGTTTTGATTTCTTCTAAAGATTCAATAACAGCCGATTGCAATTCAACGTACGTTCCAACTGCTTCTTGAGACTGAACCCACCTGGTAGGACAAACAGACTTCAACTTTTGTTTTTTTTTTTTTTCTCACTTTTGTTTGTCATTTTTGAAATTTCTTGGTGTAGAGCGTCTTGTCTTTTAAGCCAGTGAAAAAATGCTTCAATCGCTCCGATAGTTCCTAACGCATTTTTGATTTCTGACACTTCGCATGCTGCATTGACTGCCAAACTAAAGCTATGTGCAGCGCAATGTACATAAATTGCCAAGGGGAAATACGATCTCAGATGAGCCTGTGCACCAATAAATTGGACACTCATTGCCGGAGCTCCGTCGAATCCTTGGCCATACATATATGAGCAATCGATGCCAACATCATGTAAATAATTTCTGATTGAATCTGCTAAGCCTTTTATATATAGATAAAATTTTGAGTAATGGACCCCCCATGCCCAAATCCTGGATCCGCCACTGATGTGGGCCCCACTTTTTTTTCGTGATTGTTATTTTCTGGGCTGCTGTCCTGTTGGTGTTATTTATCCACACATTCACTCCTATCACAAGATCAGTCGTTGTAATTTCCAACTACGAATGCCAACTAAACGTCTTTGTAAGGGATGGTTTGAAACATACTCGTATATTGAAAACTAATATTTTTATCAACAGCGACGAGTTCCATAACAAGGCATTTAGCCTTATTAGGAGTTTCACGTGAACTAATTCCCCTCGAAAAGATACCATTTCACTTTTCCCTTATTATGAACTTTGGGGAAAAAATTTTCCATATTCGTAAAAATTCTCTTACTATGAGCTATTTTTCCCGTGAAATGTGAAAACGTTGAGAACAATGACGGGAAATTGGATGCAAATGAACGTGGTCTATTTTTCGAAGTGAACTTTCTGATTCCAAGTGGAATTTTGTTAAGGAGAAACTCATAATATCTTTTAAAATTCCGGGCGAACAAAAATGTTCCGGTCGTAAAGCTGTTCGCGTGAAACTCATAATAAAGCTGATTGACTACGAAGTGGTCTATGATGCTTCCTTTTTGGCATTCGTCGTCGAAAATTTTAGCAAAGGGACTAGTGATCAGTGGCGGCGCGAGGCGGTCGCTGACACCGCCGACGGCCTCGGGCCTCACGCCTAAGGGGGTCTCGCAAAAAGAAGACGATTGAAAGTCGACGACAGCGGCGACCTTTTTTTGTGAGTTGGAGTTTGCCACAGTTGGAATTTGCTTTTGATTGATGCAGCTAATTCTTCTGCAACAGCCAAAACGTTTTTTGGATTCATCAATAAAATCCATTAAAGCCTCTGTCTGAAACACGATGGGAGAAAAGAATCGCAGCTGTAAAGGCAATATTTTAACAATTTGATGATGTTATTGAATGCGTGAATGAACTAAAAAATAAAAGTGCTGATGCTGAAACTCTAAGCGACTGTGACGCAATCTTAAATGAAATGTTCACTTTTGAGTTTATTGTTGCGATGCACGTATAGTACGAGGTTTTACTACGTGTAAATAATATAAGCAAACTATGGCAATCGGTTCAAGTCAACTTGAAAGTCGTTATTGATACTTTACGGTCATTTTGCTGCTGGATTCAAGAATTTCGTAATACAGGATTTGACGACTGTGTTGTCGATTATTTGTAGAGAAAAGTTCTTTCGAAATTGAGTGAAAGTTTAAAGAGAAACGAATAGCCAGGAAAAAACGAATTTTCGGTTATGAACATGTTAACTATTCAATCTTTTGAAATGCAATACAGAGTGGACTTCCTTAACCCTAGTTTACAGCACGAAGAATAATGCAATAACCAAACTTGGGGTTCGCGCGAACCCCAAAATTTGTATCCACATCTAATTTGGGATACTATCAATGGGCATCAATTCTTCGAGCCGTGATGAATTGTACACGTTTTGAACATCTGAATATCTTCCTCCGTTTCGACGATTCAATTGGTCGCAGAGCTCAATTATTAGCCAGGACAAACACTCTCCCGTTGTTGAAATATTTTTGATCGAATTGAATTGAACGTACCAGATCAAATCAGTACTGTCCATTTCATTCATTTTTGGATTTTTGCAGAGAGTGGCATTAGTATCTTATGTTCCAAAACCAAATAAGTAAACAGGTCGTTTTATTACCAACACAACACAATTTTGCGAAGGCTATTTCAGGCTGTCATAACAAGCCGGAACCATAGTGGGGTTCGCACGAACCCCAAGCTTGGTTTGTGGGTCCAGAAAATTATCTTAAATTGCTATGATGAAAATACGATGAAAAACGTAAAGAAAAATGAAATTCGTTCACTGAGTTTTCATCCCAGGTCGTAAATATGATTAAAAAAAAAGTTATAAGCATTCAAACTTGCGTTGGGGTTCGCGCGAACCCCAAAACGTAAACTAGGGTTAACACAATGATTGATGCAATTATAGTCGACACCGAATGTCGTTTTGAATCGCTCCATAAGTATTTCGAAAATTTTGGTTTCATTTATGATATCAATTATTTAAAATCTTTACCAAATGAAGACCTTCTCAAGTATTGTACTGATTTGGGAACAGTACTTCGGGATGACGGGGACAGTGACATTCAGCCTTTCGAGCTTTATGAAGAACTTCAATTTTTAAAAAATAATTTACAAGACTATATAAGCTATAAAACTTCTAAAATAATTTAGAAGAAGTAAATGCAAATGTTTACATAACAATTAGAATCATCCTCACAATACCCGTCAATACGGCTTCCGCTGAAAGAAGCTTTTCGAAGTTGCAATCGATTAAGACGTACTTGATAGTAGGGGAGCCCAGGATGCTAAATTTTGCAGTTACTAAAGCGTCATGGGGACTTATTGGATTTTGAACTTTACGTTCTAAAATGAAAAAAGTGTATGGCAGTTTTCCATTTTAGTGGGGCGAAGAGCGTGTATGAACTTTTAAAAATGTAAAAAAAACAGTCACATTGAAATACTCGAGCGCGTCAGATATTCATAGAGTATACGAGCTTTGTCTTTCTGATACCCGATAAATATTAATCTGACTATTAACTGCGGGCAGGTGGGCGTATAGAGAGGTTGAAAACAAAGCTATTAACAAGTGTCCTTGAAATTCTCGAGCGCGTCAGATTTGTATACAGAGTGATCAACTTGATGTCTTCGTCCTCCAGGATGATAATCTGACAATTATGTGGAGGCGTACTCTTAGTCTGACAATTTGAAAGTAACAATTATTTGTCGTTTCTATTTTTTATTACTGGATGCAATAAAAAAATATGTACACATATGTATATGTATACAAATTTTGATTTGAAATTTTGTTGAAAATACTAAAAAAAAAACCGCTGAAAGTTTGAGCCCTTAATATTAGTTTTAAGTGCTCGATCAAAAGGTGTGAAGATTTCCCATTGAAAATACACGGAAACTCTGATTTTCTATTTTTAAATTTCTATAGCTCAGCGGCATTTCATGGGATCGCTTTAACCAAAGATCGTTTTTTCTCAAAATTAAACGCTCTACAAAAGTGCTCATTGCGGCAAAGTCGTTACTCACACCGGCGACGAAGTACGGGCACTAAACCAGATTTTTCCATAAAATTCACGTTTTTCACAGTTATCTCGTAAATAACAAAAGCTATGGAAAAATTTATTTCTTCAAACTTGTATAAAATTATAAACTACAAACTTGTAGAGAATTTAGTTTTCTACAAAAAAGGTCCTTTGGACCAAATTGCTAATATCAATATTAAGCGAGATATTAACCATCATATATTATACCTTTTATTGACAATTTTACTTAAATCACCCCAAGAAAAATGTCAGATTATATGTTTTCCGTAATCCTAATAGGATTACCTTCAAAATAAAAAAAAAAGTTAATCGCGCTAGAGTATTTCACAATGTCGATTTTTTTTTTACATCTTTGTGACTCGCCTACTTACTTATGCCACACTCAAATTGTCAAATTATTGAAATATACACTTTTCTGGATGTAATTAACTTACCTTCTCTTAATCTGACGCGCTTGAGTTTTTCTGAGGATCGATTTTTTTACTAATCTGACGGGTTGCCCTCAACGTACATGAAGGGTTCATATATGGTAGGAGTACATTACAGGGTGCAAGGTTTCTCCCCCACATGATTTTCTCACGCGCTCAAGTAACGTGCAAAATCACCTCTTGGGCTCCCCTACTATGAGAAGCACGACGACTCAAGAAAGATTATCTGCGCTATTAGTTTTATCAATTGAAGCTGTAATAGCGGCTGGCATTAGTTATCACGAAATCTTGAAAAAGATCAGTGTGGCCAAAATTCGAAAAGTTCGTTTTTTTTTAATGTTTTAATTGAGAAATTAGTTTTCGTAATTTGATTAGCAATAAAAATCGTTTACACATACTCTAGTTTTACTTTAATTTGTGTAAGGTATGAAATTAGTCGTTTTCTTGAAGGGGGCCTCGCAAACATAATCTCGCCGACCCGACATCCACGCGAGGTCTAGCGCCGCCACTGCTAGTGATAGGGGCTAATAACCTCTCATGTGGACCACACTGGGACCTTGAGATCCGGTCGAAGTATTGCTCCATGCGGCTGTCTTCATCCAATCTAACCAACTTTTCAAATGAAAGTCTTAGCCACGATTTTTCCAACAGTTTGTGTTGTGTTGGTCTACGCATCTCTTCTTTCGGTTTTGAAATGAAACTTATTTTTGATGCGCTCTAATTTAGCAACCCTCAAAAACCATTTGTAAAGTGTGGACCTAATTTTTTGTGATCGACTGGATTTTGTTCCTTGCAACGAAGGGTTACTCTCGATTGGTCTACTAAAAGTCACTTCGTGTTTAACTTGACAAAGAGCTTGCGTTTTTAAAAAATCAAATAGTTTTGATAGAACTTGTGCTGATTACTTGAGAGATTTTGTTCTTTTGATAAATTGAAGATGTTTACGGAACCTTGTTTCAAAATGAATTCCAACCCCAACATACGAGTATTATCACATCCAATTTGCCCTCATATGGCACTCCATTTGAACTGGAAAGAGCACAGCACCTGCCATCGACACTCAAATGAGCTTTCGGCCTCCAAGGCAATTATCTTACTTCCGACAGTCGCATGTTGTTAAATCAGTATGCTTAAACAAACTTTTCAAAATATTTATTGCTTAAGTTAGGCCGGCAGAGTATGAAAAACAAAAGATTAGCCATTCCCTTAACAACAACTCAGCTTGAAGGCTGAATGCTTTCTTAAAGTGAAGTCAAGCCATTTGGGTTTGGTGCAAAAAAAGTGAGTAAAACACCGCGAGCATTCAGCATTAAAAAAAATGGAGAGATTAACAAGCATTCATTTATTCATTTAAAGGTAGCTATACCAATTCTTTTTTAACCTTACGGTGGCTTTACGTTGAACTTCTTTGTTGTTGTATTGTTTCATTTGATTTTCATATTTTATATCCCTGTGGTAAGGAGCAAAGAAAATCCTCGGATTTTATTCTTCTTTAATTTTAGCTTGTGGTTTCCACTCCCGGTTTCAAATTGTTGCTTTATTTTTTGTTGATATTATTGATTTTATTATCCTTCAAAGGCAGTGCAAACCACCCATGGTGGTTACCACACATAAAAAAAAAAGAATCCACATCAAAAACAAAAAATAAAGGCCTTTGTTGAATGAGTAAAACAAATTTTTAACCAACAACTCTATAGATGCAGCTCAAACAAAATACTCTCAAGGGCCAGGAAACTTAACTTCGTTGTGGAGTAGAACCCAAATGAAAAAATGCAAATATGGAACCATCAACTTCATATTTGAATTCTCGTGTTTTTGTTTTCCATTTTATTTTATATTTCCAAGCGAATTAAAAGAAAGAAATAAAACGAAAATTCCCCTCTGCTGCGCTAATTATGCAAATACTTTTTGTTGTTTTTGTTCTTTTGACTTGCAATCAAACATATGTGTGTTTTAAATTTATGTTTGTTGATGGATGAACTATAAATGTTGTGTGTATTAAATCGTTTCGCTGCATACTATTCTTATTTCATATTTCAACTCTGTCTGTAAATGTATGATCAAGTCTTTGCCACTTTGTATCCATATTGCGTACCTTGTATGTGTATATTTACTGAACAAAAAAAAAATATGAATAATCAAAAAAACAGACATACTTCATAAATATAAATTCATATTTTTCACTGTGTAATTGTATGATTTCATGTTGACTTAGTAAAATGTTTTCCATTGTATGAAAAACAGACACATTTTAAAGAGGAAAATGAACACTCACACACACACCCACACATCACCCACATCACAATTTATTTAACACACCATACACTCTAACACCCACCCACATACAATATATTAATTTCTCTACCAAATTTTGATTTGTTTTGTTTTTCAAAAAAAAAAAGAGAAGAAAAAACCCAAACATATGATTATTACTATTATTCTAAACAAATTCACTTTTATTAAATTTTCATAAAACATTTCTCATCGAAACAAAAACAAAACCAATATAAAAAATTATAATTAAACGTAAATGTTTATAAAATCAAACAAAAAAATATAAAATAAAATAACTTAAAAAAAAATAACTCATAAACAAAAAAATCAAAACGAAAAACCAAATGAAAAACTCCCTGAAATAAATCAGGAGGAAGACAACCACAGTGAAGTACGATCCACCGTATTCGAAAAAGCCGATTGCCAAGGTTTATAACAGTGCAGCAGGGAATGCAGCCAATCATCACTCGGTGGAAGAGGTTTCGTTGGATGGATCCAGCAAGCTGATGTATCAAAACCAAACCGGATTTAGGTAAGGATTTATTTTAATTGGGGCCATTTCATAGACAAATGTTTACGTAAATTATTTTGTTCATAAATGTGACCATAAAATCATTTTATCGGCAATTCATTATTTTAAAATCATTTGACCATCGAACTCAAAACGATTAAAAATGTGCTTTCGTAAATTAGGAAAAACCAATAAATACACAAATATTCAGGCTTTCAGAATTTTGGATTAATACTTTGACATATTAATGGTGTTCTATATAAAACCAGGCCTTTGATTTTAAAAAGTGTGGTATTTCCTTTTATGACGATCATCCTCAAAATCTAGATAGTAAAAGAACCTCTTTGAAAACCTGAAAAGTACCGAAATGTATGACAAATGGCGGATTCGTAGTTTTTCAATGATTGATAGTATGAAATTACCTAAAACAAAAACCTTTGGCAACAAACGTATGGACAACACTTGTTCGAAATTGGTTAGGCGATGAGAGCCAAGCTGTTTGTTTACAAGCGGTAGGAAGTAATTTCCATAAATTTTGGTGTACAGTAAATAACGGTTATGAACTTACTTGTAATTTATCTTTCTGTGTATAACCGCGTTATTGTTCTTTTTCTTCTTCTGAAGTGGTAGAGTTTTTTTTTTTAGAGCAGAGATAGAGATAGAGATAGAGATAGAGATTGAGATTGAGATTGAGATAGAGATAGAGATAGAGATAGAGATAGAGATAGAGATAGAGATAGAGATAGAGATAGAGATAGAGATAGAGATAGAGATAGAGATAGAGATAGAGATAGAGATAGAGATAGAGATAGAGATAGAGATAGAGATAGAGATAGAGATAGAGATAGAGATAGAGATAGAGATAGAGATAGAGATAGAGATAGAGATAGAGATAGAGATAGAGATAGAGATAGAGATAGAGATAGAGATAGAGATAGAGATAGAGATAGAGATAGAGATAGAGATAGAGATAGAGATAGAGATAGAGATAGAGATAGAGATAGAGATAGAGATAGAGATAGAGATAGAGATAGAGATAGAGATAGAGATAGAGATAGAGATAGAGATAGAGATAGAGATAGAGATAGAGATAGAGATAGAGATAGAGATAGAGATAGAGATAGAGATAGAGATAGAGATAGAGATAGAGATAGAGATAGAGATAGAGATAGAGATAGAGATAGAGATAGAGATAGAGATAGAGATAGAGATAGAGATAGAGATAGAGATAGAGATAGAGATAGAGATAGAGATAGAGATAGAGATAGAGATAGAGATAGAGATAGAGATAGAGATAGAGATAGAGATAGAGATAGAGATAGAGATAGAGATAGAGATAGAGATAGAGATAGAGATAGAGATAGAGATAGACTTTTTTTAGACTTTAATTTATTCATGTAATCAAAAGTATTTAACAATATTATAAGTTCCCGCGAAGCCTTTTGGCTTGTCTGCAGGAGATTGTGTTTCACAAAAATAAAATTTTTTAAGCAAGATCTTACGTGATATTACATATTTACATAAGATTATAAAAAAATTATTAAGATTTTACTCATGTGAGTTTAAAAAGAAATTTTTAATTTGTTTTTTTCTATTTTTGAAATTTTCAATATTTATTAAATGTCGAGGTAATTCGTTGATGAGTGATGGTACGCTGTATAGTAGTTGACGTCTTCCGTATAGATTGTAGTTGAAGGGCAGTTTAAGCCTTCCTTGAGCGCGTCTTCTGGTGTTGATCATATGGTCAATTGGTCGAATGAATCGGTTGTCATCGTAGTACTCCAGTATAAGGGTCATCTTAAAAATTTGCTCGACGTTGAGAGTTTTAAATGTGCTATCATTGTTTCGCGTACTTCCATTATATATTAGTTTTAAAGCTGAGTTTTGAAGTTTTTGTATTTTTTTAATATGAGTTGTTGCAGCATTCCCCCAAGCAAGTATGCCATACCGAAGCTTGGACTCCACTAATGCATAATACACTTGCTTCAGCACAGGAACTGTAGTATAGTACCGCAAATGGGACAGCGCATATAAGGTCTTTTTGAGATCCATGCGCAGCTTGTCGATGTGTTGGCTCCATAGAAAATGACAGTCGATGATCACTCCAAGATATTTATACGTTTCTACAATTTCTATAGTTTCGATTGGGGTGTTGGGACATGCATCATTCTTCACAAGTATTCTGCTTTCTGTGGATTTGAATTGTGGGCTCCGGATATGCATCATCTTTGTTTTAGAGGCGTTGATGACCAAGCCATTGTCGTGACACCAACTAACAGCAGCATTGAACTCCTCCTGCATTATCATCGTCGCCATGTCCAAAGATCGGTGACGGACCACAATCGCTGTGTCATCAGCAAAGGCGAATGGAATGCCCTTCTTAAAAACGCGAAGTAATTCGTTGGTGTAGAGAATGAATAGGATCGGACCAAGTTTAGATCCCTGAGGAACACCATATTGCACATTCTCTTTTTCACTCTTCACGTCTCTAATCTTGACCACAAACGACCTGTTGTGCAAATAGTCCATGATCCAATCAGCCATTACTCCTCTTATTCCAATCCGGTTTAGTGCTTGTATCAGTTTCGTATGGTTTAAAGTGTCGAAGGCTTTACTAAAGTCCATGAAAATTACCAAGACATGGTGGCTTTTATTTAAACTTTCATTTACGCAATTTACAAATTCGCCTAGTAGTTTTCCAGTGTTTTTATTTTTTTGAAAACCGTATTGGCTTTTATTTATAAGGGAGTGTTTGTCAATAAAACTCTGAAGTCTTGCCGATATAACTCCTTCTAGACACTTTTCAATTACAGGAAGTATCGAAATCGGTCTGTAATTACTAAGCTGATTTTTAACTCCACCTTTATATATTGGCCTTACTAAAGCAGTTTTCATAGTTGACGGGATTTTAGACTGTGTCAGGCTTAAATTAATGAGCTTACATAGTATTGGAGCAAAAATTTCTATGTTTTTTCTGATGTCGGCTATTCTTACTCCATCAATTCCTGGCGATTTATTTTCTCCAAGAGACATTACCATGCTGCGAATTTCGTGTATATTTGTAGGACGAGCAAATATTGTGTTTTCTATTGTGTCACTCACATGGTTGGATGTGACAAATCTGCAGTGGTGAATAATTTGCGATGTTTGCGAAGCGAAAAGTTGTGCACATTCGTTTGACAAGGTTTGCGCTGCAGTGTTTGGAAAATGTTTTGCCATTATTTCGTCGACATTTGACTTTTTTCTTCCTAGTATCTGATTTATCAATCCCCACGTCTTTCTAGGATCTTTTTTAAGCTGAATAAATTGGTTTTTATAGTAATTAGCTTTTTGGGCTGCTATCATTTTGTTAGTTTTGTTTCGGAATCTCTTGTATTCCATTTCATAACCTTTGTTGCTTCTATTATTTTTCCACCTTCTATATAGTTCATCCCGTTTTCTGCATTCATCGATGAGATAAGGGGTTGTCCAAGGGCAATTATTTCTTTTGTTCTGTAATCTCCTAGTTAAAGTTGATTTTTTGTATATATCATCGAGTTTGTTGACAAGTTTATTATACATAGTATCAGGATCTTCTTCGTTTAAGACTTCCTCCCAGTTTTCTTCACGTATGAGATTATTCACTTTGTTATTACATATGTATGAAGTGTTTACTGTGTGATTTTCTGACGTCGATGTAGTGACAGTGTAGTATAAAGTTGGATAATGATCGGTTATGCCGCTCTCAATCACCGCAGAATTTATTTCATTACCAATTTCGCTTACAAGGACATGATCAATTACTGATTTCGTGCCATTAATCGGATCTACTCTTGTATATTCAGTAATGACATTCGTAAGTCTTAATGAAGCAAGCATCTCCAAGTAATCCTTCACATAGCTTGATTCTGCTTCACGAATATTTATATTCATATCTCCCATCACTAAAAAATCTTCATTTCTTCCAATTTGTCCTAGATTATTTCCCATTTCCTCAATAAATGCTCTTTTACTAAAGCCAGGTGGTCTATAAATTCCAACAACGTATTTTGTAATATTTTTCTCCGAGTAACTTACTTTTATATTTTCATACGAAACCGTAACCGAAGGTATTCGTTTATGATTTAAATTTTTCCGAATGAACATCATAATACCTCCACCTCTCTGTTTGTTTCTATTCAAAAATTCCATGTCGAACCCATCTATTTTGTAAAAATCTTTTTCCTCATCATCAATATTCGTTTCGACTAAAATGATAATCTTCAAATTATTTAAAAAGTGACTTATATTTAAACAAAAGTTACTCCAATGCAACCGCAACGATCTTATATTAAAACATAAGCAACAGCAATTATTATTTTTTAATTCATTTATATTAACGCCGTTAAACCCATGTATTACCCTACAATTTAAGTTGACTATTAATTCATTGTTTCCATTTGTGTTATCCATTTTTGTTGTTAAAATTTTGTGTATCTATATATACACGCACACGCATTATGCGTGTTTATGTAGATGTTAATTTGTTCACGTCATTAGCGGTGCTTATAACAATGGGTTGTGTGCTCTCATTCTTACGTGCCAATATTTTGCCTGCACTCTCCCACACAAATCTCCAGTTCACTTGCTTTGCCTTTTCTTTTGTTAGCCACAGTAAATGTTTATTTTGTCTTGTGAGTTGATTTATTTATATATATTGTGTTATCAAACGGAGATGCGGCTGAACCAGAGCTTAGCTCTTTGTTGATGTTTTGCATTACTGCATTCAATTTGATGGGTCGGGTGGCGCGCGCTTGTTTAACAAAATGTGTTTTGCATATATTAGACGAAAATGAAGCAATGATTATTGAATTTTCGGGATTTCTCGGTTTAGTTCTGTAAATGTCAGTGAGATCGTTGTCTTTAATTTCGCAGTTTATTGTTTTTCCAATACCTTTTACAATTTCAATTAGATTTTCGTTTGCAGTAGGTGGAATATTTTTGATATCTATATTGTTTCGAATCATTTGTTGTTCCATATTATTTATTTGTGATTGCATATTTTCTATGATTTCATCTTTTTTTTTGTTGTTTTCCTTCAGTTCGTTTATTTCTTTCGTGAAGTCTTCGATGAGGTTGTTGTTCTTTTTAATGTTGGCATTTATTTCATCAAATTTAGTGCCTAGGAAATCGTTGCTGGCTGTTATTTCCTTCATTTGATCTCTTAAGAGTCGAATCTCCTCAAGAACAATTGTGTTGTTTATATTGGGGTTTTGGGGAACGTTTTCTGGGCTGTTTGGTGTTCTAATTCTCTTTGATGCTTGTCCATCAGGTGTATTTTGTAGTGTCACAGTCAATGTGTTGCCTCTAGCAGCAGCCAAACCTTGGGCATCCATAGAATTATTTCTACATGTTTGACATCTCCACAAGTCTTTTTTTGGTTTTCCCATGGTTCTCCATGATTTTTCGGTGATGGTGGTGCATTCAAAGTGCAACTTGCTGTTGCACACCGAGCAAACCGCAAAATCGCCTTCGTATGGGAGCCTATCCTTACAATGAGCGCACACATTCATATTTAATGGGATTTGGTAACAAAGAGAATATTAAAATATATGTATGTAAAAACAAAGAATTTAGAGGAAAAATAAAAAGAATAAACTTATTCAAAATGGATTTTGATGCACTTTGCTAGTTTTTATTTAAAAGTCACTGTCTTATTTATTGTTTAGCAATTCACACTTGGTAAGTTTTCTAGATTTAACTGGGTAAAAATCAAAAAATATGGGGATCGCTTTAAAAACACGTCTAATCACTTGCTCACTAGAGATAGGAGATAGAGATAGAGATAGAGATAGAGATAGAGATAGAGATAGAGATAGAGATAGAGATAGAGATAGAGATAGCGATAGAGATAGAGATAGAGATAGAGATAGAGATAGAGATAGAGATAGAGATAGAGATAGAGATAGAGATAGAGATAGAGATAGAGATAGAGATAGAGATAGAGATAGAGATAGACTTTAGACTTTAATTTGTTTATGTATGAAAAAGTATTTAACAATATTATATGTTCCCGCGAAGCCTTTTGGCTTGTCTGCAGGAGATTGTGTTTCAAAGAAAAATTTAATTTAAAGCAAGTTTTACGTGATTTTACATAATTAAGATAGGTAATTCAAAAAATAATTATGATCTTACTCATGTGAGTTTAAAAAGAAATTTTTAATTTGTTTTTTTCTAGTTTTAAAATTTTCAATATTTACTAAATATCTTGGTAATTCGTTGATTGTTGAAGGGACGCTGTAAAGGAGTTGACGTCTTCCGTATAGATTGTAGTTGGTGGGCAATTTCAGCATTCCTTGAGCGCGTCTTCTGGTGTTGATCATATGATCAATTGGTCGAATGAATCGGTTGTCATCGTAGTACTCACATTTTATTTATATAGAGATAGAGATAGAGATAGAGATAGAGATAGAGATAGAGATAGAGATAGAGATAGAGATAGAGATAGAGATAGAGATAGAGATAGGGATAGAGATAGAGATAGAGATAGAGATAGAGATAGAGATAGAGATAGAGATAGAGATAGAGATAGAGATAGAGATAGAGATAGAGATAGAGATAGAGATAGAGATAGAGATAGAGATAGAGATAGAGATAGAGATAGAGATAGAGATAGAGATAGAGATAGAGACTTTTTTTTTTTTTAGACTTTAATTTATTTATGTATTAAAAGATTTTTAACAAAATTATAAGTTCCCGCGAAGCCTTTCGGCTTGTCTGCAGGAGATTGTGTTTCACAGAAATAAAATTTTAAGCGAGTTTTTACGTGATTTTACATAATTACACAAGGTTAGTTAAGAAATAATTATGATTTTACTCATGTGAGTTTAGAAAGAAGTTTTTAATTTGTTTTTTTCTAGTTTTGAAATTTTCAATGTTTACTAAATATCGAGGTAATTCGTTGATGGTTGAAGGGACGCTGTATAGGAGTTGACGTCTTCCGTATAGATTGTAGTTGGTGGGCAATTTAAGCATTCCTTGAGCGCGTCTTCTAGTGTTGATCATGTGGTCGATTGGTCGGATGAATCGGTTGTCATCATAGTACTCCAGTATAAGGGTCATCTTGAAAATTTGCTCCACGTTGAGAGTTTTAAATGTGCAATCATTGTTTCGCGTATTTCCATTATTTATTAGTTTTAAAGCTGAGTTTTGAAGTTTTTGTATTTTTTGAATATGCGTTGTTGCAGCATTCCCCCAAGCAAGTATGCCATACCGAAGCTTGGACTCCACTAATGCATAATACACTTGCTTCAGCACAGGAACTGTAGTATAGTACCGCAAATGGGACAGCGCATATAAGGTCTTTTTGAGATCCATGCGCAGCTTGTCGATGTGTTGGCTCCATAGAAAATGACAGTCGATGATCACTCCAAGATATTTGTAGGTTTCTACAATTTCTACAGTTTCGATTGGGGTGTTGGGACAGGCATCATTTCTTACTACTATTCTACTTTGTGTAGATTTGAATTGTGGGCTGCGGATATGCATCATTTTAGTTTTAGAGGCGTTGATGACCAAGCCATTGTCGTGACACCAATTAACAGCAGCATTGAACTCCTCCTGCATTATCATTGTCGCCATGTCCAAAGATCGGTGACGGACCACAATCGCAGTGTCATCAGCAAAAGCGAATGGAATGCCCTTCTTAAAAACGCGAAGTAATTCGTTAGTGTAAAGAATAAATAGGATCGGACCAAGCTTAGATCCCTGAGGAACACCATATTGCACATTCGCTCTTTCACTCGTCACGTCTCTAATCTTGACCACAAACGACCTGTTGTGCAAATAGTCCACGATCCAATCAGCCATTACTCCTCTTATTCCAATCCTGTTTAGTGCTTCTATCAGCTTCGTATGATTTAAGGTATCGAAAGCTTTACTAAAATCCATAAAAATTACCAAGACATGGTGGCTTTTATTTAGACTTTCATTTACACAATTAACAAATTCGCCTAGTAGCTTTCCGGTGTTTTTGTTTTTTTGAAATCCATATTGGCTTTTATTTATAAGGGAGTGTTTGTCAATAAAACTCTGTAGTCTTGCCGATATAACTGCTTCTAGACACTTTTCAATTACAGGAAGTATCGAAATCGGTCTGTAATTACTGAGCTGACTGCTAGCTCCACCTTTATATATTGGCCTTACAACAGCTGTTTTCATTGCTGACGGTATTTTAGACTGAGTCAGGCTTAAATTGATGAGTTTACATAGTATTGGAGCAAAAATTTCTATGTGTTTTCTCATATCAGCTATTCTTACTCCATCAATTCCTGGCGATTTATTTTCTCCAAGAGACATTACTATGCTGCAAATCTCGTGTATATTTGTAGGACGAGCAAATATTGTGTTTTCTATTGCATCACTGGTATGGTTCGATGTGACAAATCTGCAGTGGTGAATAATTTGCGATATTTGCGTAGCGAAAAGTTGTGCACATTCGTTTGACAAGTCTTGTACTGCAGTGTTTGGAAAATTTTTTGCCATTATTTCGTCGACATTTGACTTTTTCCTTCCTAGTATTTGATTTATTAATCCCCACGTCTTTCTAGGATCTTTTTTAAATTGTATAAACTGGTTTTTATAAAAGTTTGTTTTTTGAGCTGTTATCATTTTATTGGTTTTATTTCGGAATCTCTTGTATTCCATTTCATAGCCTTTATTGTTTCTATTGTTTTTCCACCTTCTATAAAGTTCATCCCGTTTCCTACATTCATCGATGAGATTAGGGGTTGTCCATGGGCAATTGTTTCTTTTGTTCTGGGATTTTCTAGTTAAAGTTGATCTTTTATATATAGTATCGAGTTTGCTGACGAGTTTGTTGTACATCGTATCAGGATCTTCTTCGTTTAAGACTTCCTCCCAGTTTTCTTCACGTATGAGATTATTCACTTTGTTATTACATATGTATGAAGTGTTTACTGTGTGATTTTCTGACGTCGATGTAGTAACAGTGTAGTATAAAGTTGGATAATGATCGGTTATGCCGCTCTCAATCACAGCAGAATTAATTTCATTACCAATTTCGCTTACAAGGATATGATCAATTACTGATTTCGTGCCATTAATCGGATCTACTCTTGTATATTCAGTAATGACATTCGTAAGTCTTAATGAAGCGAGCATCTCCAAATAATCCTTCACATAGCTTGATTCTGCTTCACGAATATTTATATTCATATCTCCCATCACTAAATATTCTTCATTTCTTCCAATTTGTCCTATATTATTTCCCATTTCCTCAATAAATGCTCTTTTACTAAAGCCAGGTGGTCTATAAATTCCAACAACGTATTTTGTTATATTTTCCTCCGTGTAACTTACTTTTATATTTTCATACGATACAGTAACCGAAGGTATTCGTTTGTGATTTAAATTGTTTCGAATAAACATCATAATTCCTCCACCTCTCTGCTTGCTTCTATTTAAATATTCCATATCAAAACCATCTATTTTATAAAAATTATTTTCCTCATCATCAATATTTGTTTCGACAAGAATGATAATTTTCAAATTATTTAAAAAGTGACTTATATTTAAACAAAAGTTACTCCAATGCAACCGCAACGATCTTATATTAAAACATAAGCAACAGCAATTATTATTTTTTAATTCATTTACATTAACGCCGTTAAACCCATGTATTACCCTACAATTTAAGTTGACTATTAATTCATTGTTTCCATTTGTGTTATCCATTTTTGTTGTTAAAATTTTGTGTATCTATATATACACGCACACGCATTATGCGTGTTTATGTACATGTTAATTTGTTCACGTCATTAGCGGTGCTTATAACAATCGGTTGTGTGCTCTCATTCTTACGTGCCAATATTTTGCCTGCACTCTCCCACACAAATCTCCAGTTTACCTGCTTTGCTTTTTCTTTTGTTAGCCACAGTATATGTTTATTTTGTCTTGTAAGTTGATTATTTATATATACTGTGTTATCAAGCGGAGATGATGCGGCTGACCCAGAGCTTAGCTCTTTGTTTACGTTTTGCATTACTGCATTCAATTTGATGGGTCGGGTGGCGCGCGCTTGTTTAACAAAATGTGTCTTGCGTATATTAGACGAAAATGAAGCAATGATTATTGAATTTTCGGGATTTCTCGGTTTAGTTCTGTAAATGTCAGTGAGATCGTTGTCATAGAGATAGAGATAGAGATAGAGATAGAGATAGAGATAGAGATAGAGATAGAGATAGAGATAGAGATAGAGATAGAGATAGAGATAGAGATAGAGATAGAGATAGAGATAGAGATAGAGATAGAGATAGAGATAGAGATAGAGATAGAGATAGAGATAGAGATAGAGATAGAGATAGAGATAGAGATAGAGATAGAGATAGAGATAGAGATAGAGATAGAGATAGAGATAGAGATAGAGATAGAGATAGAGATAGAGATAGAGATAGAGATAGAGATAGAGATAGAGATAGAGATAGAGATAGAGATAGAGATAGAGATAGAGATAGAGATAGAGATAGAGATAGAGATAGAGATAGAGATAGAGATAGAGATAGAGATAGAGATAGAGATAGAGATAGAGATAGAGATAGAGATAGAGATAGAGATAGAGATAGAGATAGAGATAGAGATAGAGATAGAGATAGAGATAGAGATAGAGATAGAGATAGAGATAGAGATAGAGATAGAGATAGAGATAGAGATAGAGATAGAGATAGAGATAGAGATAGAGATAGAGATAGAGATAGAGATAGAGATAGAGATAGAGATAGAGATAGAGATAGAGATAGAGATAGAGATAAAGATAGAGATAGAGATAGAGATAGAGATAGAGATAGAGATAGAGATAGAGATAGAGATAGAGATAGAGATAGAGATAGAGATAGAGATAGAGATAGAGATAGAGATAGAGATAGAGATAGAGATAGAGATAGAGATAGAGATAGAGATAGAAATAGAGATCCTTACATGCGTTGGCGTCTGCTCACACGTCCCGCCAGCCACCTTAGTCTCGCAATGCGTACCCTTCTAGCTACGCTACTGTCACGGTAAGGCTCATAAACTGTTCTTTATTGAAACTTCTACTCCACACTTCGCCTTCACAAATCGGACCATAAATAATTCAGAGTATTTTTCTTTCAAACAACCAAGGTTTTTCTCATCCGCATTACATTTGACCCATGCTTCAGCGCAGTATAATATCAGGACTAGAACTAGGATTTTATAAAGTATTTAAAAAAAAAAAAACGGATAATGATTGTGCTTTTGATTCTAGCGGCAGTGAGAGTTCTACTCTGACTGAAAAACTGTCAATTTCTTTGACAGAGATTTTTGAGTTAAAAGTTTTTCATTTTATTTATATTTTTCTCTTGCTCTGTCACAATAGCTGCTTGTTTTACATAAATTAAACACTTGTAACTGTCCATTTTTTGTATTTGTCGTACGTTGCGACGTATCACTACAATTTCACTCTTTTACACACGCTGTGCAGTGTGTACAATAGAGCACAAGCCGTTTCGAGAAGGAATTTTTTGTTGTTGTTTTGGGCATAACATCATGGTACAATATGACAGAGTTCAGCTATTGAAACAATGACTTGGTGCTTGCATGGTGTTCTTTAAGATCTCTTTAAGGCTACGAACAACTTTCTGACTTGTTGTTTCCGGATGCCTTAAATGGTGCATTCATTTTATTTCCTAGTCCAGTCAGTTTCAAAGCAGCATCAGTAGCATCTTTAAAAATTTCATCGGACTTTTTTCACGAGCTGTTGGGATGTGCCACAGTTTTGATGAAACCACATATGAATCAAGATCAACTCAGACAACTGGAGCAAAAAAGTCCCGTATCATGGCTCTATATCGTTCGCCGTTGGCGGTCGTCTTTGGAGACGTTGGTGCCACCAGTCCATAATAGAGATGGACCGATATATCGGTAACTGTTACCAATATAGCCGGTTATTCGTAAACTGAAGAACGAGTTACCCAATTCCAATACCGATCTTAACAGTTATCAATTATTGATCTGATATATCGAAAATAACAGTTATTCAGTTATTTTGTTCTTTGATACTGGTATCATACCAAAGTAGTTGTTTTCATATCCAGTTACCAGTTACCAGTTACCGTTCTGATATATCGATCAAAGCAGCATATTTTAGAAATTGTTATTAAACTTCCAAATTGCTGGGTTTGCTGTTCAAAATTTGATCTGGCAACAAAGAAGTTTGTCAACAACCTTTACTGAGTAACTGCTAAATAGTTACTCAGAAATATTTTTAACTGCGTTATTACAGTTACTCAAAAATAACTGTTAGGCCATCACTAGCGCATATAAGCCACACCAAACTGTCATTTTTTCGAGATTCATCGGTAATTCTTATAAGGCATCTGGCTATTCATCAATTCAGATGCGAGTGTTTTGCTTTTTTCCGTTCCGTTGAGCCAGAAATGAGCCTCATCGCTGAGTAAACTTTTTCGTGAAACAATGGATTCTTATGGAACTGTTCTACGGCTTATTCGCCAAAAATTAGGCGTTGTGGCAGATCATTCGAATTCAATTCTTGCCGAAGTTTAATTCTATATTGGCTTTCAAACCCAAATCGGCATGTAAAGTTTCCCAACCTAATTGCTGAGAACGGCGATGAATTGGCATTCACGATCCTCACTAACACTAGACGCTACGACTGCAAAATTCTCTTCGAAACACAATGCATTCATGCGAGTCGATATTTTAATATTCAGTAAATTTGGTGATATCAGCATGAATTGTTGAAGCACCAGGTCGATGATGACGACCATAACAAACAAACTATGCACATTTGTCACAGATCACGAACTTTTATAACAAGTTTCAATAATTTGCAACCGTTGCTCGTTTGTAAGTATACTGGACTGTATGTAACATCCATAATAAGACCAATCCTCACATATGCCTGTCTAGTCTGGTGGCCATCATTAGAGAAGGCTTCAAACCTTAAGACCATGACCAAAATCCAAAGGCTTGCATGCATTGGCTCAACTAGTACCGTGAGAACAACACCGACTGCAGCTCTGGAAACCTTCCTGTCGCTAGCCCCCCTAGATCTCTTTACTAAGGAGATGGCGGCCAAAAGCGCACTGCGAGTCAAACAATGCAACAATTGTAAAACAGGTATATCAGGCCATAGAACCATCATGAACCATACAGATATAGACATTCAAACAGACAATAACCCCCCCCCCCCCCCCCCCCCCCGCATATTGATTTCAATCGAGTGGCCCTAACAGTCTTAACGACAAAAGAAAGCTGGGAGGAAAAAGGGTTACTAATAAAAAATCACATTTCCGTCTTCACGGATGGTTCCAAAACGGACGAAGGGGTATGATCAGGTATCTTCTCAGATTACCCTACCATGAATAGATCAATAAAGCTTCCCGATTTCTGCAGAAGTATTAGCAGTGTGCGAAGCCGCGCAGCACCTTGCTACGCAAAACTTGATCAACAAAAATATTGACTTCTTTATAGACAGTCAAGCGGCCATTAAAGCTATCTCATACATTATCATAAAATCCAGGCTTGTAGACAGCTGTCGCAGTAACCTAAGACTGCTCATAGTGCAGTCAATGAAGCATTTTAGGTCCGAATTTTTTTACTGTGAACCGATTTGCATGAAATCTTGGAATTAGGCTCATCTTACCCTTAACTTCAAAAGTGAAAATGATTTGAACACCGCCACCACCCTGGGGGTGGTTGCCACCCCTTCTCGGGGGCGAATTTTTTTTTCAAAATAACCTCGGATATCGATAAAAGGTTTGATTTCAAGCAAAAAATCAAATGTAAAGTTTTTCATTAAGTCCAATACTTTTCGAGTTATTGGCAATTGAAAATTCGCAATTTTTTCACGTTTTTCATCTATTTATTTCAAATATCAAAGCCATTTTTTATTTTGTCTGAAATTTAATCGTTGTGGTCAATGCCATTTAGCGTCGAGCAGATGCATTTTATGCATTCTAATACAAGAGGATGTTTTGTAGTGCTTAAAATAAGCTTTAAAATGAGCACGATTAAAATTAATTTTGGTGGAAATGGCACTTATGAAACCCATTGATTTAAAAGAAAAAAACATTAGATGCTCTCCTTATTTGCACTACAGCTCACTTATTTTACGTGCAAAAGACTTTTAATAGTGCTCATTTTAAAGCTTTTTTCAAGCACTTCAAAACATCTTCTTGTATTAGAATGCATAAAATGCTCGCCGCTAAATGGCATTGACCACAACGATTAAATTTCAGACAAAATAAAAATTGGCTTTGATCTTTTATATCTAGCTTAATATTGTTCTTAGAATACTTTATAAACAGCCAAATTGTTCATTGTTTTACCTGCTACAGTTTTGTTCTTTATAAAATTTTCAATAAAACGTATAGTTTTGGAGATATTTGAAATAAATAGATGAAAAACGTGAAAAAATTGCGAATTTTCAATTGCCAATAACTCGAAAAGTATTGGACTTAATGAAAAACTTTATATTTGATTTTTTGCTTGAAATCAGGCCTTTTATCGATATCCGAGGTTATTTTGAAAAAAAAATTCGCCCCCGAGAAGGGGTGGCAACCACCCCCAGGGTGGTGGCGGTGTTCAAATCATTTTCACTTTTGAAGTTAAGGGTGAGATGAGCCTAATTCCAAAGTTTCATGCAAATCGGTTCACAGTAAAAAAATTCGGAGGTAAGGCCCTATTTTTCGCTTCATTGACTGCACTATCAGCGAGACAAACACAGTTAGTTTAACCTGGGTTCCAAGACATCGTGACATAATCAGCAATAAAATGGCGGATAAGCGGCTAAAATCGGGTCAGCACTCGAATCCAGCGAAACGAACACCACAGTTCTAAGACCACTAGAGCAAGAAAAAAGCAGAATCAAACACAATTTTCTAAAAATCGCCAATGACAGGTGGTCATCTTTAGAAACTTGCCGAGTCTCCAGAAACCTTTGGCCAGATATTTCCAAGTAAAAAACAGAATTTCTACTCCAGCTAAGCAGACCTCGACTCTCTCTGTTGATTGGCATTTTCACGGCCACAACTCGTTGGGTACCCACATGATGAGAATGGTCATTGGCAGATCCGACTTATGTAGAGGATGCCTTGATGAGGAGGCAGAGGAAGGATCATTCCACTTCCTCTGTGAGTGTCCTAGCTTGGCCCACACTAGGAAAAAAACCCTCGTAGAATACTTCTTCGACTAACTGGGCGACATCTCTAATCTCACATTGAGCAACGTCCTGAAATTTACTCAGGGCTCCAAATGGTTCTGTGGGGGTTCCCTACTCCAATAAGTCAATCACCAACCCAACTGTCTACCTCTTCAACCCTCCCATTTCCTCATCCTCTGTTTTCCCGGGGAGCACAATGGATTCATGAGATGCGAGTGAGGTGCTGCCACTTGTGGCTGTACTTCCCATGCAACCTAACCTAACCTTAGTATACTGAAAACTTTTCACTTTGGCAGATGACGTTTGGAAGCCATTATCAACCAATGCAGCCAACCTTAAAACTTAACTCCTAAAAAACTACCCTTTGTTTCTTACACTATTAGTTCTTAAGTAATCAACAGCGATACCACTTTACTTCAATTGAAAATGATTTTGATTTTAAAAATCTTCAATCTTCAGTCCCTTGCCGAATTGCGGCACTTTTTTCATTTTAATTTTAATGTATACCTACTTAAATTTCAAAAGATTTGTCCAATATCTACTTCTATTTCGGTTGGTTCTCACTTACTGACTTGTCGGATAGATTTTCGTCTAAATATGGTTAGATTATGGAAATGATGTTTTTGATTATTTCACCGGATGAGAGCTATCCGAATAATTGATATGTGTCAACTTTTTTGACTATTTTTATCTAATTCGCTAACGCTGGTGATATGTACAAGAATATCTCCAAAAGACGTTTGCCGTGAAATTTATAAAATAAACTTCCGATTCTGATTCAGCTCAGCAAAATAAATAAATAGTAGAAGAAATCAATCGCTGCTCTTGAATGGTTCTGGGCCTTAACCATATTTGTCCGAGACGACCAGCAATCATTTTCAAAATTTCAAAATTTTTCAAATTTTTCGTAATCATTCTCTTTATTTTTTCAATGCAGTTTTTAATAAAAAAGAGAGAATAAAAATATTGTTTACAACTTATACAACTTCAATTTTAATTTAAAGAGATCACAAGACTCCCCAGGTCAGACGATTGACTGGAAGTAGCGAAGAAGACCAGGCACATTCAGGTAAGTTGGCGCTACCCACACATATAAATGGCCTTTATGATGTGTTCTTAAAAACTCTTAGTTTTTAGAGTGTTAATAACAATAACAACAAAAAACTTATAATACCCTAGAAACATAGTTTTCACTGCGTGTTTTTCCCCAAACTGAAACTAATGTGTGTGCTTTTGCTTAACCCTGCAACATTTTCCTAAATAGAAGCATATACATTCAACAGTTATATAAAAATATAAAAAGTCCATTGGAAAATCATGCAATGAAATTAAAATATTTCTTTTTTAAATTTACAAACAAGACAAAAACAAAGAAAAAAAAAACGAATCCTCATCCTGATATTTCAGAAAAAGGCATACTGAAAAAACATGGCTACGGAATAGTCCTCGGCGATCAAGCCAAATGGGGTGAGGACGGTCAATTGGATAACCTAGAACTGATTGCTCAACAAGACGGCACACTTGCGGCAGCAGCGGCATCTGGTGCAGCTGTGTCTGAAGTTGAGCGTACACTCAAGAGCCTAAATGGTTACCACGAAGACATCCTGGAAGCTCTTCGAAATGCAGCTTCCCATCGTGGTACAGGTGCCGGAAATACGCCCGTAGGCAGTGGCAGCCTCAGCGAAGAGATGCTGCGCAAAACTCTCCAAGAGTGCTCAGCGTCACAGCTTAGCTATGGCGAATACAAACGCAGTAGCTCAAAGTCCGGTTCCAAGGAGAACATCTGCGATATAAATCAGCCGCATACGGTTCTGGTAGAGGGCCCCCAAACCGGTGCGATACTGCACCATCATCGATCGCAACACCATCTACCCGAGGAAGATGATGCCCCAGCGACCGGCCCGCTGAGAATAAGAAACCTAGAAGATCTAATTCGACAATTAGAGCATCACACAGTTAGGCATATGAGCCCCAGTGGCTCTGAGGACAATCGAATGTCCGAAACGGAGGCCGACCGCCATTATAGATTAGATAGTTCCGCTGCTTGTAGTGAATCCTCGCAAGGGTTAGTTATTTTAACATTTCTTTAACAGATTTTCTTAACTTATCGATGTGTGTTTGTTTTTTTTTTTGTTTTTGTTTTTCTTATAATTTTCATTGTGATTTTTGTTTTTTGTTTAATGTCGTTAAGCGTAAGCGTCATGATACAAAAGAAAAAGAATACAAAAAAACAAATTTTGTATGAACTTGCAGCTCCAATCAACAATTAGCACAATCACAGAAAACTGCAACAATACATCCGTCTTACAGCAGAAGCTGTCGCCCGCGCTCCGACGAGGAGAGTCGCTTCGTTTATGGAAGGTATAGGCATCCAACAACTAGTAGACATCCACATCAAACACACTCACCTCATGCTTTTGGCCATCACACGCATCATTCTCATGCCCATGGCCATGCTACACATGGTCCCCATTCATCACATCATTCGTCGCATACGCATCTGCATCAAGATGATGAGGGCATCTACGAGAGTGCCGATCATCATGATAGGACCGTAGATGCCCGGATTGATCGTGAAACTCCCGATAGTGAGAGGTAGGTCCCCTTCAGTCACCAAAATCCCGGCTAGTGATGCCTTGTAGTTTTTAATTTTCTTCGTTAAGTTCCTTGTTTTTTGTTTTATTTGTTCTCTACATTTCTGCATTATGAATTTTTGTTGTTTTTTTGCTGGTTTCGAAAGTTGCCGAAGATCGTGTCGTATCGTTCTTAAGTCAGTCTTAATCATAATCGATAGTTTAATTTTTTGTTTATTTCGAACTTTGTGTTTTTCCTGTTTTTTTTTTGTTTAATTTGATTCCTTTCTTTTGTAAATAAACTGCCCGTTATCGTATATAGTCAATCAATTTGTGTAGACCTAATCCTAAGTTTGAAGTAATAAGGAGAACGATTTGTAAAAATCCGATCGGAATTCAGAACTCAATGTTAAATTTTTATGCAATATAATTATAAAAATTTTAGTTAGTAAGATAACAAGAAAAATTTCTGTGACTAATGTTCGACAGGCTGATGTAAAACGAAATAATCAAAATTGTGAGCCATAAAACTTTTTAAATGATGTTCAATTATAATACATATGAATAATAACAACTATAAAAGCTTTTTACTATTTTTTATATAAGTTGTTAAATATCTACCTTTTTGGGAATGCGCTTTTAATTTTGGCATATAAGAGTTCGGTTGTTCTTATTTTCGATTCAGTTTGATATTCAATGGAGCATTAGACTTAATTTCGTTAGATTCTTACATAGTTTCAAATTTGGACTTTTAACTAAAACAAATCAAGTAAATGGTGTGCTAAGGCACTCGAGTAATGGGGCTAGTTTTGGAAATTGCTGTAGAGCAGTTGCCATTGTGACTGTGTTTAGTTGGACGATTAATATTTGGCAGTTTGAACCCTCAAACAACCGCTTTGAGATAGTTCTCAAATAATATTGAAATTTTGGATATCGAACAGACAATTTCAGACTTGGAAAAATTTGATGCAGTGAGTTAGGAAGCATTTTTATTGCGGATCTAGCAGAAAATAGATTCGTTATTACTTAGGCCCTCATCTTGAAAAATAAGGTTCAACGACAAGTACGAAACTGTGAACTCTCACAACAACAAACCATCCAACATTAATCAGACAGTTTGAACCACCCACCCTATTGGAACATTGTAAAGAGTGTTTTTTTGGACGTGAGGTTTTAAAGAAGAAATAAAACGTATGTAATTAAGTGTTACGGCCAAGCTTTATATTGAGGATAAGGGTTCGCCATTTTAAGTTTTAATAATGAGCTCCAGCTCGACGCTGCTGGTTCAAATAAATTCCAACCAATATGCCGAATTTTCGACCACTTTTTGCAGTATTTAGGGCCGCTTGTCAGCGTCAGCAGAAATGAATATTCTGTTTCAAGGCTTCAATGGTCTCGGACTTATCTCGGGCGTAGACAACCAACTTCACATAGCCCCACAAAGAATAGTCAAGCCGTGTTAAATCACCCGATCTTGGAGTAAACTCCAGGGATTGTTCTGGTTTCCCATCTAACTCTCTTTGTTTTTATCATTACAGGAGCTGAATCATATACATGTAAATTCGCATCATCTGCTCTTCGTCTATTATCATCTTATGGGTGTTTCATTTTTATTTATTTCTCCGATACATCTGTTTATTTCCCGACGGAGAGATTCCTATCTACTGCACCCGAATCCTGTGCTGATAGGAGTTATACATATTACGCTTGTCCGGTGAGAAAATATGCGATGTAGTTTTTCACTTCACTTTATTCGCTTAGTTTCCCAAACAGCCTAGCTTTTCGTCTCACATCGTTCCTGTCACTTCTGCTGTGCAAGCGTTTTGCTTCCATATTCGCTCGCTTCCACGATGATCTCTGTTTTCTATTCATGTATTTATTCTCATTATTCTTCAAGCAAATTAATTGATATGACACCTGTGCCCCTGTTCTGCAACTATCGCCTCGATGGAATAAAGTTCTCTGAATTTAGTAGGATTTCATTCCCGTTCTCACTGTTTCTCGATCGATGTTATCGATGCGATAATTACAGAACAGGGGCACTGCAATCACAAGAACTGCAGACACTGTGCGGCAAAGCGCTCGATATTCGCAAGGCACCGTACTTCTGAACCGATGTCATCTATTTCTGGTACTTTTCTGGTTTAAATGCTTCAGGCTTTAAATCTCGCTTCCGAACAGTAGAATGTATATACTGGACCCATTATAAAAATTCTTTCACCGTCAAAGTGCTTCATTGCCCTTGAGTGTCATAGAATATATTTTATCCCCATTTACCCACAGGAACGGGAACGGGTATTCAAAAACCACTGTACTTATTTCAATATTACGATGCGGTCTTATCCCAAAGTTACATAGGCTATATTTCATCCCCATATTCTAAAGAGATTTTGGAAAATAGTGGACCGATTCCAAAAATTCTTTCATCGTTTCATTGCCCCTGAGTAACATAGACTATGAATGGGGATGGAATATCCCCATTTCCCCACTGGAATTCAAATTCGGAAACTATTTTGAGGACATTAGCCCTCAGCTAACTTGGGCGGGTCAGATAGTTATGAATGAATATACATGAATTTAAATACTTTCTTACTTTATTTTCATGGAGCGTTCTGTTTTGTAATATTAACATGAAAATTGGTGGGTTAAATTTGTTTTATTTTTTAAGTTTCACTGTATCACTAGTTAAAATGGCTGAGTTTTAAAATCGTAAACTTTTGATTGATGCATGGTAAAGTGAAATAATATTGAGTATTTATTTAAGTTAGCAGGTCCATAACATGTGTGCAGTTTGAAGAAAATTATTACGGTAATCAGAAGCGATTCGTAAGTAGGTTTTGAATCAAATTTTTTTTGGCGCATTTAAAAAATGTTATGATGGTAAAGATTTTATGTTGCGTTCGTCTGCACCGACAGCCAAAAAGCCACATGATGATTAAACCTTCACTTCATTTATTCAACTTTCAATATTAGAATGCTACTTAATCCTTTAGTTAAATAAGCTATATTATATATCCGTATTCCCACTGGAACGGGAATTCAAAATTTGCTGCGTTGATCTAAAATAATTTGTCTCCATTAGAGTGATACATTATTTTGTTAACTTAGCAATCCTTTCCAAATCCAGAGCTATGGCGTACCGCTTATAGGAAGAAATGTTTAGTTTCCTTTTGTTCCGTTTCGCTGAAGAAATATTAATTATGACTTGCGTTTTTAATTTAGGAGCTATGATTCATAGGAAGCGACAATACAAACTTGGGTACCTATACTGAAATGTCTCATATACTTTAGATAGCTTTTCATTGGAAATGGGTTTGTGACTATACTAATTGTTTTAAACCGGAAACAACAACAAAAAGTTATCCGGAGACGTTTATTTTATTTTGCTCAGTTAAGACTTAGAATTTAGAACCTATACATACACACAAAAACACCACTCTACTGAAATTGGCCCACTGAATTTGGCCCTATTACCGTTTCCGGTTTCGGGTCCGGACCAAAATTTGCAGATTGGCTATATTTTATCACAATAGTCTCAAGGGAACGGAAACGGGGACTCAAGAACTAGTGCTACATAGCTTTAAAAAAAACTGCTAAGAAGCGACATGATAAACTAAGCTGTGTATAAGAACCACTGGACCGATTTGAGAAATTCTTTATAGCAGGTATTCAAAAACTACTGGACCGATTTTAAAAATTACTCAAACATTAGAATATTTCATTATTCTTCAGAAACATTGACTTTATTTTAACTCCATATTCGACCGAGAACGGGTATTCAAAAACTACAAGAATGATTTCAACTTTCTTTGACAGTTTCAATGCTGCATTATTCTCACATAAAATGCACTGTTGCACACATGTCGTCAGTGCTGGCATGTCGCGAAACATCAAAAATGGTCAAAATGAAAGTCAAAATGACATGGAGGATCAAGAAGAGATCCAGTGACCTCACGAACTCCAAAAATTGGCAATAACCAGTTCTTTCTTATTGTAATTTTCAAAAATTTTGTTTAGGGTTATCGATTTTTGAATTTCTGAGAGGCAAGGAGCTTTCTAACTTAGACGTTCGGAATCGACATAAAATAGTAGGCCCTTGAAATTCGTAATTAGTTTTATTGCGCCACCCCACTTACTATTTGTTTGTCTATAGCAGGGACTATATTTCTTTTTCGTATATCCTCGGGAACGATAGCCTAAATTTCATATCATCGGTCCTACGTGGTTCCTGAAAAAGAGGTCAATGGTGTCAAATCGATAGTCAAGCGTAAGGCGATACATTTCGTTTCATTTCTGATGTATGAAACTGACTCTTCGTCAAGATTTTGAGCAGGAAGCAGCTGTCAGTGTCAAAATAACCGATGATTTAAAATGAAACCACTACTTGTACATGACCCACCCTGTTTCATATTAAAGTCTCGACTTTACTCCCAAAAATTGCAATTTATTGAAGATTTTTTATTCGATTTCTCGAATTGAATTAATTCTCGAATTAAAAATTCAAATTTTGACATGCTAATTTATCAATTTTCGAAACGAACAGTGGTTGAAGTCATTGCGAACAGAACTATAAAATACAAAAATGTATGTGAGCGTAATTAAAACACGACAGAAGTGAAACATCAGAAAAGATAAGTCGACTGCAAAGGACCAAACAGAGCGGAGACGAAGATTGAATTACTTGTTTTCTACCTCATTCTTTCATAGACCGAATCTTATCTATTAATAAATAATTTGTCGGTTTTTTGTTTCATCAAATTTTCAAGTCACTTGATGCTACAGATGTTTCACTTAAATAATATAACTCTATACTGATACAGATTTATACGAGAACTAAAGCTTTGCAATGTGCAAACGCAAACACATGTTTTAAATAAAGACTGTTTACTATATTTTTCACAAGCCACGCGTCGCCATAGTTTGACAAACACTCTTATAACAAAATTCGGCTGTAGATAGAGATATATGAAAAGGGTGTGACAATTGAGTATTAAGATTGATTCTATAAAAACCGTATACCTATTAAAAAACTGCTCTACAACTCTGCCATTCTCTTGGCCTTTACATAGATTCCAGCGCGTATAGTTTCCAGCGCGTATTACATGCTTCGTAACATTTCTGTAATGTTTTGAATAGGATGTCCGCGAGTACCCTCTTCACGGCCGCCTGAATCGACTCAAAATGTGTTCCTCTGACCACCGATTTCGTTTAAGCAAAAAAACAAGTCTTGAATGACAATCGAGCGAATAAGGCGGCTGTTGAAACACGGCAGTCCCTTTAAAGGCCAAATACTACGATGAGGGATCCAGTTACGAGCTATGTCTGGGCAGAGCCTCGTTCTCGCGAATTTTCGAGTACTTGGCGATAGTAGCCGTGATTTACGGTTTGCCCCGATGGAACTTTGTTTACTATTCCACGCCTATCAAAAAGGGCACTAATCATCGTGTTCCTGACGAGCTCTACCAACGCACAAACACACGTCTACTCAAAACAACACAACAGTCGAACTAAACAAGCTAGAGCGATGGCAAAAAATATATCAATGGATTGAGAAAAGTTGCCAGGGAAGAGGAAGGAAAGCCCCTATCTTCCCATGGATGTTTATTGTTTAAAATTTTTTTTTTTTGAAAAAATAGCGGTTGGATTTGAACAAAAAGGGGTGAATTCGGCCCTTTTTTAGGAAGGTTAAGAAAAAGCTTCCATAGGGCGATAGAGGATGACTATCCGATTCTCCTATGCGTCAGTTGTTTGGTGGAACAAGCTCTCGCGTAAATACGTTATTGCCTCGTTTGCCAAACTTGAAAGAACAATTTGTCTGGGTGTTACGGGGGCCTTCCCCAGCACACCGGGAGCTGCTCTCGACGCACTGTTGAATCTTCCTCCCCTTGATACCAACATCATGGGGTGTACTCTCAAGACCATTTCTCGTTTAAAGCGATGTGGTCTCTGGCACAATTCGCACTGGAGCTTTGAGGAACTCGCAAGCAGCATATCTTTTGACTCACGTCTAATGGATATGCCGTCTGACACGATGATCCCAAGGCTGAAACTGCGTCAAAATTACTCAGTCAACTTTCCTTCGGTTCAGGCATGCTTCGCTCCAGAATCTGAGCATGGAAAGAACTGTTATCGTATCTTCACAGATGGCTCCAAAACCGACGAGGGTTCTGGTGCTGGTGCCTTTGTTGAGAACGACGACATACGACTGCACTCATCTTTGGGATCATACGCAGCCGTTTTCCAAGCGGAGGCGTATGCTATCCTAATGGTCTTAAGCCACATTACTATAACAATAGATGGACGGGGAGAAATATTTTTGTTGGCAGCGACAGCCAAGCTGTGCTTAAGGCCCTTCTCAACCCTCTAACCACTTCGAAAGTGATCCAGGAATGCAAGAGCTCTCTGAATGCGATCGGAAGATTTAATTCCTAGAGTCTCATTTGGGTGCCGGGCCATCACGGCATAACTGGAAATGAGATCGCCAATGAACTCACTAGGCAGGGATCTCAGACAGCTTTCTCAGGACCTGAACCGTCGCTAGGTCTGCCAGCATCCTCAGTGAGGGCTTCAATCAACGATTGGATCTGTGAAGAGCACAACCGTAGATGGCATGCCTCCATTGGATGCAGACAAACCAAGCGTAAGCTCCCCAACGTTAGTAAGAAGACTGCAACATTTTCCATTTTTCAATTTCCTGCAACATTTTCCACAGAGCACTTCCTCTGTGAATGTCCTGCTTTTTCTCGCATGAGGTTACAGATACTCGGGGCTGACGTGGTGAGAGCTGGTAACTTAGGCTCCTTATCATGGCAGCGTTTTTTGGCTTTTCTCCGAACATCTGGAAAGCTATAACAAATAGAAGGTTGCTATCTGGTAGTACAATGGACCGGTATTTAGGTCTGAGTGCTCCAGCTGGTATTTTAAAAACCTCCAACAAAAAAAAAAAAAATACTATCCGATTATAAAAAAACCATTTTTTGAAAATTTCACACTGAGATGAACCTTTAATTGTCACACCTTGTATAACACTAGATAGAGCGCATACACATATGGACCACGCTTACTAAACGACAGTGGCGACGCTACGAATTATCACACAAAGAGAAGATCGGTAGAATAATGTTTATTGTTTTCTATTTGGTTCTCTCGCCGACATAATCCTTTGCATTCATCTGCTTGTTTCTTTATCGTGACGCATTTTCGTTTCATCGATTTTCAAATTAAAACGAATTTTCAGTTCAAAAAGTCATAACTCTCAGTTAGTCTTACACGAAACAAATTAACAAAAACAACTTCATAAATATGTATTTAATTTAATGTACTAGTATTCCTACATTATTAACACACATACTTATGACCATTGTTAAAGCAAATCATGCGTTGATTGTTATATAAGAGAATTGTAGTATGCAAGATATGTAACTTCTTCGAATTCAAATCAAATATTATTTATGAAACTTGTAAATTATGTGCTTAGGGTTTTTAGAATTTCATTTTGTTTATTGAGTTACAAAATTTAGCGATATAATTCTCACTTGGTTCTCCTTATTACTTAATTCTTATATTTTAATTACCAAATTGTTTAACCCCGTATCGACTGTAGAAAATGTCAGAACTCACCAAAATAAAAAAAAGAAAGAAACATCACACAACAACGACATACCAACAATACTAAATCATTAAAGAAAAACATTTCATCTGCTCGCCAAAGTTACATTTTTAAATAAACGCTTTTAAAAGGTACTTGTATATTGTTTTATAGCCTGGCTATGTTGCTACCATTAAAAAATAAAACATTCCAAAATTGATTTTGTTTTGAAATATTTTTTGATTGCAAAACCAAAGACGAAAAAAAAAAGAATGAAAACAATCAGTTGGTTCTTTTTATGTTTTTTCTTTGTCGATTGTTTCTGGGTTGTTTGTTTTGTTTTATAATTTTTACTTGTATCGTTGTTCCTGTTATGATTATTATTTTCTAGTGATGACTTTATTCAAGCTCAACAACAGTTAGCCCGGTGGGCGAGTGAGGATGTAGTATCCGTCGTGGTATTGGACCATCAGCAAGGCACAATGTCGGATTCCCAACAACCCGGCGTCGGACAATTGTCAACGGCCTCAACGAGTTCCGTTATCCACCACCACGGCGAACCATCATCAATGGGGGCGACAAATGGTTTAAGTGTAAGTCAGAGGGACTTTTACCCCTCACCACCATCGACCGAAACGGAGAGCAGCGGCAGTGTCATTCAGCCACAATTGAGGCGCGCCCACATAGAATCAAATCAAATAGGAGACGGACAATTAATGGAGAATGGACGCTATCCTGAATACAAACACTGATAATAACTGTTTGCGGTTAATATATCCGCCCCCTATGTGTGATGATTTAACTTAGATATTTATTTTAAATTAAAACCAAAAACAAATCAAAAAACTTTAAACAACAACAAAAATAGGACAAAACAACACTATTAAACATTAAACAGTTCTTTAAACATATACACACACATATGAAGATTATACGCATTCCAAAAAAAAAGTATAAAAAAAATATGAACAACAACCCAATGTAATTGTTTCAAAAATATAAAACAAAAATTGATAATGCAATTTAAATTTAAGGTTAGGCAAGTAACAAAAAAACAAAAAACATATAAAACCTAGATATTACTTAATTGCACAACACAGTTAATGTTTATAACTATTGAATTTAAAACAAAACAGTCTCTCTAGTATAGATATACAAAAATAATAAATTAAAAAGCAAACCAGAAAAACAACATGTAAATGTAAAATGAACACACAATTAGTTGCGGAAATGTATTCTACCGCCAAAAAGAGTTCGATCTTCGGATTAAAAAAAAAAAGAATAAACAAACAACAAGCCATCACTAACACGGGACATTTTTTTACGAAAAACAAAAAATAAAACAAGACGTCGATATAGTGAGAATATAATAAAAATTAATTTAAATATAAAGTCAATTTTATATAGAAAATAAATGTAATTAAAAATGGAGGTTAAAACCAAAAATAAAAAAAAAATTGAAAAAACACTAGTTACACCAAGGATTTAATAAAATTCAGAAACAAAATCTGTGAAAACAAAAATATAGTTAAAAATATATGTTTAAGGGAGAGAATAGGTAATTAATAAATTATTAAAGTAAAAAAAAAACAACAAGGTGTTTATTTCTTAACGAAACAAAAAACAAAACAAAAATCTTAAACTGTGTATTACGAACAAAATAAATAAAATGTTAACAGTAATTTAATAGCAAACCAAAACAACAACAAAAAAAAAGAAGAAAAGTGAACCAAATTGGTTGAACTATTATAAATAGTAGGAATTATGTCTAAAAGTAAACTATTATAAGAACACATGTGAGTTGTAAATACGTTAAGGGTAATTCTACATTGAGATCAATCTCTACCTTCTATTTATTGAAAACTCAATAGAGAGAGAGAAAAAAATCAGAAAAACAAATATGCACGTGAAAAGAGATCAATTCCAAAACTTGATCGAACTATTCATAGAAAAAAAAATTTTTATAGATGATATATATATATACTAGGCGATACAGGAATAATTATTAAACAATTTTTAACATTAGCACAATAGTTATAAATATTGAAGTTGATATTTAGAACGTGATGCAGTTGAGCTATTATTTCAGTGTTGTTATTTTCTTAAACGCAATGGGGAAAGAGAAGACTAATAAGTAGTTCATTTCAGTGAATGAATAGGCAGGCCCACGGTTGCCAGTTTGGTCATTTATGTCCAAATCTGGTCATTATTTTATCACTTGGTCAAACGGTCACTTTTTATTCCATTTGGTAGTTTTGTCAACGAAATTAAATAAGAGAAACGCTTCAGTTTTTGGGTCCTTAAAAATGAAATGTATACGTAATCAGTTATCTCATCGAATTATGTAAAAGTGCATCAATAAGTTCGTTCGTTCAAGCCCAACGATTGCTCTGAGGTAGACACAATGAGTTCTCTTGAAAGCTAGGCGTTTTTTTAGTTCTGGGCTCGCCCTGTAGTAGAACTAGGATTTCGGTGGGGAGAATTCATGTAGCATGATATCAAATGTCACGTGGTGACTTCGTGATTAAGTCTGTTTTAAGAACCGAAAACCAAGGTTTATTTTAAACTAGACATGACACTGCACAGCTTGTTTCGGTCAATACTGTCATATGCAGATTTTTTCCAAGATCTCCCGTGTGCTGTAGGAATTTGTTGACGTGGAGGGTTTCCAGACGTTCACTCATAGACAAGATTTCGCATCAGATGTAAAGGAGGAGTATTCCTCTATAATTAGGGCAATTGTATGATTTTCCATTCATTGAACAGGCTTTCTCCTGACTAAATCATGCAGCTGGTGCACTCTCCTTTCAAGCTAATGTCTGGCTTCCTATAAAATTTTAGTGTCGAGACCGTCTGCAAATTCAGTTTTATTTGATTTGAGCTAACATACCAGTTTGCGACCCAAATTTCTTCTGATCTAAATTATGGTATTCTTGATAATCGTCTTAGTTGAGTCTACATAAGTAGCTTTTCTAGCTCCTCAGAAATGAGTGCGGTTCTATTGCTAAGTTTTGCTTGGTGGTCTTTACTTAGTTTTCCACCCTGACATGATTTTTTATTAAACTTTTGGTGCAAACTCTGAAGCTCATACTCATGAAATTTTCTTGAACAAGCGCTTCCCTTTTATCTTTATCGACCAAACATAGTTTTGGTCATTTCAAGCTACGTTTGGTCATTTCTATTTTCATTTTTGGACACATATTTTTTTGGTAAGTGGCAACCGTGGTCAGGTCTCAATTTAACCAATGAAACCAATTAATCTAGGGCGTCTCAAAGGATTCAATCATTTCCGAGTGACCAACCGTAGTCAAGTTGCGTTATCAGAATCGTGTTACTTACGCAAAAGTGGCGCAACCCTCGACTTTTGGGTTAATTGCTTATTACCATCAAGAAAAATAAATGAATAAAAGGGAAACCGTTCTTCCTTCATAAGGAGAAAATTGGCAAAAGAATTGTTCTGCACGATTCCACGATACTTTTTCTAAAACAAAAATGGCGTAACCTACTTCTAAATAAAGGAATTGTAAGTGGTGCAAGGTACAAAAAATAATTTATTTGATGCTCTTAAGGCCTCAGCTTGGTTTGAGACTCAATTTCAATAGAAAGTTAGTCGAACTCAAAAACTTGCATTTTGACATTGCGTCGTTTCGAAAGTTCACGTGTTGGCTTTCCAAACGATCAAATATCAAAATACCACTTTTTCGAATTCGTTTAACATTCGATCGAAATCGAATTTAAAAATAAGAAGTGAGTTTTTTCCTACCAAGAAGCGTTTTAGAATTGATGCTCGTGACGTTTTGCCTGTGACGTGATATCTTCGAGGTTTCAATCCCATAAACACCACACTTTTTTTCATGGGTATAGAGATTCCGTGAGGAATTGGTAATCTTTTGCCATTCGGTACCGGCAAAGAATTAAGGGTCTCTGAATTGCTAATTCAGGCTCCAGGAGCTTTGTTGTGTCACCTTATTTAATTTATTTTTAGCCCCACATTTTCTGAGTGCTTTTTTAGGTTGATCGGCTTACGGCTGAACTTTCTGATATCACAAATATGTCTGAAACACAATATCGTTTTGGCTGTGCACTTTGTGTTTGTTTTTCTCTATTTTTTTATTTTTTTATTTTTGTGATTTGTCTAAGCAAGCAAAAGTTCAGTTTGTCTGAACAGTTTGCTTTGATGTCGATTCACGTTATGTTATCTTGTACATGAACCAACGAAGTATAAAAGCAATGTCGACCTTATGCTAGGATTTATGAATTTTCTGCAGTTAAACTCACAAACGTCAGGCAATACCGAAGTTTAAGTGTAATTCTGTTTCACGCTTATGACTCTTTTACTCGCCTTTCGCGAGTAATTGGTAAGTCCTCTGATAGCCATGAAAATGCTTTCTCGATTAGCCGTTCGGAACCGGCAGATTGTAGGGCCCCCTCCATTCACAAGACATAGTTGTGGGAAATACGCTACCCTCTGGGGCTCCCCGCTCTGTTGCGCCACCCCATTTATTTTTGTTTTATTCATTTATCGTCAAAGTTCAGCATCATTTTATTGATCTGTTGTTGTAAGTCTTGACCAAGTTAGATAGAAGCTTAATTATCCTAGCTGTGACACAGCAGTATCACATCGTTTATTTATTTAAATATTTTTCTTCCTACTGCTTGTTTGAGCTTTGAGGTAGCTAGATGATACTATTAGAGTTGTTTTTTTTTTTTTTTTGACGATGCCAAGTGCATGTTTTGTGAGAGTTTGAGGTACAAATCACAGAAACAATAAATCTTTTTCCACGAGTGTACTTTTGCGAGGAACTACTAATTTTTTTCTAGAGCGCACTAGACTGCCATGCTCTTTCTCACTTAGCCTTATGGGACCCATCCTCGAAAGATATGATTTAGAAAAATGCGCCATGTCCCAAGGCTCTCCAAGCTCACTTTTTGCTGCCTCTCTATTTATTTATTGTTTTTAATTTAATTTAATGGAAATAGAAATCGCTTTTATTACGTTTTGCCTGTCAGTGAAAAAGTCCATATCGAATTGTCATCACCAGGACTTTCAGCGAAGATTTTAAATAAAAAAGACTGATTGAAATTGAACTCGTTTGTCTTGTTGTTTTAAGGACAACAGTGTACCAATTTCGTGAAGACCGTCTACAGAGTTGTGTATTGCCGACTCCTGAGTTAATGACTATGGTTTTCTTGCCACTCTTCTATTTTAAGAAAAAAATTAGCTTTGAATCATCGTCTATGAAGTTCTACATAAATTTATATGTACGTGATTTTTCACTAAGTGAAAATATCTTTGCCTTTAAAAAATTCGCTTTCAATTTGACGAATCGTATATAGAGATATAGAGATGTAGGTAGATAGATAGGGTTGAGCTTGCGCAGCTCGGGGCAATTCGGTGTCTCAATGAAACCTATTGTGTCAACCCATGTGAAGTTGCAGAGCATTTCTCCTGCTCTTGAGTTGAGCCAGAAGCTAACTATCTTCTGTGGGTGGATGAATTTATCTAGGGGGATGATCTCATAGTCAAGAAATTGTTTTCTAAGGCAGAAAAGTGCTGGACATTCTGCAATAATGTGCAGAGATGTTTCTTTATTTTCGAAGCACAATCTGCAGATGGGGTCCGCTATTTACCTCAGGTGTTTTTTTTTTTTTATGAACAGTGGCCGGTTAATTGTCCTGTGCAAATTTTGAATATTTTCCTATTGAGGTTTAGTAGGAGTTTTGATGTTTTTCCAGTAGCTATATTCTGGCAAAAAAAAGTTTTAAACAGGTTTGACGAGATGAGTTACACCGAGCTTTATTTGATTCTTCCTGTACTTGGCTGTGTGTTTAAAGATGTAAGGTTGATAAATCGCTTTCACCCACGCTGAGCGGAGTTGTTCTTATTGACATTGAAGATAATTCGTACTTTAAGCTGGAAAGCCTTGCCTGCTGCCTGCCACCAATCAAGATTTCCATACATAATCAGCCCTATCACAGAGTCCATCGTAATCGAAAAATGTCTAAGTTTTCCGATGTAACGATCACATAATCCATTCGGAGTGGAACGAATTTCAAAATTCGTAGATTCGGTATCACCAAATCCAAGTGGAATGTAAAATCGTCGTCTTTATATACGAAAGAAGTTGTGTTTTGCGGAAAAATGTGAATGATCTTGCACATTTGGCGTAAAACAGCTGATTTCGGTAACCAGCATGGCGGTATATAGTGTGGCAACTGTAAATGCTTTATTCGATTCCATTCGGATTTTGTGATCTCAAATTTTCGTAATTCGTAACTTAGCTTTTCGTGTGGAAGTTTTCTACGATGGAATCTGTGATAGGGCTAAATATTACATTTCGCACTCTGTGAATGACGGACGATACCAAAGAAGCCTTCCTCTGTGAAAGTTCTGCATTTTCTGGTGTTTGGTTACACATACTCGCAGTAGAAAGCTTGTAAATGAGGGTCCTTATCATGGCAGAGTCTTCTGGCTTTTCTGATCTCAAAAGCTATTGCAAAAGAAGGTTACTTTCTGTACAATGAACCAGTATTTTGAAAATCTCTCTGACAGAAAAAAAAATCCCTTTATACTAATAGCCTGTGTCGAATATGAATTTGAGAGGTAAATGAGTGTTTATTAGCAGAAACTTGGAACAGGAAAAATTTTAAAGATTTGTACCTATAGAAGATCAATGAGTATACCAATTTTTTCAGATATGTATCGCTGAGGTTGATTGCATACCTTCTAAAAAATCGTGGTGTATGAAACCATCGTCTGAGAACTATGTGATCCGAAGTGTATATCAGAGAACGGCTTTGAGTTGATATTTACATAAATATGGAGCACAGGGCGGGCTCAACGTTTCTTGCTAGTAAATGTGGCTGAATTATTATTATATTATCTTCGGTTTTAACGGCTCTTATTGCCTTAGGAATCAATAATCACCGTGTTTCATTGGTAAAGTGCAATCGCAATATTGTAAGATTTAAAACAAAAATCAACAAAAAGCAGTAACTGAGCCAAAATGAAATAGGGATGAGAACAAAAAATGTTCTAGTGGAGACTTAGTTTCAGAATATTAAGTGGGTGGTGGTGAAGAGGGAAGCAGACACAAGCAAACAAATTTTTCTGCTCGAAAAATAGTAGGGGATCACTTTGATTTGACATATTATTCAAATGAAAGGATTCTTAACGCCTTTTTGAATAATGGATAAAGATATTGAATATAAATTACCCTGTGGCTACAAGATCAAGATAATGGTTATTAATCGGCCTACACATACAATCTATCAAACTTCTGTTCAATGTGAAGTCGCTTTTTTTCATTTGTATGTTCAATGTGACGTTGGCAACATATGCCAGGGAACTAGCTTTCAAGCAATGTGTTTATTTTTATTATTTATTTTCAAGATGGCGTGTGAAGAAAAGAAAGAACAATTAAATATAAATTTTTAGAACTCATTTTGTTGTTAGAGCAATTTTTTCTTTTGGCTCTTCGTTATCTGTTTTTGAGAGTAGTTTGATGAAGTTCATGGAAAATTCCATACCATATGGCTTTCAATTGAAAGTTTGATTATATACATATGTACAAAAGCTTAAAGTTATTTTATATGGCTGATAGTCATGGGGTTGGCAGAGATTCAAACCAGTATAAGGGAACTCGACACAAGGTTAGGTTAGGTGGAAGTGGCTGACAGCGAATGAGTACATTGCCTGACACACTTAGGCCGCAAGGGCCCATTGTGATACCACAGAGATCAGCAAGTTAATCACCTACTGATCTCAGAAACCCGATGTAAGATTAACGAGATGATCACTTATTAATCTTCCATTACGGGAATAGCCATATAATCACCTGCTAGTCGAACCACGCGGAACTTTTAATGTAAATCGAAAGACTTTTAGGGTCTATGTAAGCTAAGTCGCTAGTATCACCGAAGAAGAATTCACCGAGATGAGTTTTCCTCCTATGAAGTAGTGCAGGGCATGAGCAAAGAAGGTGTTGAACGGTTTCCTCCTCCTCTTCGTCCATGCAGCTCCTGCAGAAATCATTGGAAAACACACCAAGTCTTTTGGCGTGTCTTCTTATTAGACAGTGTCCCGTAAGAACACCTATGGTAGAACCTAGATACAGGCGGTTCAGGGCTAACAAACTCCTTGGGCGTTTTGAGTCTACACACGGCCAAACTTTTTTGGTTGCAAGGCAGTTGTTACTCTCAGTCCATCTAGTGTTTGTTATCCTCAAAGCGTCTTGTCTAAGTAGGAGTTTACTTGTAGCGATTGGTGCACCTATGGCGTTCCATTCTGAGCGTAGGAAAGTGGTCTTGCCCTTTTTGGCTAGTTCGTCTGCCACACAGTTGCCTGGTATGTCTCTGTGCGCTGGCACCCATGAAAGGTGAATGTTGAACTGATTTGACATCTCAATCAGAGACGTCTGACAATTTTGGACCGTGATGGATTTTGTAGAGACAGAGGCAAGAGATTTAAGGGCAGCTTGGCTGTCCGAGAAGATTCGAATATCCGTGAAGGATATGACGTTTTCTTTGAGCCAACTCGACACAAAGTAACGGTAGTTTTTTTAAAGTAAAAATATTAATTAAATCATTTTATTCTTAACTATTGACACCTTGCTTAACGCAAAATATGTTTGCTGATGCTAGTATGAGCCTAAAATTGTTTTAGCTTTTAAGGTAAATGAACAGTAAGTAATCAGTGTTTTTTCACACAAGAACTGCTGCTGCTGGCTCGAGTAAGTACGAGTCGATATGCCCAATTTTCAAACATTTTTGCAGTATTTGGGGCCGTATGTCAACAATTACACCCCGAATATTCTTTTCCGAGGCGTCAATTGTCTTGGGATTATCTGCGTAGACAAGCGACTTCACATAACCCCACAAATAATAGTCCAGCGGTGTTAAATCGCACGATCTTGAAGGTAGCTCACAGGTTTAAAACTCGAAATTATGAAAAATCGGCGTGAACAGTAATTTTGCTTCGAGACAATTTACCACAGTGGTCGTAAGACGATAAAATGTCAAACTTAACTGAACATAAATAAAGTTACAACTGTCAAAAAGACCAACTACGAAGAATGTATTGCCACATTGAAAACCACACGTTCATAAAACACTCTTTAGAAACGTGTTTTTAAATAGCATTTTGTTAAACTCTGGTCTGGTTATTTGCATTCTTATACACCAGCATGGTTTAGAGGAGGTGCGACAATAGTACTGACTGCTACGTCCCTGCGCCCGTACTACAAATAAAGATTCTCCTAAAAATCTTTCGTTATTGTTACGTTCCGATTACGTTTCATGATACACGCTATCATTTACGACTGCTTTTGGTCGTTTTGATTCAACTTGATTTTATTAATTTTTTTAACAACTGTACCCTAAGATTTTCTTAGAATTTGTAGAGAATATAATACATTATTTCAATAAAATTGAAAGGTAGACAGTTTTGCGACAAAAATAAAAATTTTGTTGAAAATCAAAGCAAAGTTAAGGTCGCATGTAACATGTAGATGTGAAATTGGAAAAGAGTAAGTCTCTGTACAAGTTCGCAAAATGTCCAAAGCATTTTGTATGAAACTTTCTGTGTTCTATTCCAGATCTCAGATGACTGGGAAGATCATTCCACAATCTGATCTGATAGGATAAACGAAAGACTGTCTGCTCGCAATCGCATTAAAACCAACCTTAAGCTTTTGAAGCGTACGAGAATTAGGGTCTGCGAATAACTCACATCCATCACCACACATCCCTGTCATTTGAATAAAAGTACATCCCATTTGACAGACTTCAACTTGTAACAGCAAAAGCCTAGGGTGAGTTGAGATCAAACCCAGGTCAACCACAGGGCTCAAAGAACACTCAGTTTGACATTCAGGGCGGCTTTAGGTCTCTCAAAAAACACTTTGTGGCGAATCTAGGGTGACCCCAGGGCTTCAACGAACAAACCTATTATCTTTACGACAAATGATTTGACTAGTTTCAATTGAACTAAACGTCAGTGGAGGAATTGATTTGGTTACAGATAGTCCTCTCAATGAAACATAAATCTTCGAAATAATAGAATCCACATGAGTGAGCCACGCCACGTTAGTCTATAATTGAAAATTATACTTTGGTTTTTTCCTTTATTCAATTTGGCTAGAGTTTTAAGGGATTGGAGGAGAGTTTAGATATGAGAATCGCTTTCCAACCCTATTGCAAGTAGAACAATCGTATATTGAACTCAAATCTGAATTCACTACATCACCTTCAACCATGCCTATATGAAAACCAATATACCTACAACTGAACATCATCTGCATAAATATGAAATTGACTGTATGAAAAAATAGTTGGCAACTCATTAATGAATATAGAGAACAGTCAAGGTCCAAAGAATGATCCCTGAGGAACACCAGTATTAACAGGGAGCGAACGAAGAAAGCTTACCATTAAAAGATACAGAACTAGATTTAGATTTTCTTCTTCTGTTTCGTACATACTCCAGTTTATCTCACAATATGTTTAGATATTTCGAACTGTCTGATTATAGTCCATACTTCTAATTTAAAATGTCTACCTGTTACATGGGAGTTGGAGGATCAAATCCCAGAGGCATCCAATTATCGTTATTCTACTGGTATCGTCTTTTGGTAGAATTAAGCAAGTCCTCCGCGAGTAATTACACGGCCATGAAAATTTTTTCTCACTATTCCGTTCTGAATCGGTAATAACTTGTAGGCCCCTATAATGTAAAAATGAGGGAAATGCGCTAGTTATCAGAGCTTCCCGGATCTGCTGTGCCACTTTTTATTTGTTTATGTATCAATAAAATTTGTGCCATATTTCCTGTTACTGTTTATGATTCACCTATCAATGAATCTGTAGATGGAATGTCTATGCTCTTTTTGTTTCCGTTTATTGTAAAGTTTTTAGAACTTTTAGTATTACTCAGATAATTCTGTTCTTTTGCTGATTTTTGTGTTTTTGTGAGCTACTTGTTTTCTTGCTTCCTTTACTTTTTTATTTTTTTTTTAATAAGCTGCATCACTACTAAAATTAAACTCAAAATAGTAAAATTAACAAAACAGAATGCTTGTGAGCAATAGAAAATAAATGAGGAAACCGTTTTTAAGTTCAAATATTTTTGTAAGATATTAGGTGTACATATTTAACAATTAACACTTTGTACATATTTAAAGGCAAATAACCAAGTTCTGTTAATTAAATAAATGTATATCAAAAAAAAAAACTTAAAAAGGGAAAAAACAATATGTTCTTTTAAAATGTAGGAATAGATAATAATCAAACCAAAATAACACAATTCACAAAAATATCACAAAAAAAAAAATAAGAAAAAAAATATTAAACAACCAAAAAAAATTTATATAAACTATAATAAAATAAAGTGTTCCACAAAAAATGAAAAACCTTGTTTATTACTTAAATAAAAACGAATTTCCATTCAAAAAAAGAACTCAACACCATTAAAAAAAAGCAACACAAACTAAGAAATCGAAAAGAAAAAAATACATTTTCATTAGAAACTAGAACCTTATCTAACTGTAAATACAAAACTCATTCTTTTTATACTATAAGTGAGTTTCAAAATCTCATTTTCATAAAATTTCAAATTCACAAAAAAGTGGCCCGATCAACACAAAAAAGAGTAAAAACATCATTTTCATATTCATAAATTCCCAAAACTTAAAAACAAACGAAATCATTTAAAGAAAATTTAATTGAATAATTTAATGAAATCTTTTTTCAGATTTAATCATCATATCAGGTGATTTTTTTCATGTAAAAAAAAAAAACAATTCGTTGTATTATTTTTTTAATTTTATTTTATTTTTTTATTTTAATTATTGTCTTTATTGTTTTGGGTAAACTTTTTTTTATCAACCTTATGTCTTTTGCCAACATTTAGGGAAGAGTCTTTATCTGATAGTTGCGTTTTCTTGAACTAAATGAATAACCTCAGACACGTTGTGGAGACTTATTAAAGTGATAGAATATTCTTAAATTAATGTATTTATTTTAACTTTCTTTAAATTTCATAGTTCTAGGTTTAACAAGAAATATAGTTTTTTTCTTCGTTAACTCTTACGTTATTTTGTTGAATCAATTAATGCATTTTCGTAGTTAAATAACTAAAAACTAAAACAAAAAAGAAATAAAATTCCTTTTTAATTTTCTTTTTTTATTGTTTCAGATATTATCGCTAAGTATAATTGAGACAGACTGACAGACGAGAGACACCGTCGTCGTCTATGAAATAAGAAAGTAAAAAAAATAATGAGAAGAAAACATTTATTATATCGAAAAGAGACAGTGATGTAATGTATAGTAAATAATTTTTTTTTTTATTGAATGGCCAGTTGCATGAGTTTCTTTTTAGTCTAGAGTCATGGGATTTCTTTCAGAACTATGTTGATGGCTGCTTAGAGCCTCGTTTCGCCTTGCATTTGCTCGTATCTTCTTGAGTTGTGTTAATTTTTTCTTTTTTTTTTTCTTCAATTTTCTCTTTAATGCAAAAATAGTTTAGATGAGTATAAGATTCAAAAATTTGAGGTTGTACCTACTTGAGTTAGTTGTCAACAATAGTGAATTGTTGTTTACACATAGAGATTTTTAACAAAGTTTACAGCAAAGATATGAGTTTTTTTCTACTTCTATCACTCAGACAGAGAACTATTTACTTCTGATCAATTTGAATTGAGCTTTCGTTGCATTAAATAGTTTTTGAACTTTTTTATCAACCCGTTGAAGGGGCAAATATACTTTAAGTTTGACAATTTGACAAACAAATAGAAGCATCAATAAGTCACAAGTTCACTTTAACAGAGACATTTTTTATTGAATGCAAATAGTAGTAAGTTCCAAACTTCTTTTAACAACACACACAACTTTGAGAAAGTTCATAACATTATCAATTTAAAATCAACATTCGGATTTTTTTTAAAAGTAATCAAGTCAAAGAAGCCGAAGAAGAGGTTTAATAAGTGTCATTTGTATCATTTGTTTTAAGTTAGGTTAGGTGGAAGTGTCTGTCAGCCAATGAGTACCATGCCTGACACACTTAAGCCGCAAGGACCCATTGTGATACCACAGAGATCAGCAAGTTAATCACCTACTGATATCAGAACCCCGATGTAAGATTTTCTTCTTTCCATTTCCGGATTTCGATCACAACTCTCCCACTTTTCTGCTTCACACTAGTGATCCACCTGTGGGGTACGCCGCGTTGAGATGTAAGATTAATGAGTTGATCACCTATTAATCCTCCATTACGGGACTAGCAGGTTAATCACCTGCTAGTCGAACCACGCGGAACCTTTAATGTATTTCGAAAGACTTTTAGGGTCTATGTAAGCTAGGTCGCTAGTATCATCAAAGAAGAATTCACCGAGATGAGTTTTCCTCCTATGAAGTAGTGCAGGGCATGAGCAAAGAAGGTGTTGAACGGTTTCCTCCTCCTCTTAGTCCATGCAGCTCCTGCAGAAATCATTGGAAAACACACCAAGTCTTTTGGCGTGTCTTCCTATTAGACAGTGTCCCGTAAGAACACCTATGGTAGAACCTAGATACAGGCGGTTCAGAGCTAACAAACTCTTCGAGCGTTTTGAGTCTACACACGGCCAAACTTTTTTGGTTGCAAGGCAGTTGTTACTCTCAGTCCATCTAGTGTTTGTTATCCTCGAAGCGTCTTGTCTAAGTAGGAGTTTACTTGTAGCGATAGGTGCACCTATGTTGTTCCATTCTGAGCGTAGGAAAGTGGTCGTGCCCTTTTTGGCTAGTTCGTCTGCCATACAGTTGCCTAGTATGTCTCTGTGCCCTGGCACCCATGAAAGGTGAATGTTAAAAATCATGCTTGTGGAGCACTGGTTTTTAGTTTTAATTTTAAACTACTTTTGCTAAGATTGAAATCTGAAGTAAGAGGGTTGGAGTTGTATAACCTACTCATGCGAGCTAATGGCTCATGCATGCCATAGTTAGTTCTGTGGTGGTAGCAATGCAAAAACTCCAGATTTCGTAGCTGGTGAGATCCTCCGCGATAGTTGAATCCTATGTGAGAGAGCAAGTCGGGAGCATCAATTGAACCTGTTATAAGTTGATGGAAAAATACTAAATCGTTGTTGATCCTTCTTTGTGAGAGTGGTTGAAGATTTAAAAGACGAATACGATTTTCATAAGGGGGGAGATTAAAAGGATCTTCCCAGGGAAGACCTTTCAGGGCAAAACGTATGAATCTGTGTTGTACTGCCTCAATACGAGATTCATGAACTTCATATAGAGGTGACCAAACCTAAGAAGCATACTCGAAATAGGGACGAACATGACAGTTGTATAAGGAAAGTGTTACATAGTGGTCGTTAAATTCTTTAGCCCATCTCTTTATGAACCAAAGCATTGAATTTGCTTTACTTGTAATGAAATTGATGTGTTCATTGAATTCAAGGTTAGTACTAAAAATTACACCAAGGTCGCGGAAATTCGAGACTTGAGATAATGATTGCTGAGATATTGAATAATTTGCAATACAGGGAATTGTTTTGCGTGAGAACGTCATACTTTGACACTTGGAAGGGTTCAAACTTAGACTGTTTTTAGAACACCACGTAACAAAACTGTCAATATCTTTTTGTAATAAATTGCGATCTGACGAATTTTCAATAGATTTAAAAATCTTCATGTCGTCAGCAAAAATTAGAATATCGCTGTATGATATGCAAGAAATCACATCACTTATTGCAATAATAAAAAGCAAAGGACCAATGTGACTCCCTTGTGGCACACCAGAAAGACCACTGAAAGAATTTGACAAGACGTTTCGAAATTTGACTTGATAAGACCTATTTTTTAAGTATGAAGTTATCCAAACAATAAATACTGGTGGAAATCCAAATGCTTGTAGCTTATATAATATAATATTATGAGAAAGTTGGTCGAAGGCCTTAGAGAAGTCAGTGTAAATGCAGTCTAATTCATACTCCTTTTCGAGTGCATTAGAGCATTTATGGTAAAAAGAAAGAAGATTAGTATATGTCGATCTTCTTTGCATAAATCCGTGTTGCTGATTACAGATTATATTCCTTGCAAAGAATGATAAACTTTCGCAGGCTACTTGTTCAAACAGCTTAGGAATGCATGAAAGCTTTGCAATTGGCCTGTAGTTTTTTATATCTATTTTTTCACCCTTCTTGAAAACAGGGGTAATAAAAGACTTTTTCCACAAACTATTAAATTTTCCGGACTTTAAAGAAAGCTTGAAAAGGTATTCGAGATGGAAGGCTAAGCGTAAAGAGCACTTTTTTTAAACTATAGGTGGTATCATATCCGGACCAGATGAAACGTCATCATTTAGAGAAGAAAGGCAATGAATAATTATATCACTGTGAATGGGGATACTATTAAAACTCACTTGAGAACAGTGAGTTCTTGAGCATTTTCTTCGAATTCTGCTTTGTTCTGTCAACTGTGTACAATAACTAAAATTATTGAGAACTTTGTGACATAAGCCTTGAACGAGACCGATGCAAAGCAGCTGATTTGACTTTTTTTAAACTGATGGAACACCTAAAATTATTTTAGTTTACTTTATATATTTCATATTGTAACCATTTTCACTTGATAAACTGGCATTTGATTGAATAAAATTATAGTTGCAGTTGAAGTGCCTATACTGCAGTACTGCAGACGAACATGTTCACCTATAATTATTTATCTGCATCTGTGTCTTCCCTCTATCAGACAACTATGAACTTTATGGAACTTTATGAAGTAAAATCATAATTTCTGCTGCGTTTACATCCATCGTATGTGAAAATTTATTGTAAATGAACGAATTGACGATAAGTCAGTCAATGTGACCGCTAGAAACAACAGACCATCCAACATCCATCAAACCTAGTCTGTCTACACTGTGAACAGCGCTTTTCCGGCTCACGTTGTTTGCTTGCGAAAAAATGCGAAACGACTGAAGCACAAGTCTACATTATTCAATAATAAACGCCGATTAAAGCTGACCAAAATGCGTATTGGTTAGACAACAAGAAATCTTCCTCCAAGGGTATCACCTTTCGCGATAAATTGGCAAGTCCTAAGAGAGTAATTAAACACTGTCACGAACCCCGCTTTCTAACTCCTGCTTCGAATTGGCATAAAATTGCAGGTATTTGAAACGTGGTTTCCATAGTTTTGTAGCTCTATCCTTTTTTCTTCACTGCAAAAAAATTTTTTTTACTTAAAACTTGACAGCTTGAATCTCCTCTAAAAAAAGGCTTTTTGTTTCGATCTAAGACCTTGCAGAAAACTTTACTTTGACAGTTCTTATAAGCCGAATGAGTTTAAGGAGGAGTGTAATAGAAAATCAGATAAGCACTTACATGTTTTAGTCAACAAATAGGTTGATAAATGAATAGGGTGACGCAACAGAGCTCGAAGAGCTTCAGGGCCTACCTACATATGTATTATGTAAACCTCTCAACCGCAACTTAAAAGGAATGGAGGGAAATCACACATTTTTGCCGATTCCAATAGGTTTTTGATGGCAGTTACATTACATTCGGAGAGTTGCCAATTTCTGCCAAAAGCTAATACGAGCGAAGAAACTATTGAATGTTTTCGAAATTGAACCTAGAACTTTTAGGTAACTGACAGCCATCTAACTATTGGCACACAGCTTTATGTTTTTACAGGTGACTGTTGATAAAGAGTGGCAAGCTTTTGGCCCTTGATTATTTCTCACAATCATTCCTTTTTGAAGAATAGAAGGGACCTACAATTTTTTGCCGATTGCGATAGGCTAATTGAGAAAGTCGTTTTCAAATTACTGTCGGTGAACTTGCCAATCAATCGTGTCTGGTGACAACCGTTGTAAAACATCTTTTTCTGTTGGAATTCAAAACTTGAACCTCCCATGCAACAGGCAGGCATATGCTTACCATTCTAATCGGAACTAGAGAATTTTAGATAAATTTTGTTTTGTTTTTCAATTACTATGTCAAAAGTACCCGTGGTGTGATGGATAGCATGTCCGCCTGTTAATCCAGAGATTCGAGTTCGAATCCCAACAGAGGCAAAAATGTTTTTTCCACGGGTATCGCCTTTTGCGAGGAATTGGCAAGTCCTCCGTTAGTATTCATTGCCATGAAAAAGCGCTTTCTCGATTAGCCGTTCGGAACCGGCAGAAAATTGTAGGTCCCCTCCATTTCCTCACAAGGCATGGTTGTGAGAAATGCGCTAGGCCCAAGGGCTCCTCGCTCTGTTGCGCCACCCTATTTATTTATTTATTTTATGTCAAAAGTATAAACAAAAAAACAGTCTTTATTAGCACCTTTGTTCGCATTTCAGTGCAGTAAGTGATGACTTTGTTTACATCTGAAGCTTCAGGTTCGATAATGTTTCACTTAGTTAAAAGTTTTTGCTTATAGCTGAAAAATAAACAACACGTTTACTAACATTTCTTAAAGAATTTTCTCAGTTAAATTAAACAGCACGTACTTGCAATAAATAAACTCTTAAAAGATTTAATCTGTTTTTGACTGCTTTTCAAACTCCATTAGACTCGTTAATTTTTTATTCCAAATTTTACAGCGCACCCATACTGGCCATTCAACATTTTTTCTTGTCAGTTCAAATATTGAATTTTTTTAATATTTTTTTCTATTTTACTTTTGTTTGTTAGATTTTTTAGCAAAAGCTGCTCGCTTCAAAGTTTCAAACAGAAACCGAAAAAAAAGTAAATTAAGCCTCGTACAATTCTAAATTTTATTCGCTTTTGTTAAACGAAGCGTGTTTCAAGTATGTAAAAACAACACACAGAATATATTTATCGTATTTCTATTATATACAAGTTTATATGTATTTAAAAAAGAAAAAAACAAAAAAATTGTAAATAAATTAATTCTTTTATTTTATTTTTTTCAATTTTTCAATTTATATTTTTATATTGTAAAGTATACTTTTTTTACATTTTTGATGCAAAAACTCACCTGGTATTTTGAAAAAGAAAGTTTTTCAAACATTTTCAATATTCCTACTGCATCCAATTCACCTATTTTGTTTAAATTAGATCAATATCACTGGAAAACGAATGAAACATAAAACATTTTACACACAACCAGTAAAGAAAAAAACATCAACAGTAAAAAACGAAAGTAGAATAAACTAACAGTAATCTTATAAAAAGCAACTGCAACTTCAAGAGTATAATACTGAGCTTACAATTAAATTTAAATAAACAAATAAATAAAAACAAATAACACTGACAAAACTCATTTCAATACACGAACAGGAAAATGTAACATCGTAAAAAGATAGTTAGATATTCCGCTAAAACTACACTAATCTAATTATCACGACAAGAAAAACAACAACAACAAAAATAAGATAAAATTTTTTTTTTCTCAAACAGAAAAAGAAAACAAAACCAAAGCAATTAACCTAAAGATCAAACCAAAAATATAAACTCCCCAAAACGTCTTATTAAAATTTCGTAAAAGAAAAAACAACATTCATAGCAAATCGTACAAGAGGAATTTTTAAATTTATACACCAAAAACTTCTAGAGTATCAAATTCAAAAATAAAATAAAAATAAAACAGGTTTAAAAAAAAAATAAGAAAAACAAAACTTTTATATAGATCATGTTGTTAAAAAGAAAAAGTTTACGACTTTTAATTGTATGTGCGTAGTCCCACAAAAAAAAATTAAATAAATGAAGTAAAACAATATTAAATAACGAATAAAAGTTAATTTTCAAAACAATATATGTATAACTACCTATATCATCTGAAAAGTATTTTTTTTATAACGACGAACGATTTTGCACGTGTAAATAAGTATTAAATATTAAATGAAAAAAAAAGAAATCATTTCATTAGTTTCTTTTTCATGATCATTGATTGTACAGAGTTTTATTTTATTTTAGAGAAGAAAACAAAATAATTAAACAATACGTTTAAGAAGAAAATGAAGAAGAAATGACTACCGTAAAAAATTTAAAAATTAACAAAAAAAATTATAGATTAAAGCCAACAAATTATAAATGTTACCGTTAAAGGTGAACATAAAGTGAGATTAAATGGAAAGATTTAAACAAAACAAAACAAAAAAAATTATGAAAATGATAGTTGTAAGAAATAAATTTTAATATATTATGTATGGTGAATGGAACGTTAGTTAATAATTAACAGACTTACAGAGATATTCTAAAATGAATTTAATTTAGTGTATAAAATACTAATTCGTAAGGTAATGTAATGTGTATGGAAATAAATTTAAAATTCAAATACAGAAAGGAAAACAAAAGTATTGTATGTACATATACTATATTGCAGTGAAACAGAACAACAAAATTTAACAGAACACACATAAAAACCATTCATTAAGCAACCACACAAAAACTAAAACAATATTTAAGGATCTATATTAGTTTCAGTGTTTTTAAGTAATAAAAACCACAAACATAAAAAAAACAAATCACTCTGGAGCTAATTAATAAATTCGTTAATCTTAAAACTCAATACAATAAATTTACGTTTTGGATATATCAACAATTCGAAACATATTCGCAGACCCAAAATACAACAACAAAAATTACAAAACCAAAGAAAAACAAAAAAAAACGTCAACAGTAACATCAACAACATAGATTATTATTATTACAATTATTATTATCATTAACATTATGATTATTATTTTTATCAGTTTAGAAGAATTTAGCAAAAAGAAAAATGCAAACCACACATTTTTTAAAAATAAAATCGGTTTTATCTTCGAAGAGAATAAAAAAAACTATCTAGCATAATCCAATTTAATATATATTGTTATATGTTATCATATTGTAAAATCATTTATTAGCACAATTTTTTAGATAATTTAAATTATATTTATTTATTATTTTCGTCTAGTTATGACACTAAAAGCAAACAAATTTCGAAATCTTTAACCTATCGATTAAACAAGACATAGTAAGAAAGTAAAAGCAAAAATATAAAACAAAAAAAAAATGGTTATTAAGAATGCACGCAACACTTCAATTTAATAAAAACAAAAAAATAAAAATAAAAGCAAAAAACAAGAAGTAAAAATACTAAAAACCAAATGTGAAGTTGAAAAATGAAACCAAAAACAACTAAATAAACGAAGGTTGATTTATTAAATCCAATAAAACAAAATTTGTACATTTTAATTAAGATATGGAATTTATTTATTTGATTAATAAGCAAAATTGTAATGATGATGTTTAAATCACTGCCCGAATAAAATGACATAAAAAAATTTGAAAAAAAGGAAGAAAAAAATATAATAAAATTGCATGTTATATAAAAGAAGGTATTTTTCATTTTTAATCGAGACCACGTAAGTATGTGGATGAGCGTAACAGCAGGACCCTTCGCTCCGATCACATGTGGAAGGCGCTTGACATGCTGGTTGCCAAAATACTGTGTGGTTTAAGCCTCTGTTTGACCAGAACGATGTATTTCAAAATGCTGCATTGTATGAAATGTAGATAACGTTCGTTGAGTTCGAGAATAAAAATTTGTTTTCACTTATTATCCGCCATCATTGACTTTTTTCCATTACAATTACATGTAATAATTAATTGTAAATTATAAAATTTATAAAACAAACCTTTTAATCACTTGTAATTGTAAACGAAAATATTTACTAATGAATTACTTATATGTAATTGAAAATTTTAATGGTTTTCTAAAGTGTTCAAGGAAAACCACTTTTTAATTAAATTTAAGGAAATTGATCTCTCAGTTTTAAAATGTCTTTATTCACTAAAAAAAATCAAGTAAATGCTATTCTCACAAAAAAAAAAACAGTATTAATTTTTAGTAAATAATTAGAGGTAATGGCAGAGGTCCTGCTTAGCTTCCAACAATATTTACATTTCAAAATTGGTTCAATTGAGGTTTTGTCTACGAGGGGTAGCTACAATTTCCGCAAAAGAAGAAGACCTCTTAACGGGTTCAAAAAACGTCAACGGAGTATTTGAACATTCAAACACCAGTGCTTGTTTTTGAAAGTGGTCAAGAGACGTTTCATCATCTCCTAAATACATTTGAACTTCCCAATCAGATGCAGTAATTACTTACTTTGGTGAGCTTTACAGTTCGGGGTCTCAACCAACAACCTTCTATAACGACTTTTTTTTTGTTATAATTAACGCGCACATCAAGGGGTTATCACTACCCTTATAGTGTCATTGATTAAACACAGTGCGAGCATTTAGGAAAATAGGAGAGGATTTGAAAGAAGACATCGATGCACGTTACTTTTGATTTTTTGTGAATCGTAATGCAGGGGAAAAACAGGGCCAGGTAGAGCATTCCACATTCCAGTGGTGCGACTAAAATATGAATCTCTATACTTGACTGTACGCCTGAAGTTGGACTCAAGGTAAAACAGATGAGCATTCCTAGCGAGGCGGGTGTTGCGGCTAAATTGTTTCAGGGGAGGAATGCAACTGGCTACTTCACAAGAGCACTGTTTGTGAAGAAAGCGATAAAAAAGAGAGAGACAGGTGACGTTTCGACGATGTTCAAGAGAATCAATCGATTCTACGATTGAACCATCACCTATCAATTTTAACGCTCTATTTTGTACCCTATCAAGCAGGTGCAAAGATGTTTGAGCGGCACCTGACCAGATATGAGAGTTATACTCCAGTTTTGGGCGGATGAAGGCCTTATAAATTGTAGCCAGATCAGAAGGCGTGAAGAACTTTCTGCATCGTCTCAAGAAACCTAAGCATTTAGCAGCGTTTTTGGAGACTTCAAATATGTGGTCGTTCCAACGAAGATCATCGTTTACACACATCCCAAGTACTGACATCTTTTCGGTTTCTTGGATGCAGGTACCATTCATGGATAATGGCAGTGGGCGGATGTTAAGCGACAAGAGGCAGCATTTAGTTTTCGAAGCATTGAATTCTACTCGGTTTTTATGACCCCATGTTACAATGCTGTCATAGTCAGAATTCAATGAGCTTATCATACGCAACCGTTCCAGTTCCACATCCGAAGAGCAGGGACGTGAACTTGGAAACGAAAATGAAAACCTGAGGGTCAAGTCGTCAGCAAAACAGTTAAGCGGATTAGAAGTTTCAGACAAGAGATAATTTATGAAAATGAGGAAGAGAGTTGGAGACAAAACGGAGCCCTGGGGCACACCATTATTTATGAAGTGGGTATCAGACTTGAAGCCATCCAATACAACTTGTATTGAACGGTCGGAAAGGTAATTTCTAATCCAACGAAGAAGAGAATCATCGATACCAAAAGCACGCATTTTCGATAAAAGAGCCTGATGCCAAACTCTATCAAATGCTTTAGAAATATCAAGCGGAATAATCTTACTTTCTCCAAAACTATGTAAAAATTGGTTCCACTTTTCGGTGAGATAAGCCATCAAATCACCAGTGGACCGTTTGCTACGAAAGCCGTACTGACGGTCATTAAGAAGCTTTCGTTCTTCAAGATATTTCATACGTTGACGGTTTATCAACGTTTCCATGACCTTAGAAAGAAGGGACGTTAGTTTAATTGAACGGTAATTATAAGGGGAGGAAGATTCGCCTTTTTTAGGGACCGGCTGGACCAATGATGTTTTCCATCTGCTCGGGAAAATCCCAGCAGAATAGGAAAGATGGAAAAGCTTACGCAGTGGTTTTGCCAGCGTAGAAGAACACCTCTTCAGAATAACGGCGGGGATACCATCTAGACCAGCGGATTTATGAATATTGAGATCTTTGAGGACTCTCCCAACGGAGCGACTTCGAAAAAAAATCTGCTTCATCACAGAAATTACAGACTCGAACTCAGGTGGAGCCAATATGCTATCAGGAAATGTCGACTCCGATTTCGGGCGATCTCTCTCGAGTTTTGCACTCTAAGTCGGTTGAGGTCCTCTTCCACTTGATTATTCCACCTAAGACGAGGTCTTCCCCCGATTTCCTTACAATGTGCTTTCGAAAACCCGTCGAGACAGAGCGTTTGAGTCCATTCGCTCTACATGGTCCAACCATCGTAGTCTCGCGATGCGTACTCTCCTGGCTATGGCCATGTCGTGGTACAGCTCATACAGCTCGTTGTAGTATCTTCTTCTCCACACATTGTCTTCGAATACGGGACCTAAGATCATTCGGAGAATTTTTCTTTCGAAACGACCAAGGGTTTCCTCATCCGCTTTCGATAAGGTCCATGCTTCCGCGCCGTAAAGCAGGACTGGGATGATCAAGGTCTTATACAGGGTTACCTTGGTTTTTCTGGAGAGGGTTTTGTTTCTCAATTGCCTTCTTAACCCAAAGAAGCAACGGTTGGCAAGAGTTATTCTCCGTTTGATTCTCCGCACTGATGTTGTTGTCCGTGTCTACAGCGGATCCTAGGTAGACGAAGTCCTGTACTACCTCGAAGCTATGTCTGTCTATTGTGACGTTCGATGTTCTGTGTCCTTTCGATGCAGTAGCAGGTCCATTAATGATGTCATCATGTTATACGAATCAGAAACTATAAAGAAAGGTTAAGTTTTTTTCGGACTAATTGCGTCCGATGTCAAATAATCTCACCTTTTGACTCGTCGCTATCTATACAGGGTGTTCCGTAATTCGTGTTACATACTTTGGGATGTGATTCTTGGTCATATTCTAAGAAAAAAAGTGTTATACAGTAAAGTCTGGTTCTCAACTTTGACATCACTTTTTGACATTTTAAAAAAGCTAACTTTGGTGTACCCTCAAATGTGTTAAACTCGATTTCTCTGCCAATACTGATGGTATAGAGACCTAATTTTAGACTTAATTTTTGTGGAAACAATAATCTTTAAAACTGTATTTAAGTTGGGCTCCTATAGGATTAGGTTTGCTTCAATTTTAAATGGTGTTCAAATTTTCATCTCCCAGTAAAGTTTTGACTGTGAGGTCATTTCTTTTTCAGAAAGTGCCTGTTAAATATAAAGTTTCTTTATTTTTTATAAATGAACAAAACAATAATAAAAAAAACTCATATGTAAGTGCACTCAAAAACCCATACATTTTATGATACAGTGAAACCCGCTTAAGAGAAAAGGCGAATTGTCACTGTTTTTCTTTCATTTAAGCGGGTTTTTCACTTAACCGAACCCCGGTTAAGTGAAAAAAAATTTCACTTAAGCGGAGTCCTGATAAGTGAAAAAAATTGCACTTTAGCGGATTTAAAAGTTCCATTAAGCGGAGGTTTAATGCTTCATATACACAATAAACAATTTGATGTATTTATCTTTGGAGTTGCCTGGAATTAATTTAAATAAAAGTGTTGGAATAACTAAACATCAAAAAAATAAATTATTGAATAACAAAAATAACATTTGTATGTACATTGGAATTCATAGGTATGCAGTAGTACACAAATAAATTATCTTAAATCAGATTAAATCACATTTGAGTTTTTGTAGGTTAATTCGTTGGCACATTGGGCAAAACAAAAAGAGTCCACTCCCAAGTTTGGCTTCAGATTTCAAATATGTACATTAGGGTGGCCCTAAGGAAAAACAAAAATTGGGGACGCCCCCCAGATAGGTTCTAAATCAGGAAAAAAAATTCCCTCATTTTTTCAAATTTCTATTCCTAACCCTTCCTGACCCTATTTCATTAAGAAGTTTTTGTTTTTTCGATCATCCGTTCAAAAACGGTTGCTGTTATAAAAAAATTGTTTATCGAGTTTTTGTTAATAACAAATGAAATGATAAATAAAAAAAGTCTAATTTAATGTTAGGTCATTAAAATTGCCGTAGATATCTTTGAAAAAATAATCCATGTCAAAATGTTGATTACTTTTGTCGGATTGAGCGAAATAAAAAATCACCCTTTTTGTTTATTAACAATAGAGTATAAACAAATGATCTAAATTTTATTAAACATACACGCGGCTGTAGAGTGTTCAGAGACGCTTCATTTCAGCCTAATTCGAAGTCTTTCCGTTGATTAGTTTAAAAATGACAATAAAGTGGGGCCAAGAAGGGTTAGAGATAAAAATATGAATAAATTAGGGAATTTTTTTCATTTTTAAGAATCGCCACCCTAATGTACATATTCATATTTTTGAATATAATTAGTTACGTTTTATGAAGACAAAAATAATCTTTCTTTCTTTCAAAAAGTCATCAATTTTCGTTTGTGACAAAGTCTGAAAATGGCAATTCATCATTTTATATTCAATTTCATCTAAGATTAGATCTAGTTCATTATCCTCCTAAGAAAACTGCTTAAGAACATTGAGAGATTTAAAAGCTTCTTTGATTGTTGCTTTCTGGATTTAAAAATTTTCACATCTAAATCATTGTCAGATACAGATCTGCTAGCATCAAACTTTTCGAATTGTAGTGCTGCTTCACTAATTAACAGGAAATGTGCTTTTTTAAAGCATCTCGGATTATGAGATCTACCTATGTACAATAGAAGAAAAATTATTAACAAAAGAAAAACAAAATGACTGTGTTTAATCTAAGTCTACAGACACACCAATACAAAAAATAATTTTGTCTGTTCCAATCGAATTGAAAATGAAAAGGACAGTGATACGGTCCTTTGGTAGCTTCATTCCTGAAGGTTTTCACATCTATTTACCAATGAAACCGTCGCGTCGGTAGAGCCTTAAACATTATCCCGGATGCATCAGCATTATGCACGTCATCTGGGTTGTAGCTTTGACGAATGTTTGGCCAAAAATTTTCCAGCTAATTGTTAACAGCAACTGTGTCAGCAGAATTATTTTCACCACAAATCTTCTTAAAATTAATATTTTCACGTTTTTTCCACTGATCTAACCATCCATTTGTTGGCTCAAATTGTTCTGTTCGATAAAAATTTTTTCACTTAAGATAGTTTTTTTCAATGAAAAATATGAAATTTAACTGCAAATATGTTTCAGGTATCCGGGTTTTCACTTAAGCGAGTTTCACTTAAGCGGAGTGTTTAATAGGTAATTGGTCTACAAATACTCGGGGATGAAAAAATTCTTTCAGATAAGCGGGTTTTTCTCTTAAGCGGGTTTCTCTTAAGCGGGTTTTACTGTACTTGGAAAAATACAAAATGGGTAAGATTTAAAAAAAAAGAGAGATTTCTAGCATTGAGGTTTGTTTAATAAAACAATAATAGGGGTACTTTTGGTAGTATTTTATGTATTTTATACAAATACAATTACAACAAGTGCTCAAAATGCCTTCCATCGTTTTGAATCCAGCATGCAAGAGCCCGTTTTTGGATTTCATTGTGGATGTTTGCTCTCGATAACTCTGTTGCAGTTAATACTGATACAGTTTCTCGAAGCCTTCGAAAGGTATTTCCAAAACATTTTGAGAAGGAAGTCGTCTGTTATGATAAAGTTCCTGGTATATTCACAAATTTCATATACGAAATTTGCAAAACCCATATACGAATAAAATCTCTGCGTATTCTTCTTTCGTAAACTGCAATCGGGACTTATTTTGATAAACTGATGAACAAATTTGTTTTCTTATTCTTTTATACGACTTATTTACCTGTTGAACACTTATACCCAAAACTTAAATCTCCTTGAGAAGAGGTAAGTCAATTTGGATTATGGTAACAGGTCAAATACATTTCATGAGTGCACAGCAATAACAATTACCATAAAACAATCAATTCTTGGGATACTACTCCCATTGCAAGCTGTTGCAATAAAATTCCGTAAAAAACCCAAAATTACATTTTCTACCTGTTTTAGATTTTTACAAGTGTCATAAAATGTATGGGTTTTTGAGTGCACTAAATGAGTTTTTTTTTCATTATTGTTTTGTTCATCTGCAAAAAATAAAGAATCTCTATGTTAAACATGCATTTTGTGGAAAAAAAAATGACCTCAAAGTAGGGTGTCCATCTTATCTCTTTAAAAGAGAACATGTTCTCTTTTTTAGGTCCGATCTTTTTTACACTATCTTTTTTCGTTGTGCGATCTGCGGCGATATTTTCAAAATAAGTTATAATTTAATAATAAACCAGCTTTAAATATTCTTTTGAAAATTAATTAATGTATTCATGTACCTAAAAATTTACGATTTCAAAGAAAACTAATGCGATAATCACAAAAAGGAAAAGCATTTTTCCGACGAAATGCAGAAACATTATACAAGTTTCGTGAAAGATTCAAATTCTAAATGGGATGCGCAGTGTATTGTCGGCAAAGTAAATGTGAATGTCTCAAATAAAGAAGAATACAACTTCTTATAGTCCGGTCAAATTAGCTTCAAAAATAGGGGTAAGGTTACATTAATTCGCACCTAGCCAAAAATTGGCATGAATGTTGGTAACCCTATTACTTACAATTTGTCAATTATCCACATCAATCCGCTGTGTGGAAAAAAATTTATTCAAGGTCAAATGCTGCAAACATCGGTTTTTTGAGTTTTCCAGCTAAACGGTAAGTTTTATCATGAATACAGAAAGGCAAAAGTTATTCATCTTGCAATTATCTATAAAAATTGTAAACACACTTTTTTCCTAAGAATCACCATTTCGGAGATATAGCTATGCAAAAAATTGAAAAAGTTGTGTTACTCCTAATATGCACACGTTTCCGCGCCATTCGTGAGGTAGTGTGCATGGCGCGTTTTTTTTTACGTTGTTTCCCGGCCTATTCCATTATCTATTGTGGTTCTATTGTAGTAAATTGGTCAAAGAGCGATACATCAGAAGTCTCCTCACATATATCGTAGGAATCCTTTTCTACTGGCGATTGAACATTGGAGCACGATTGACCTCGACAACTGATACATGCTAATGAACAAAACAACCCAACTTTCTTGCAGCCGCATTTAGCATTACACCCCTTTTTGCAATTGCAAAAAATTGAGTTGAGTACTGAGTGCAACCATTTTCCAAACGCACCCGTATTATAGGTACACTCAGCTTATGGCTATAGATAGACTTTTCAATGGAGAGAATTTGATTTTTTTAAATTCATTAATAAATAATTTATTTTAAGGTTTTGAAAATAGATCGGTGTATTTATTTGTATATTTTTAATTGAATTTCTTGGAAATCTACTGCATGAAAATGTAGTCTACTGCACTTTTTTTTAAAAATCTACTTCGGAAATTTTTCAAACACTGGCAGCGCTGATACAAGACCGTACGGTAACATAAAATGAGGGACTGGGGTTTTTTCGAGTTAATAATCTTACAATTGTATATATGTATGTATACGCCACGAAAACTATTATTTTTACTTAGGTTATCGCTCTGTAATGCATATAACGGTAATTGACATACATATTATGAAGAACACAACTTTTTCAACTTTTTGCATAGCTATATCTCCGAAATGGTGAGTCTTAGGAAAAAAAGTGTGTTTACAATTTTTATAGATAATTGCATGATGAATAACTTTTGCCTTTCTGTATTTATGATAAAACTTACCGTTTAGCTGGAAAACTAAAAAAACCGATGTTTGCAACATTTGACCTTGAATAAATTTTTTTCCACACAGCGGATTGATGTGGATAATTGACAAATTGTAAGTAATAGGGTTCCCAACATTCATGCCAATTTTTAGCAAGGTGCAAATTAATGTAACCTTGAATATCTATTTTGACCGGACTATTAGAGCAACATCTCCAAACAAAAAAAACAAAACTTATTCTTCAATCTGCGGGTGGCTCAACGAACATTCAACAATTTTTTGCTGCAAAATCAAACACATTGGCTGAGAGAACAGGTCGTGAAGAAGAAGAAAATGCTTTTAAAAGTGATGGCATTAGTATATGTTATCAGAAATCATGTGATTGTCTACATAAAAAAAACGAGCCTTCAATTGGAAGAGTTTTCATGTTTTTCTTGGATTTTTTAAACTTACAATGGGAAGAAGTCGAAAAAACTATTATATTCACTTTCCAAAAATGTACATAACTATAAACGACAGTAAATGTTTTGATGGTACCCGTGGTGTGATGGATAGCATGTCCGCCTGTTAATCTAGAGGTTCGAGTTCGAATCCCAACAGAGGCAAAAATGTTTTTTCCACGGGTATCGCCTTTTGCGAGGAATTGGCAAGTCCTCCGTTAGTATTCATTGCCATGAAAAGCGGTCCCCTCCATTCCCTCACAAGTCATGGTTGTGAGAAATGCGCTAGGCCCAGGGGCTCCTCGCTCTGTTGCGCCACCCTATTTATTTTTTTTTTATTTTTTAAATGTTTTGATGAATTTTGCGAATTGAATAAGTTTCTTAAGACAAATTGAAAGAGTTTAAATTTTAATAAATCACAGTCAATGTCAACTGCAAAATGGACGAAAGTTTTTTCATAGTGTGAATTATCCAGAGCACTTTTCAGAACTTTCTAAAATGTGTGCGTATTTTTGTAATCCCAAGGCAGAATCTTAATGTTAAGAAAATATTTTCTCTAATTGAGGGTCAATGGACCAAACAAAGAAATAGACTCAAAATTTCGACTATCAATTCTATTCTTTGCTTGGTTTATAATAAAAGAGAAAGCAGCAGTCAAGATTTTTAAAAAAATCTTTTGATAAAAAAAGCAGCACTACAAAAATAAAGAAAAAAGAGAAATATGAAGATATCGATGAAGAGAGTTATTATGTTGAATAGGAAGCTTCGTAGTAAGCAACTTAATGAATAATGTGATCCGTGTTTATAACTAAAAGACTTATAAAATAATTGTTAAGTTTCTTTTTACTAATATATTTATTGACATTTTAACCTGCTTTTGTTTTTGAACTCCATTTTTTTTTTATGTTGTTAACTTTAATAAAAAATATATCCACAAATATTTTTTTATTTGGTGTTCTCTTTTTGTTCTCTTTAGTATTTAGTATATGTTAGTATTTCGAATGTCTCTTTCTTTGGATTCTAGAGAAAAATGTTCTCTTTTTAGACAGACCTCAGATGGACACCCTACCTCAAAGTCAAAACATTGCTGGGGGAAGAAAATTTGAACACCATGTCGTTCCTAAGTGAAAATAAAAAAATCGTCTCAGACTTTCAATATCATGATGATGCAACATTGACTGTACAACACCTCCATATTTTCAAGGAAACCTAAAATCTTTTGAACTGATTTAAATTAATTTTTTCATTATAAAGATGCTACATTAACCCTCAGTAACAAATATCATCATGGATTATATTATTCATTCACAAATTCACACGGGAACTAGAAACAAAAAACTTTCAGACCAACTTCAGCATAGCTGCAATTTTATTTGAACAACACTTTACAAGTTAGACACGAGTAAGGCCGAGCGGGCCAGTAACTTCAATAACAGAGTGTTGGATTGTTGCTGTTGATTATTATTGCACTGTTAATATCTATAAGCTTAAAAATCTGTCCTGTTGTTGGGAATGTTGTTTTGGTTTTGTGGACTGTATTTTTCAAGGGAAAATAATTTGTCTCTCAATCAAACTGTAATAGATTTCAATACCACATATGCTTTGTACAGCTTTCTTTAAAGCTTACGGGCAAACATTTTTTTTACTCAAAATTTGTTTCAGTATGGTGCAAAAGCATACCGGCGTTGCTGGCTGCGAGAAAGCTTTCCCTTAAAGGCTGTTGAGAAGATTGGGAGTAGATTGACATTGAATGCAAGTGTCAAATTTATAAAATTTATTTGTTGACTAAAAGAAACTGTGTTTCTCTTCCGGCTTTTTCTTGCAAAATTAGTGCTAGTTGATTTTTCTTCTGCTTTATATGGCTGCTGTTTAGCAGTATCGTCTAAAGCTTCGCAATAAGTTGCCACGAAGAAAACCTTTATGCTTAAATTTTCCTATCTGTAATCAGAATCACCCTCTGAAAATCGAGCAAAGAGTGCCTCACTTTCACTTTTATTTGCGAGGAACTTTCTATTCTAGCAAAGACACACACTACTCTCAACTTGGATTCCATCGTAAGTTTGTCATTGGATGAAATAAATGCTTTTATAGATTATAGGTACTCGAAAAGGGCTAACTTTTACTGCTACTTGAAATGTAGGTACATTTAAAAAAAAAACACTAAGCTTTTTTCGGGGACCATCACGAAAGTATGTAGCTATAATGGTTTTACCATTGTATACATAAAAGCGATTGCTGCGCCATCATCTAATCGCATTACTAGGATTTCATTGTTCCAGTTTGTTGCTTAGGGATATGTTTTGTGCATAATACAGGGTGTTCCGCAATTCGTTTTACATACTTCCGGATGCGATTCTTGGTCATATTCTAAGAAAAATATTGTTCTACAGTAAAGTCCGTTTCTCAACTTTAACATCACTTTTTGACATTTAAAAAAAAAAGCAAACTTTGGTGTACCCTGCATTAAATTCGATTTCTCTGTCAATACTGATGGTCCAATCATTCCTTTGGTGTACCCTGTGTTAAATTCGATTTCTCTGTCAATACTGATGGCCCAATTATTCCGTGGTGCGCAATGATGAGGACGGCCCCTGAAAATTTTCCGCATACGTATTCGTTATCCAATTCGAAGTTTCCATGCTCAAATTGGGTTCCAAATACGTCGTGCGCCAATCGCTGTTTAACAGCATAACAACTAAGTGCTTTAGAGAACACGTTCCTAATTCTCGTTTCTGGACAGTCAGCGTCTTTTGAACCCATAGGAGAAAGTCCATCAGTAAATGGATATTCCTCTTCGCCTCGTACCGCTTCTCCCTCAAGGAAAGAGACATCAAAATCTCTAAGGTACTCGTAATCTCGAGTAGAAATTCTTTCGTCCACAGAATCATCAGCAATGATAGAAGCGAAATATGAGTTGAATTCTCCTGAATTTGCGTTGCCATCTTCATTTCCTCCTCTACATCGATCTTCCTCTTCTTCTTCGGAATTGGACTGATTTCTAAAAAAACTATAAAATTAGCAATTTTTGTAATTTTTATCAAAACTTTCTTCTATCTTCCTTATTTTAACCTAATTTTAGACTTAATTTTTTGAAGAAATAATATTCTTTAAAACTGTATTTAAGTTGGGCTCCTATAGGCTTAGGATTGTCAGATTTTCAATTTTAAATGGGGCTCAAATTTTCTTCCCCAAGCAAAGTTTTGACTTTGAGGTCATTTTTTTCTTAGAATATGACCAAGAATCACATCCCAAAGCATGTAACACGAATTACGGAACACCCGGTATATTTTTGCAATTCATATTTTACAATATACATACGTACATAGGGTGGCGCAACAAAGCGGTTAGCTGCGGGTCCTAGCGCGTTTCTCACAACCATGCCTTGTGAGGGAATGGAATTCAATAGAAGTGTTGTCTAGACTCTAGACAGCGATGAAAGAGTTTATTAATACGATTTGGAGTTCGAAAGTGGATACTTTCATAATAGCTGTTTCAAGTTAGACATATCTACCTTAGGTTAGGTTAGGTTAGGTGAATAAGTCCACTTCAATAATAATTAAATTAAAGTGGTATCGCTGAGATTGAGGCACGTCGCAACCCTCCTGCCTACAACACTTCACAATTTTCCCAGGAAAGAAACTAAACATTCTATTTTAATTTTAAATTTTATTCAAATGAAATACTACAAGCAATTATTCATTCAATTTGATAAACATGGTTAGGGCAGACTGGGTACGGTTGAAACACAGGACGGTTGACACAACATAAATATCTCAGAAACCGTTCACGCAATGTGTTTGAGTACTGAAAGAGAATTAAGCAGAAACCAGTTTAGTCACGATTTTCAGTCTTGCTTTGATCGTCGCGCTGATCGGTAGTGAACAGGAAGCTCTTATCTTTTTTTGACTAGCAAAAGTAAGTTTTTTTCATTTTTTACTTTTCTTTGTTGCGTGAGAACTATTCAAGTGTAAGTATTGAGTGATATTTTGTTGTGCGCAGAAAAGAGTGTAGAATAGAATGAAATGACATGCAGGGACGTGTTAGTGTTGTTTATGTTGTTTTGTAATTTTTTTTTGTTAGAAAAGTGGTTGGGGACGGTTAACACATTTTTTTTGGGGACGGTTGAAACAATATGTTTACATTTTTTGTTTGTTTTGTAGATGCCCCGAGTACGTGTGAGGAAGACTGCACGAGGAAATGTGGAATTAGCAACATATAAAGCGGCTCATGACGATGTGAAGGCAGGCAGTTCATTACGCAGTGCATCAGAGAAGCATGGAATAAACTACAGCTCTCTTTCAAGATACATTCGAAAGCAAGATACGACCGTTTAGACCGTTTAGTTAATAGATAGATAGATAGATAGATAGATAGATAAAATAATTTTATTTTCTCGAAAAAGTTATAAAAACAAGATAATGCTGGTTTACAAAATTAATTAGGACAATAACTTATTAAAGTTGTCTGTCAGGTTAAAAAATTCAAAATTTAGATTATGGCTTAGCTTGAGTTTAAGGTTTGATTCAGTTTAGTTATATTCATTAACAATTAAATTTCGATAATTTAGAGCATGTTTTAAGAATTTGTATAGTTTTAAGTAACATTTGCCGTTCAGTATGTTTAGAAAATCTGCACGATCAATGGTTTCAGCTCCCAGATATATTCTGCGGTAAGTTTTGAAAATAGGACAAATACTAACGAAGTGGTAAGTGTTCTCAGTTGCATCAAGGTTACACATCGTGCAAAGTCCGTCAGTATCATTGCGAAACGCCTTTGCATTCAAATTCAGTAACCCGCATCGTGCTTTTAATATAAGGCTTATCATTTCTCGTGAATTTGAGTCATCAAAGTAATTGGGTACATCTGTGAAGGATAAGTTACAGTATTCGTCATGGAATTGAGATTGAAGAGCACGATCAGTAAATGACTTCCATAGATTTTCTTTAAGCTTTTCCAAAAGCGTGTTGTGGACATTTTTCCATTCGAGATTGTTGGCATTGACAGTAAAAGCAATTCCATTTTCTTGGAAAAGGCCTGACCATTCCTGGGCCCAATAAATATTTTTTTGAAGTACTGCCGCAGTGAGTATACGGGGCAATCTACAACGAGGAAGACATAATGTTTTTCGTATGTATCTGAAATGCGCATTCAGTGTTGTGACAAATGCTTTGGACAGCCCAGTTTCAATATTTACTACATAGTTTGGTGTATTATCAGGCAGGTTGAAACACCTTTTAACGAAGAACCTTTGTAGCTTTTCAACTTGAGTGTACTCCTTGTACCCCCACACCTGTGAACAATAATACATTATCGATCTTGTAGCTGCGTCGTGCACTTTAAATTTGGCTGAGTGTGAAACGTATTTATTTTTTATGAATTTTGGCCAAGTAGCGTTTATTGCATTTTTCGATGATGCCAGTCTTTTTGTCAGATGTTCGGACCATGACATATTGTAAGTAAATATGACGCCAAGATACTTGTATTGGTTTGTTATTTTGATTTCAGCTTCGTTAAAGTACCATGCTTCACTGGCTGCTCTGCGACCTCCATTTCTAAATATAACAATCTCAGACTTGTCTAAATTTACTTCGAGATTCCATTTTTGGCAATAGGTGCTGAACTTATAGATGATAGTTTGCAGCGTGTTGGGACTGTCAGCTAAGAGCACAATGTCATCGGCATACAAAAGAACGTTTATTCCAAGTCCTTCGAAAAATATTCCGATGGGAAGTTCAGAGTGTAGGTCATTTAAAAACAGGATAAACAATAAAGCACTTAATACACATCCTTGTTTAACACCTTTGCTCGTGCTGAAGAAATTTGATGCATTATGTCCATCCCAAACTGCTGCAACTGTATCCTGATAGAGTAGTTTCATTATTGAAATCATTTTCGACGAAATACCTAAAGCAGCTAGCTTGTGAAACAGGGCTTGACGGTTGATGCTGTCGAAAGCCGCTTTCAAATCTACAAACCATGCATACAGTTTTTTTTTCTGACTTAGTTGAATTTGAATCATACATGAAAGATTGTAGATCTGATCGATGGTGCTATAGTTGTTTCGATAAGCGGCCTGGTATTCGTTGAGTATATTATTGTTCTCAATCCAGGTTGTTAGTCGGTTTAGAATTAAAGAGGTGAATAATTTATAGAGGGTATCTAAAAACGAAAGTCCTCGGTAGTTGGATACCATTTTTGCATCACCTTTTTTGAAAAGCGGGTAAATAATTGATTTTTTGAAAGAGGAGGGTATTGTTTCAGTTTCGAAAATTTCGTTGAAAAAAGCGTGTACTTCGGTGATAAAACTGTCACTAGCATATTTATAAAATTCGTAGGGTATACCATCTATACCCGGAGCTTTGTTATCCTTTGCAGAAGTTATAACCAAATTGAGTTCTTGTAGTTCAAATGAGCTATCAAGTTCGGCGATAAAAACAGAAGGCGTATCTTGGATTAACACACTATTTTGTGTACCATCATAATTTAGGGCACTTTCAAAGTGAGACATGAACTCAATAGCCGTGATTTGAGGTATAGTACTCGGAGAACTACCACGAATTTCCTTTGCAAGTTTCCACCAGTCCTTTGCAGAGTTGATACCAGAAAGTTGGCTTGCAATACTTTGGTAGTACAATCGTTGTTTCTCTTTACATAAGACTTTATACTTCCGGTTTGCTTCACAATAGTTTTTTCTGCATGCGTCGAGGTTGAATTTTCTATAAATCTTAAGTAGTTTAAGTGATGTTTTCCTACTCATGTGGCAATCAATGTCAAACCACGGTTTCTTTTTTTCAAACTTAATATTGGCTGAACTAGAATTTCCATGTGCTTTGTAGATGCATTCCTTTAAGGCGAGTAATCGTGACTCAATGTTGTAATTTGGCATGATGTTTTCAGTAGTTATATCATGAGTTTTTTGTAAGTATGCAGCACTTCTACTGTTTGACCATTTGAGCCTGGGGAGAAGGTATGTTACAGATTGTCCGGCAGTAACTTGAGATGCTTTTATATCCAATACCAGTGGCATGTGATCCGAAAATGTTGTACATCCCACCGATTTTACCGTTTAGTTAATATACTAGTATATATGTATATTTAATAATGAACTTTGAATAAAAATATATTCTCAAACTGTGGAATTTTTTGAAATAAAAAATTAATAAAATACGTTACAAGGCAATATTTTTACTATTTCAACGTGTTTCAATTGACCCCATTCATTGTTTCAACCGCCCCTGGCATGGGGACAGTTGAAACAAATTGACTTTTCTCATTGAATTAATGTATATTGCTTAAATGTGAACTATAAATGCACTCAAAAAACATTGTTCATTAATAGAAAGAATCATGATCTTGAATTGCACCTAATTCCTACATAGCTAATCTTATTTATGTCAATGCTATGGACAAAAGAAGAAAAATTGTGTCAACCGTACCCAGTCTCCCCTAAGCTAAATTGCGTCTGGCAAGCAGAAGGCTGAAACCAAATCCTTTTGGACACACTTTTTTGTAGTCGGGGGAACTTTTGTGATTTTTTGGCGTACCATTTTCTTGGTTACATGTGATAAGAAAAAAGTTATCAGTACTTTAAGTTGAAAAATGCGTTTAAAAAAGTAGGCTGAAACTAAATCGTCTGGAACACATTTTTTTGAAATCAGGGTAAATTTTCTTATTTTTTGGCGTACCTCTTTCTTGATTATATGTAATAGGAAAAATGTTATTAGTGCTTCAAGCTGAAAAATGCACTTGAAAAGTGTTAAAATGCGTCTGGCAAGCAGTAGGCTGAAACCAAACCGTCTGGGACCGAGTTTTTTGTAATCAGGGGAATTTTTCTGATTTTTTGATGTATCATTTATGGTTATCACTTCGACCTCAAAATCTGAAAAATTACCATTTTCGAACGCCCAACCCCGCCCCCGGCTGAAAAAGAAACCTGCCAGACGGTTGAATCTGATATAATGGTGCGTGTATCTACACATACATGTGCATTTTTTTTTGGTTATCACTCCACTCCAAAAATTTGCTTCCAGCTCTTGGTCTATAAGGCAAGTTTAGCAATAGTGCAGAAAAAAAAATTGAGATAACAAATAAACATTACATTACGATGATAGAGAATACGAAAAACGTGAGTCCTGTCTGTCTGTCTGTCCGTATATGGATCTACAGCCTGAGCCACTTTATCGATTTTCTTCAAAATTTGCAGTTATGGCCTTTGTGGTAGCCTACAGAGGAGTTTTTGGAATTGGATCTCTAGGTCTTGAAATAACGTTACTTGCCATATGTATAACCTATATGATAAAACCCATTTTTCTCGAAAACGGCTCCAACGATTTTGATAAAATTTTACGTGAGGGATTATTTATGAAAAGTTATTCTTGTGATATAAATTTTTTTTTGGGAAGAGTCTAAAAAGGGTATCCCCAATAGTACCGTTTTTTTTCAAAACCGCTTTCCTCTTTATAGTGGCTAGCACGATTTTGACAAAATTTTATATTTAAGAAGTCTAAGATTGTTTTAGAAAGATTGCATATCAATATTTGAAAAATTTAGTCTTTTCGAATTTTCATTAATTTTTTTAAAAAGAAATTTGTTTTTTCGAATATTTTCAAAACGGTAAATTTGATTTATTTCAAATTTTTGGTCAAAACATCTTTTAACAAAATCTTAAAATTTGTTATCTTGAATTTTTATAACCTCATTTTAAAAAAAAAATTAAAAATAAAAAACCGGATTTTTTAAAATCGACTACAACTATTTTTGTTAAATTTTCACCGCCGTATTAATAAACGCGAAATAACTGGGAAATACTTATTCCATGGATTAAGTTACCATTATACCATTTTCCATTTAATTAAAGCCACCATTATACCATTTTCCACTTAATCCATGGAATATGCTTAGCCCAGCTATTCCGCGTTTATTAATACGGCGGTCAGCGTTTATATGTATGTATTAGCAACTGCAAGAAAATGACGTTTTTAGATTTTCGCTTGAGGCCTTTGGAATATTTAACTGAATTTTTTTTCCATATTTTGCGTGATTTAATTCAATTTTCATAATTAATTTATTTATCTATCTGGCTTAGTTCAAGCAACATACATACAAATAAAAAGAAAACTTACATATTTACAAAAATTACTTTCTTAAGTTCTAAATACTATTTACAATAAATATTATTAAATTGAGGTTAATATAATTCCAAAAGCTAAGGAAAATTTAATTAGGAAGTTGAAAATGATTAGAGGATAATTTTTTTCTAAGAGATGGTAAGCTTGCGTTGAAATCAAGAATATCTTGTGCACCATTGGCTAAGCGCAACATTCGAGTAATGGGGTTAAAATGGCCATAGTTAGTGCGGTGAGTGGGAAGGTTGTAAAAAGGGATGGACCGTAGACTAAGAGGATTGGTATTAAGGTAAAAAATTTCAAGGAGAGCGGGAGATTCAATTGCACCAGTCATTATTTGGTGTACAAAAAGTATGTCAGCAATTGCACGACGTTTGGCGAGGCTTTGTAACTGAATTAGTTGTAAACGATCTTCGTATGGAGGTAGGATGAGACTGAGAGGGTTTGACAACGGTAGATGGGGTAAGGCAAAGCGAAGGAATCTACGTTGAACGGCTTCAATTCTATGTGACTGAGTGGTTTGATAGGGGGACCAAACCTGAGATGCGTACTCTAGGATAGGTCTGACAAAAGTTATGTATAGTGATTTGGTTACATAAGGATTGGAAAATTCTTTAGACCACCGTTTTATGAAACCAAGGGAAGAGTTCGCCTTAGCGATAATTTGGTCTATATGGAAACGAAAGTTGAGCTCTTTATCACAATAAACTCTAAGGTCTCGAATAGAAGAAACAACTGGAACGGGAACCCCACAAAAGTCATAAGTCCGAGGGAGAGAAGGTATTCGTTTTCGTGAAAAAGTACGCCAATTAAGAAAAGACACGCCAATTAAGAAAAGAATCTAAGAAAGAATTATCACGAGGTGTCGATATCGACTTCATAATTTTTATATCATCTGCATAGATTGAAAGATTTGAGTGCGAAATAATCATATGGACATCGTTGATAGCAAGGACAAAAAGGAAAGGACCGAGAAGGCTGCCTTGAGGCACACCGGAGGAGGCAGAAATGGGAATAGATAAGAAACTTCTAAACAATATCTTATAGATGCGGTGTTCTAAATAGGATTTCACCAATTGGATAAAATGCGGGGGAAATCCAAAAGCACCTTACTTCAGATAAATTATAAATGTTGTGAGATTTTATCGAAAGCTTTCGAGAAGTCCGTAGTGATTACGTCAACCTCGTCCTTGTTCAAGAGCACAGAGCGTCGTAGAAACAAAATGGGTTAAATTAGTCGTGGTAGATCTTCCCTTAAGAAAACCATGCTGCAGTGCTGCACAATAGACTTACAATGAAAGTATAACGAGTCATAGACAATGCTTTCAAAAAGCTTAGGAATAGAGGAGAGTTTAGCAATAGGACGGAAGTTGGATATATCACTTTTACTGCCTTTCTTATGAATTGAAAATATGAATTAATCTTTCCATAATGTTGGAAAAACTGCTTGCGAGAGTGAGAGTTGAAATAAGGCTGATAGGGGTTGACAAAGTACGTTTATACATTTTTTTAGGAAAATGGCAGGAATACCGTCAGGACCGGCATTGATTTTATCATACACATTGTCGAGACTAACACCAATAGAAACAAGAGAGCTTTGAGGACAATTATCAAGATAACTGAAGTATTCAAGGTCAGGTAGAACTTTATTAAAGTTATATGATTGACTAAAGAAATTCGCAAATAGATTGGTGATTGTTTGAGGATCTGAAGAGGAAGTATTAAGATGGTTGAAAGAGGAAGGAAGCCCATCCGATTTCCTTTTAACGTTAATAAATTGATAGAAACGTTTAGGGTCATAGATAAGACAAGCCTGCATTTCATCAAGATAATTATGGTAAAGAATTTCGGATAAGGATGAAAAGTTGAAGAAAGATTGTTGATAATTTAAGTAATCAATATAAGAATTTGATTTTATGTAAGCTTTCAGAAACGTCATAGTCAGAATCAGAAGAAAAAACAAGGTCAAGTTGTGTTCCTAAGTTGTTTTTAATGCTACTTATTGGATATTAATGTGTAGTTAGTTGGCAACACTGTACCACCAAATATATTAAGAGCAAATACTAAAACCTTTTACTCAGCCTTAAGATTTCGGTATTGTACTAGGAACACAATCGCAAGTTCGTGCGATCCAGTCGTGCCCATTTTTTACTTGCGATTAAAATTATAGGTACTAACTACATAAATAAGGCAAGTTTTGCAATCGTGCAGAAAAAAATTTTTGAGATAACAATTAAACATGACATTACGATGATAGAGAATATTAAAAAAAGTGGGTCCTGCAATTCTGTCTGTCTGTGTGTCTGTATACGGACAGTCTGAGTCTGAACCAGTGGACAGATTTTCATCAAAATTTGTAGTTGGGGTCTGTGGAGCAGCCTACAGAGGAGTTTTTGGAATTGAGTCTCTAGGTCTTGAAATAACGGTACCTGCCATACAACCGATATGATTTTCTCGAAAACGGCTAAAACGATATCGATAAAATTTTGTGTGAAGGATTAATTTTGGATTGTTTTTCTTATGATGTAAAAAAAATTTGGAAAAAGCCTAAAAACGGTACCTCCTATAATAACGTTTTTTTCAAGATCGGCTTTCTCGTTAATGGCTGACACGATCTTGACGAAATTTTGGATTTAAAAAGTTGTAAGCTGTTAAAGAAAGACTGCATATCAATATTTAAAAAAAATCTAGTTATGGAAATTTTTATAAATTTTTTTAAAAGTTTTGATTTTGGTTAATAACTTCATAACTACAACTTTGATTTTTTCAAATTTTTTGTCAAAATAAATTCTAGCAAGAACTTTGCATACTTGATTTTTAAAAAAGTGAAAGTTTTTTGAAAAAACTGGTCCAACGATTTTGATTAAATTTTCATCATGCACTTGTATTAGCAATTGCAAAAGAATGGCGTTTTTAGAATTTTGCTTGAAACCTTTGGAATATTTGATTTAATTTTTTCATTATTAATATTTTACACATATTTTAAATGTGTAGTTGGCAGCCCTGTACCATAAAATATTTTATGAAGAGCAAATACCAAAACCTTTAACTCAGCCTTAATCGCAAGTTCGTGCGACCCAGTTTTTTCATAGAACGTCTGAATCAATCTAGAATTTATAAATTAGTTTTTTTACATCCTCACTTTGATGGCAAATGATTTTTTGACTGCAGCTAAAAGCTGAATGTCAAAAAGCGCTGGCTCTTGGCCTACTGATCTGGCAGTCTTGTATTTCTAATTCTTTAATTTATGCCTCTGTAGCAATACTTCTCATTACAGATAAGATTGCAATGACGGGGATAAATGGTGGAATGTTTGGCTCCAATTAATCATACGATTTTTGAAACCCGAAAAACTGGGGTGCCAGCACGGAACTTGTTACAATCGAGGATTGTCGATGCAATCGAATGTTGACAGCACCTAATTTGAATCAATGAAGTTTTCTCGATTGTATCGCCTTTTTTGGCAGCACTAAAACTTGGAAACGAGGCTTGAAACAAAAGTTTTCACTCGACAGAAATAAGTTATCGTCCGTCGACCGAGGCAGTGTGTTTTTTTATTAGAAATGGAAAAAACTAACAATATGCCAATTAATAAAAACAAATTGAAATATTAACCATATTTAACAAAGGGAATCCTCAAAAAAAGATCTCAAAATAGGAATGTGAGTGCCATCAACACAGCCTTCTATTCCCGGCAACTTGAATTTACTATAATAATACTCCTTGCTTTCTTGAAATTTTGAACTATAAAATTTTAACAGTTGAGAACAAAATTTGTTTTCCAGAACAAGCAACGTATTTTGGAAGAACTTTGACTCTGTTGTTTGTGCCGTCCCTAGTAACACATTTGCTCCGATATTCAATTGGTAACTTCCACTAGCTAGGAGAACTGGTGGAACCGATGTACTTCTAACGCTGTTTGGGAAATTTAAGTAGCCTAGTACCATCAGGAAACATTATTTATTCAATCTGAACTGCAGTACAAAACTAAAAAACAAATGGTTTGGTTTCGAGTCTAATTTTTTTTTCTTTACACAAATATATTAGCACTTATTTATTCTCACGCAATTCTAATGGATTTTTTTATATTTCTGAGGCATCTTCTTTTGATTTTTGCGTTAAATACTTCCTCATCGTCACTCTCTGAATCAAAAAATATCATTTTTAAATGGAATTCAACTTATTTCGATACGAACTTTATTTTAAAGAACACCAATTTGACATTTCACTTCGTAGTTCACAATGGTGTTTTTAAGTTGATATCAAAATGAAAATCGTTACAAAATACGTGATGTCAAAAATAATTTGTTTCGAGTTGGCCGACGATCAACAATCCTCGATTGTAACAAGTTACGTGCTGGCACCCTTGAACTGTCGAAATGTTTAATCAACCCGCATACCCATGCGTAAAAAATTTTCTTTGATAATTGAAACAAAAGACGATTTATACTTTTTTGTTTTTGTTTATTTCTTAATTTTTGTTATCCATAATAATTGAATGTGATAATAATATTTCATATCATATCATATACTTTCAATTTTTTTTTCTCATTAAAATAATGTTTCTTATTTCTATGCTTTGATTCGCATTATTTTTTTTTTTGTTTTTTTTTCAGTAATTTACAACAATAACGTTTTTGATTTTTCACCAAATAAAATATTTCATGTTTTAATTGTTAGATGGTTATAATTACATACAATTTGTGTAACAGCATCTTCTACATCCATATGATTTATTTTATCCTTACAAGACCGAATCAAAATACTTCCCATCCATAGATAAATGCTTGTTCAGAATAAAAACGCGAAAATGAATATGAATGATAAGAAAACAAAAATGAAGAAAAATAACTATCCTTACAAAGTTTTTAACAAATTAAATTAGATATATCCTTAAATGAAGAAAACATAAAGCAAGAAACTTATCTCTTTATTCGAGTACCAAAGATATAATAGCAATTATATTTTAAAAGCATAGTTTGTGTATTGAACAAGTCAGTGTTTTACTTTTTGTTTATAATGTAATTGTGTGTTTATAAAAAAAACTAGGTATTTTAAATAAAATTGTTTTTCATTTGTGTGCAACTGGTTAGCAAAATCTATTGTTTTATATTTATCATTAAGATTCTAGACTTAAGAACATAAAATTAATTATTTCATCGTACGATTCTATAAGGTATATATGTATTTTATGTAAATGTAAAAGAAAAATACACTTCAAAACACTTCAGTTTTGTTATATGTATATGTATGCATATCATTTGTTTCTATTAAATATTTAACTTCATATAATGAGTAACATATATATCTATGTATGTACCTATTCATAAAAAAGAAGAAACTCAAATGAAAAACTAGATTTCATAAAGTTTTGTTCAAAGTGTTTTGCGATTTTACAGTATTTACAAAAAGCTTAATACATACTCGTAATATATTGGTGAAAAAGTAAAAAATAAGTATTGACAATTTAATATAATTTTTGTTTTAAGCCTATTTTGTGATGTTATTTTAATTTTATACGAACAATCGATATCTACATCTGGTGTGCTTTAGTTTTTTTTTTTCTGTACAAAATTGGGTGCACGACTAACAAAACATTTAGAAAAGAAAATCAATTGTCAATGAAGCGTCTGTAAGTTTGATAGTTCAACAAACAAAATGTGAGGCATTGGGATATGTTGTCAAATTTAAAATATTGGACCCGAAGGGCACATTCTGCCTGCCTATTCAAAAGCAAAAGGTTTTGTAAGTTGAGCATAAGTAGAACTTTTTTCAGTTGTATATTATATTTTTGTATCCGAAGTACGTTGGTGTAATATTTATGAAACAATGAATGAACTAGTTTCAAAAACAATAACCTACATATGTGACATTGGTCGTGTACATTTGATCTAATGTTCCATCGTTATTCAAAGTAAACTTCTACAAATTAAGAACTTTCCCTCGACGCGACTACTACCCCCTAAAGATGCGCTTCATTTAAATCGTACTCTCAAATTTCTAAGTCCCAGACGATGGCCAAGCAGTTCTGGCCTAGCCGTAGATTATAATTTCTTCTCCCATACAACTATATGGGCATCGCTGGAGTTGGCTACCCTAGTCATTGTACTCGATGATGCACTGGTTGTTCCTGTACTTTTCGCACTGGGTGATGTGTTATTGTACCAAACATGACGCCAATAACCACGCCCACCCATCAGAGTGATAATTGTTCTTGGTCCATCGACATTCATGGCAGCATTCTTAGCACTGGCTTTATTTTTCCTCTTCAGAGTCGCACTAGCGGCTGCTGTCATCGAGTGTTGGCCAGCTTTCGCAGATGTGGTTTTTGCTAATGAAGCATCAGCTACACTTAAGGGGATCTTGAAACCATCATCACTTTTAGGTGTACTATGATGTACATCAACTGTGATTGTCCCATTTTCCGATATGTTTCCCAAATCGCTGCCATTGCCAGAAGTTTTGTGACTTGCACTACTACTATTGCGAGAGACACTTCTGCCTCCGAATAGGCGGATGCCCATACTCTCTTCACTTCCCGAAGATGTATACAGACTGGAAGATTTCGAGTCAACGGACCAATTGGACAAATCTAGAGATCTTGGTCTACTGGCTTTCATTCGCAAACGACGATCAAGAGTGCTAACTTTTCCAGGTATTGCAGCAAGTTCGGGGTCCGATCTACGCATGCCTTCGTACATCATGTCCATTAGATTACCTTGGGTTCCCTCTTCAGCATCGTAGTCTTCTTTGACAAATATTAGCTTGCCATACAGACCGTAGACATCGCAATAGCCATGATCACCATGGTTGATCGAAGAGGTGTTCGAATGTATCGAAGCATTGAAAAAACTGGCCGAACCCAGTCCACGAGGGAGTGTTTTTGACATTCTAGATACATCACTTAACGCGTCACGGAATCTTTTTCGACTCAACGCTGGGCTGTTCGCTAATTGGGCTCGTATTTTTGCTGAGAATGACTGATCCAGTGAATGCTGTTTCTCAAGCTTGCCTCGGCTTGGTGATTCCGGATCCAAGCTTATAGCATCTTCTTTAACATCTCTTCGTAGTATAACAACAGATTCTTCTAGTTCAGACTCTTTTTTATCGGAATCTATGGCGGGTAGCATAAGGTCGTCACCCATATTCGATTGGGGTGGTTCTATTGGTAGTACAACAGGCAAAGGTGGTTTGTAGTTTGAAAAAGGTTTGGCTACTAATGGCAATAGGAAAGTAATTGGACCAAAATGAGCATGGCACGACATACTAACACCTCCGCTGATAATTGGTACGCCTTCCAGTCGAGGCAGAGGAATTGTGACAGCGATTCCCACATTTGTTCCCACCCAGAGTAGACCTTTGCAGGCCATGAGGGCAGTAACATATATCGAGTTGTTATTCACACTGTCTTTTTTGGTGCCTTTGCTACGCAGCACACTAGCGGCTATATTAATATCCTGCAAATGTTTAAAGGTCTCTGTATGATAAAGACACAGAATCGATGAATTTTTTAAAGAGATCCAAAGACCGATGCCAGAATGAGCCATCAAGTTGACCTGTTGAGTGGCACCGTGCTGAACTTCGAAGCTTTTTTGGATATCGCCAGTAAGGGCGTTTAGGACGTATACCCGATTTGAACAGCTGGCATAAATGTTCATGTTTATTGGCAGAATGCTGGATACAGATAAACCACTATCACCCAATTGAACTACTTGCGGCTCCTTCAATAGCCAAACACCATCAAAGGCTCTTCGATAGATAAGCAAAGTAGCATTCGAGAGAGCAACAAACACTGAGTCGAAGTGATAAAGTATTTTGACGACAACAGCTGGTACAACACAACATCCCAGTTGTTCTTCCTGCTCCGGATTCAAAGCCGAATATATGAGAATACGTCGACTATCTGTACCCATCCAGATGAGATCGCCCAACAGGCTGTTGTGTTCCTCTTTAGTTTTGCAGTTTTCAAGGCCTTTGACGAATTCCATAGTGCTCACTTGGGTTTCGACCAAATCGAATGAACCAACATCTCTGAGATTGCCAGCTTGCTGATGATGTTGGGAAAGTACAGCTATGTGACTGCTTGTGCCGTCGCTAGTACACACCCAAAGGTAGTTCTGTTTCTTAAATCGTCTGCGAGCTGTTCCCACTTTTGTGTCGTTAGCGATGCTGTAATAACATCCACAGCGAACCTAGAAAAGCAAAATCCAAAATTACAAAAAAGATAACTCTAATCAAACCAAATCAACTTACCTCCGTTTGATGCTGTGATTTGAATACAGGCATTGCTTTAACAAAAAGTGGCATCTTAGTCGATGTTGGTCTTTGGTCGTGATGTTGTTCGGTCAATTCCCATGCTGGAGAGTTATTAGTATCCAGGGCCAGCTGTGCCAGCCGCAGTTCGGTGATCCATTCCTTCTTCACCGCAGGATTTTGTGTCTGGAATGTGAATGTTTCCTCTTTGCCCGACTTATTGCGTGCAATCAGCTGCAGGCAACATGAATCAACCCAGGCCATCTCTTCATCTTTGCGCTGAATTGATCCCTGGATTGTGTTCAATAGATTCCGGGTGGTATTCGAGTTAAGCTCTTTATAACTGCCCTTAAGGCTGCCAACGAGATCATGGATACGCGAGATCACCTCATAATCGTACATTAGTGTGCTCATTTCATTACACAGATTGTCGGCGCCGTTTGTAAGTATTGTGGCTTGCAAATCATTGTTGCATGAGCTGCTATTCGATTTGAGACTTCCTCCTCGATTCAGACCTGTTTCAAATGAGATGAAAAAGACAAAGAAAGGAAATACGGAATTAATAATGTTTTATCAAATTTCAATTTCAATTGTCGTGCTTCCCCAAGAGGAAGACACATTTATATTATTATAAATCTGTAACGTGAGATGCCAGCCAAGGCTATACAATATAATACACTCTACCTACCAACCTAGGTGTGACTGACATTTGGCATCATTAACCGCAGTATCGGACTGAGGTTGAGGCACTCTGATGTATATGTACTCAGGTACGTATTGCTTGAACCTGCGAAACTTAAACATATTACAGGTAAATATGGCGATGCATTTCACGGAAGAAACCAGGGTCGACATGATTCGGTTTCGATTTTCTTTCTTCCCATACGGTCGGTCGCGTGCGACTTAAATATGAGTGCACATAATTTTAAAAAGGCGTAGAAAATCATTACTAAACACTGTGCTTCAAGAGTGAAATAAAAATGCGAATAAAAGAAAACATTTCTTTGGAATGGCTGATTTGAATCGAAACATTTCATGGCACTTTGCACGACTTATACATAATAAATGACATGAGGAGTGCGTGACTTTATTCTTGCATAGATTGAGTTTGGGATGCAAATATCAAAAATCGGCATCAGCTTTACAGAACATGATGAAACTTTTAGTGATACATGTGAGTAATGGAATCAGACAGATTTGAGACTTTTTCTCTTGATTTATAAAGATTATCATCTATTTTCAAACTCCTTGAGGGACATCTGTCGTTTTTTGTGAATTGGTTATTCAGATTAAATCAAAGGAGACACTTTTCATTTTGAAAAAATTTTTAAGAGCAATTCAGACTGTCAGGTTGAAATAGTGTCACAAATCGAGTTATCCTGAAAGGCTTAACTGGGTAACGTGTTAAATAATCAAACCTTAATCAACTAAGAAAATAGAATAAAAACAAATCTGTAGTTACCACTGTAGAGATAGCAAGGCAAGAGGGTAATGCTCCTGATCGGTTGGTTTGTTTGTTTTCTGCTTTTCTTTCCACATAAAACGACTTTTCTGTTTCGTTCAATATCATTTCTTAATTGAAATGAGAAAAATGAGAACCAAACAGCATGATCACGTTTCATGAGAAAGAAAATACGTTTAAATCAGTGAAATCAGACGAAGTGCGTAGCAAGTGTGTTAGGAAATTGAGATGAAATACACAATGATAAGATACCACTTGATAGGAAGATCAATACAAAAATGGAATCAGTTGTGCTGTAAGAAAGTTGTTATTATTGAAATGAATACTTGTCTAGAAACTCTCAACTGCTGAGGTTTAGCATAAAATTAAGGCAGTAAACTTCATGGTTCTTATAGACAAAGGATCGCTAGTGGAAACTTTTAGCACTAAGGAGCTACGAGTGATTCGTCAATTTACAATATGCCTATGGTTCGTCATATGTATTTTCGCCAGTTAAGAAACGGACTTTATTGAGATAAACGACTAGGTAGGAAGCGGTTCTATTGAAAGGAAGTTAGCCTTTCTAGCGTTTGCGTTCCTTATGGCTGAGAGAAGGCCTGATATTTTAGGCTATATATGATTCTTTTTATTACTCTGGCTTCTCACGAGTCTCTAAGATTACCATTGTTGTAAGCTAAGGTGCCAACGCAGTCTATAAGTACACATGCAATAACTTCTTTAGAGGTTTTATCTTCTTTGTATAAGTCTGCTTTAAATCAAATGTAAATCTCCGTTTAGAAGCGTTTACATATTCAGTAACAATCGCATAGTTAAAAATAGGTGGAATGCAATAGGTTCGGCTTGGGGAGGATAAAGTCGAAGAATTGGACTGAATTTAATCTTAAGCAGTAATTCCGATATAAACACGTAAACTAACGTAGGTGGGAAGATAAAATGAAAAATCTATTCAATCGTTGTTTGGGCTAACCACAGACAAAACCTCGTCTTGTTAGCCTTTTACAAGAACCTCATCTTCTCAGTTTCGTTAAATGTAACAGAAGCATATATTCAATCTAAAGCGGATAGGGAAACCCTCGGTAGTTAAAAATATTTCGAGTGATTCTTCAACTGCAAAACGATTGGGGAAATGGAAAGTAATCGAAGAAGTGACATAAACCTCGGTGGAAGAGTAAGTCATGTAAAAAAATACACAGCAACACAAAGTCGATAAAAAAGACACATAATCTTAGGTAACCCAATAAAGTGGAAAAGAATCGCAAAACTGGAAGCAGTTTGTCACGAACCGAACTCTTTTGTACGGCTTTTTGGATGAGGAAGGTCCATCCAAGGCTATAATGGATATAGGCACTTATCCTCGACAGACTTGTTTTAACAAGATGGTGCTTTTATTTAAAGCAAATCGATCGCTTTTATAGAATACAGTGAGAGCATTTAGGAAAGTAGGAGAGGATTTAATAGGAGACATCGATGAACGATATTTTGAACTTTTGAGGATCGTAATGTGGGGGAAAACAGAGTTGGCTATCAATCTTAACGCACGATTTTGTACTTTATCAAGTAGGCGCAAGGATAAATGAGGTGTACCTGACCAGATATGAGAATTATACTCCACTTTTGAAAGAATGTAACCCTTATAAATTGTAGTCAGATCAGAAGGGGGGAAGAACTTCCTGCATCTTCTTAAGAAACCTAAGCATTTAGCAGCGTTTTTGGCGACTTCAAATATGTGGTCATTCCAACGAAGATGTTAAGCTTTAACGACACGAGACAGCATTTAGTTTTCGAAGCATTGAATTCTACTCGGTTTTTATGACCCCATCAAACAATGCTGTCAAGTTCAGAATTCAATGAGCTTATCATACGTAACCGTTCCAGTTCCACATCCGAAGGGACGTGAATTTGGAAACGAATATGAAAAGCTGAGGGTCGAGTCGTCAGCAAAACAGTTAAGCGGATTAGAAGTTTCAGACAAGAGATCATTGATGAAAATGAGGAAGAGAGTCGGAGACAAAACGGAGCCCTGGGGCACACCAGCAATTTTGAAGTGGTATCAGAAGTCATCCAATACAACTTGTATTGAATGGTCGGAAAGGTAGTTTCTAATCCAACGAAGAAGAGACTCATCGATACCAAAAGCACGCATTTTCGATAAAAGAGCCTGATGCCAAATTCTATCAAATGCTTTAGAAATATCAAGCGGAATAATCTTACTTTCTCCAAAACAATGTAAAGATTGGTTCCACTTTTCGGTGAGATATGCCATCAAGTCTCTAGTGGACCTTTTGCTACGAAAGCCGTACTTTCGGCCATTGAGAAGCTTTCGTTCTTCAAGATATTTCATAAGTTGACGGTTTATTAACGTTTCCATGGCCTTGGAAAGAAGAAACCTTAGTGCAATTAGACAGACGGCAATTGAAGGGGAGGAAGATTCGCCCTCTTTAGGAATGGGCTGGACAAATGTAGTTTTCCATCAGCTCGGGAAGAGCCCAGAAGAGTAGGAAAGATAGAAAAGCTTACGCAGTGGCTTTGCCAGCGTAGTAGAAAACCTCTTCAGAATAATGGCGGGGATACCATTTAGACCAGCGGATTTATGTATATTGAGATCTTTTAGAACTCTCGCAACCGAGCGAGTATCTGTAAATCTGAATTCACAGACTCAAGCTAGGTATACCCAATTTGTTAGCAGCAAATTGAGCTGCCAGCCAATTAGCTTTATCGGTGGAGTAAACATCAATAAACCTCAACTAGCCTGAATGTCAAACTGAGTGTTTTTTGGGCCCTAGGTTTACCTTAAATTCGTCCTGAGGCAGCACTATATAGGTTTGTGTTGAAGCGGATTTAGGTAGCAAACAGGGATATCAAATGGCATGCATTTTTCTTCAAATGGCACAATCATATATGGTGATTTCGTGCCTTAGAGTTTTTTAAGAACCGAAACCCAAACAACTGATTGGGTTGTCAAGGAATGGCTTATGTTCAATCCTGGGTAATTTTTAATGAACGAACGTATATTATTTACTTTGATTTGTGCTTAAAAAAACTATCCAATCATGGGATAGGAAAAAAAGAAGATAGAGCAATAATGGTTCATAAAATAGCTAGATAGACTTGGCAGTTTCTGATTTTTGATTTTATAGTTAAAAAATTAAAAAAAGAATTTAAAACTCACCTGCGGTCAATATCCTTGATAATGTTGCCGAAGTACTGTTATCAACAATCTCCACATCGGTAACTGGATACATCCACTTAAATGACAGCTTCTCTGTAGCACCAAAATCATGCGACTGCTTCGGTGCCACCGAAACACAGATAACCTTATCATTCAACAACAACAAACGTCTCTGTTTCGTTTTCACAATAAACCCGGCCTGATTGAATTCCATATGTGTAACGTTATCTTCACGCAGCAGATACCTTGGCCGGTTGTTATCACTCGAAGTCAACGAACGTGTATTAAATGTTCCACTAATATGACCCAACATCTCTTTGAATCCCTGATACTGTTCGGCTTCACGTTTTCGTTCGTTTAACATCTCCGCCAACAATTCCAGTTGACTCAAAGCCAATTGCAGCGACATTCGGTCATGATGTCCTTGCGGTGTATATTTGAGCAAATCTTGTAAAAATAGAATAAATTGTGGAAATCTCTGAACGGGCTTCACCATCAAACCAAAGAACGACAATCGATCATGGGCGCTGATTTGTTTGACTTTGAAAAAATCAGCCAAGGCCGACTTGCGTTTCTCTTCCATTTTAGCCAATTCCATTGCCGATGAGAAATTATTTATAAAACCACTATAAACTTCCAGAATCTGGGGCTTGCTAAAAGCGCCTACAAATACATCGCCAATCTTTTCATCACGATCCCAATTGCGTACGCATTCGGCCAGCGCAATGCGAAACACTTTGTGCGATTGCAATATATCGGGCAGACGATGGAACAGGGTCGAGATTTTGGAGCTACTCAATACTGGTGGACTGCTTTCTTCGAGGGGTTTTTTGTAATCCTGTTTCGGAAATAAATAAAAAAAATTTGTTTTCGTGTCGATAAAATCATATTCCTTTTTATTCTGTTTTACTAAAAAAGAGTTTCTTATTGTCTGATTGAATGGATGTGCTAGTGTAGAATGTAAAATGACTTATATTTACACGTTCTAGGTTAAAGTTAATAGGTTGTTGATTGGGTGGTGGTTACGGCTACCATTTACACGAACATTGGGTTTAATTTATGAGCAGTAATGAGGGTGGAGAATGCATGGAATAAAAATTAAATCAAAATCAATCGTCAATCTATCTTAAAAATTCCTTTATTGTCATTTGAAACATATTTTGGCATAAGTCAACTTGTATATCTCCTAGTCTACTGCTATAAGGCTTCTCAATTTACAACCATTGTATTCGAAAGTTTGTGTTGGAAAACCTTGACTCAGGTCAATGGATTTTTCAATGGCACTAGCCTTCATTGAGATTTTGAAAAAAAATTTGGCTTTGTTCCAAGACAAAAGCCATCTTTCTAAACGAATGCCTTTCATCTAAGGAGAAACCATTTCCAAATCCTTTTCTACATTGAATGGTCGCAAATATGTACCTACTTCCGAAACAACAATGGAATCGATTTGAATGGCCTCAAGGCATTTGACTTTTCAGTTAAGCTGAGTATTTTTGACTTTATTGTTATTTTTTTTATCATCTGTTGAAGTGAAAACGGTTCAATATACGATGAGAATACCAAAATATGTTTGGACAAATAAAAAGTTCTACCAAATGGTGTTGATGCAAACAAAATAAATATCAAGAAAAGAAAACAAACAAAATGATGGAAGATGCGAGAAATTTTTAATTACAAATAAAAATTAATTTTTGAATGAGCTTTATGTTTATACTTTCAATTTTGAAACAAAAAACAAAAAAAAAACAAACCATTGGCCTTATGATTGGGTGTCCAAATGCAGTTCAATTTTGAAACAAAAAACAAAAAAAAAACAAACCATTGGCCTTATGATTGGGTGTCCAAATGCAGTTCGGTTATTCGCGCGTGTTACAATAAGTACAGAAAAAATGGGATGATAATGTTTTCAAGAAAGATTTTTTAAGAAACATTTTGCATTAAAACATCTGGTAAATTGTTTTTACTACAAAAACAATGACCTGGGAGCCGATTTTTTTTTAAAAGTTCTTCCGTAAGAAAAATGTGAGCTGAAGAAACATCGTATAGGCTAGTTTAAAGTGGCTGTCAGCTCGGCTAACACACTTAGGCCCGTTGGGCTCATTGTGGTACCCCGATGGATCTAATGTATCCTCATCCTAATGGAACCCCTTTGAGCTTACAATGAAGCGCGAGAGACGCAAGGCCAGTCAGACGACTAGGGTCATTAAAGAAACACGAATCTAGGTGTATCCTACGTTTGTGATCTAAAGCGGGCCATGAACAGAAAAGGTGGGGAACAGTCTCCTTCTCCTCCTCCGCCTTGCGACATGTCTTAGAATAAAACAGTGTCCTGTATTGACACCTATCGTCGCATTTATGTGTTTTCTGTTGAGAGAGATCAAGACTTTCGACCACTTAAGATCTAGCTATCTAACTGCTTGACCATCTCAGACTAGATTTCATGTATGGGTCCTGCTGGAGCAAGAGTTTGTATGTAGCGATTGGTATGCCAATAATCTCTGCTATCGGTGAGAAGATCAGAAGTGTTCCGTTTCTGGCGAGTTCATCTGCTTTGCAGTTTCCTTTATGTCTCTATGCACCGGCACCCAGCACAAGTGAATGATAAACTGCTCTGACATCTCCCTGAGAGATGATGGACAGTTAAGGGCTAGAATAGAGTTGAAGAAATTTGACGCCAGGGATTTTATGGCAGCTTGACTGTCTGAGAAGATACATACATCCCTTTTAGATATCATGTTTTCTCTTAGCCAAGACAGCTTCGCTGATTGCCAACACCTCCGCTTGGAACACGCTACAATGATCTGGAAGACGAAGAGATATGTACATATAATTTCATTTCGTCTGAATAGACACGACAACCTACTCCTTCATTTATTATCGAACCGTCCGTATAAAAATGAACGTATTCGTTTTCAAGAAGGTTTAAGCAAAAACTTTAAAGCATTAGATGAAGTACAGGTATTGTGGAAGAAATTTCATTAAAAAATATGGAAATATTTGTGTGGCAATGGATGGAAGGAACCAATACAATTTTCCGTAGGCTACGAACGGGTTAAATCATTTTTCATTGTAGTATAATTCTTGGAAGCAATTGTTTGCGAGAGAAAATTGATGCGAAAAAGGATCTTGCTGGAGTTCGAGTCTCTATCTCGCAATAATATTCTGAAGAATAACTTTGACGTCACTGAAAAGGTGCAACATAAGTGTCAATTATATCTTAGCATTGAAGTTGGAAGCTCCGATAAAACATTTCAAGACATCAAACGCTTTTGTTGATAGATATCGCACATTAGTTTTATAATTCGGTTTCGCCGCCAAAGTGGTTGATCGCCCACCTAACAAAATAAGTCTACAATGCAGTTTGGTGATTGAAGGCCAAAACGCTTTTGAAAAACCTCAACTCGTTCTTAATCAGCCCTATCACAGATTCCATCGTAATCGAAAAAATTCTAAATTTGCTGATCTAACTATCACATAATCTATTCGGAGTGGAACGAATTTCGAAATTCGTAGATTTGGTATCACTAAATCCGGGTGGAATGTAAATTCGTCGTCTTAATATACGAAAGAAGTTGTGTTTGCAGAAAAATGTGAATGATTTTGCATATTTGGAGTAAAACAGCTGATTTCGAAAACCAGCATGGCGGTATTTAGAGTGGCAACTGGCAATGCTTTCCTCGATTTCATTCGGATTTTGTGAATACCAATTTTCGTAGTTCGTAACTTAGCTTTCCGTGTGGAAGTTTTCTACGATGGAATCTGTGATAGGGCTGAATGTCAAACTGATGGTTTTTTGAGCCCAGGTTTGCCATCATTTCGCCCTAGATTTTTGCGGAGGCGAGCTTAGGCAACGAACAGGGCTGTCAAATGGCATGCATTTTTCTTCAAATAACAGCGGTGTGTGGTGATTTTGTGGATTAGAGTTTTCTGAGAAACGAAAACCCAGGTTTTTTTGACAACTCAAAGGATTGTCAAGGAAACCTTGGACAACCTCGGTGAGCCCTCAGAGAACATTTCTTCGACGAACAGTGCGACATCTCTAACCTACCAATGAACATCATTCTAAAATTCATTCAGGGCTCCAAATGGTTTAGTGAGGGTTCCCAACCCCCATAACCCAGTCGGCAACCAAATCCTATGCATTGCATCACCATAAGCGCTTTTTATGGCAGTGGCTCACAAGCTCAACAATTACAACTGCACCATTGAAATTTGACTTGCTACTAACTACCAACTAAGGTTGGGTTAGGTTAGATGTGGCTGTCAGTATACAATATAGAGACCACGACACTTAGACCACAGAGGGTCCATTGTGATACCACTGGAGCCAGAAGGTTGATCACCCTCTGGTGCCTATCTAAAGGATCAGAGAGTTGAATCACCCTCTAATCGAACCTGGACTAACGAGTTGATCACGAGTTAGTCAAATCATTTAGAGCTTCGTTCGAGATGGGAGAAACTTTTAGAGTCTTTGTTAGCTAAATCGCTGGTATCGTCGTAAAAGTAATCATCTAGGTAAGTTTTCCGTCTGTGAGCAAGCGCAGGGCATGAACAAAGGAGATGTTGGATTGTCTCCTCATCCCCCTCGTTCATGCAGCTTCTTCAAAAGTCATTGGAGTAGACATCAAGCCTTTTGGAGTGTCTAACTGTAAGGACACCTTTGGTGGAACTAATATGCAGACGATTTAGATAATCACTAAGCTCTTTTAATGTTTCGAGTCCACACATGGTCACATTCGTTTAGTCATAAGACATGTATTACTCTGCGTCCATTTAGTGCTCATCTCAGAAGCGTCCTGCTTTAGTAAAAGTTTACATCTAGCGATAGGTATACCTGAGTTGTTCCCTTCAGGTCGAAAATGAGAATTCGTTCCTTTTTGGGCAAGTTCGTCTGCCATGCAGTTGCTTGGTATGTCCTTGTGACCCCGCACCCATTAAAGGTGAATGTTGAACTATTCTGAGATCTCCTTTAGAGACGTGCGATAGTTTTGGGCCGAAGTAGATTTTGTAGAGACAGAGGCAAGAGCTTTGAGAGCAGCGTGACTGTCCGAGAAGATACGAATATCCGTGGACCATACAACGATTTTTCTGAGCCAGGAGAGGACTTCTTTGATCGCCAAAATTTCCGCTTGGAACACAATACAGTAGTCAGGTAGGCGGAAGAAAAGACTTAAATTCAGCAATTCAGAGAAAATTTTACTTTCTGCACCATCAAAGGTTTTAGATCCGTCAGTGTAAAAGTGTAAGGCTTCATTGTCCAAGAGAGTGCCGTTCTCCCAAGCTTCTCTTGAAAGTATGGTTATTTGGAAATTGTTATCAAACACCAAATTAGGAGTGGTATCTACAGTCTAATCGATCCGGGATGAATCTTAAGTTGTTAAAAATATTAGTGTGACTAATTCGATTGTTGGTACACTTAAAGTTGCCTTGTAGCCGAGCATCTGAGTTCGCTGCTAACTTGTTTGCCGAAAATGTCTAGGGGTGTAAGGTTTAGTAGTATGTCTAGAGCATCCGAAGGAGTTGTCCTTAGCACGCCGCTGATGCATATACCACCCGTTCGCTGAACTTTGACAAGCTTGTTATAGTTTACCTGTTTGTCCCCACAGGTAAGTATAGGCCTTGACCGATATGTAGGTATAGCCATTGAGCAATATTGGGGGAGAAACCCCATTTGCCACCAATAGACATTTTACATGAGAAAAGTGCAACGTTAGCTCATTTACTCTTTCCTCTATATATTGGTTTTCCAGGTTAGTTTTTTATCAAAAATTACACCTAGATATTTAGCCTGACTCACTACAGGGTGAGAGTTACACCTTTAATGGCAGGAGGTCTGAAATTCAGGATTTTGTATTTCATCGTAAGGAAAACAAGCTCCATTTTAAGGGGTTGATGTGGGATACAGAGTAGAAAATATAAGGCTAATTGTAAGCTGTGGTTAAAATAAAGTCCACAGCGCTACAGGACAGGGTTCCATATGTGTTCCGCTACTGTTTTTCTGAGTTATCAGCGCAATTTTGTAGCTAAAAGCTGGACCAGGGCATTGAATTAATGACAGCCATAAACTCAAGGCCGAAAAATACAAAGACGTATTTGTAATTTATCGCTTGGAAAGTAGGCGATGAGCATAACAATATTAATATCAAAAAGCAATGTGTAGTTATAAGTCGATTGCCATTCCGCTATTACCCAATCTTCTGTTTACAGCGGAGGTAGAAAACAAAAGAAAGGGTTGCCCAAAACACCATATCAAAAAGAAATTGAAGAAGAATCTAGTAGACCGACAAGACAAGCTAGGCACGCACTTGGCAGACAGTTGCATGTTACATAGTATGGATGCCTGCGCTCTACTCAGCCCTGAAAGCGAAAAGTCTTATACCACACAGCTAGTCTGAATGACTTTCGCGATACCGCTTCGTCAAACTTGAAGTGCATCAGACAAACTCAATTTTATCAAATTCAAAATTAAAACGTCATTTTACAAAAATAAAACAACACAACCTCGGCGTCAAGCAACTACTGTCTCTGTCCCTGAATATGGAACACACACACACACACAACTCTTTACAAATTCTGTCTGCAACACTTTCTCTGTTGACCTGAAAGACACAACTCATAAAACTTGAGCTAAAGCGACAAACATTTGTTTGATAAACAACAATCATTTTGACACACATACGGTTTTCGCCACTCGTAGGATATTGTCCTGAACATTCACAAAACATTTTCAGTTTTTCAATTTATTAATGAGAATACATGCACGTTGTGTTAGATCAAAACAAAAAAAAAACAGAAAACAGTAACTTGGCATTGGATGCCGCCCGCGCGCCGGTGCCTAAAATGTTGGCATATTTTCAAAAACGACACAAATAAACCCAAACTAAACTGCATTTGGACACTTTTGGTTCTCTTATCTAAAATTTGGTTTGAATAAAAACAAAGACAACAACAAAACCAACACAAAAAAGTGAAAATTAAATAAAGAAACCATAAAAAGAATGAAACAAATTCTCACATTGACTAGACGTTGAAGTGTGGCAACATAGGAGTTCTCACTGTGAACAATAGCCGCAACGATATGGCGTCGTTTAAGCTGTTGCTGAGACAAACCTTGAGGGGCAGGCGGTAGCATTGGAGTTATCAGTCTGGTATGGGGTCGAGCAGTACCATTGGCTCTGCTGCCAGGCGGCAGCATCAAGTCCAAATCAAAACCATGGGTGGCATCATCATCGTTCTGAAAAAAAAAATAGAAAAGTTTAAATAATTTGTGATTTCCTTTTTTATTTTTTTTTAAATGTACATACCTCAAGGAGTTCAGGCATTTTAGCTGAATTCAAAGCAACTGCTGCTGATTTAGGCGACGGATGATTTTCTATTGTACTTGCATCGGTTGTGTCAATACTGCTTGACGATGAATTACGCCCATCTCGGCCGCCCACATCATACTGATGTGACGATCCTCGTCTTATTGAAAACCATCGCGACAGACGACCGCCTGGCGTTTCGCCAGGTGTCGTCAAGTCCTGCGCAGGGTGATGATGATGAGCTGTTGGCATTGTGCTGCTTTTGGTACTTATGTTATCGACAGATGAATGCTGCTGCAGATTGTGTTGTTGTTGCTGCTGCTGATGTTGCAGTGTTTGATTTGAGGTTGATGAATTGCTGTTGTTCGAGCCACCACTTCCGCCACTTGAACGCCATTTGTCAAATGACAAATGTTGTTTGGCTTTATTGAATGTAGAACGAAGTTGGCTATTGCGTTGATGCGTTGCGGTTGACGTAACGCTACGTTCGGATCGATCGTCTTCTTCTTGATCTTCGTCTTCGGAAGAGAGATCCTGTTCGGATCGTTCGGAACACCAACTGTCTTCGGAACTATTTATCGTTCGGGCAGACGGAGTATGTTCCAGACGTTTTTTGCAACCAACACCGACTTCGGATTTATTAATACCAACCAAATTGTTAGAGCTATTGTTTGCTGTAATGTCGGCGCCACTGTTGCCGCTTCCAACAACGCCAACGCCACCACCACCACCACCTCCGCTGCTGCTGCTCAATGCACCAATACCTAAGGTCGATGGACTACCACAGCTTTTGCTATGATGGTGATGATGGGGTGGAAGTATTAATTGATTGGGGATCCCGTTGTACGATGATCGTGTGCACAGGGGATCCGGTCTGCGTAAGGATGAATTGTGTAGTTGCGCCGTTGTAATGGATGTAGTTGACGTTGAAACGGGCAAAGGATCTTCCCAAGAGCCAGCGTTTAGTTTTGGCTCATCTGGAAAGAAAAATAAACAAAATTTGTTAAAAAATAAATCAAGACACAAGTGAAAGAACGACATATTTATATTCCTGTCATACTCCAATGACTATGACGTAACCGTAGAACTAAAATAAATTAGTTCTTGGTTCCCATACTTGATGGTTTCATTTTGCTATGTAAAGATAGACACAAAATTGATATAGATTCAGCCAAATAGAGGTTGGCTTGATAAAAATTTTATTCTCGATTCAATACGACTGGGTGATGTTCTAAGTTGCGTGCACAGGTTCTCCCAATCGTAATTGAAAATTGAGTGTGCCAGAAATGGAATCTCCACTGCTACTCAACGGCAATGTCAGTGTTCGTCTAGTTTAAAGGAGTTTTAGATTTAAAGGATGACCTTTGAATGTAAAACGTTGTGATAAAACTAATTAAGTATAGGGAATTCTTACTTCAAAGTTTTTTTTTCTTTCAGCTAATTTCAAGAAATATTTTTTTTGCCATCACCAGAACATCGGATGCCCCATTAAAAATTCTTTTTATGGTCTGCAACGATATCATTCTATACTTAAAAGGAGTGACCTTTGGCTCACGCTGAAGTTTCAATAACGTCACTGATAGCACATCTGTTGATGAATAGCCCTTCGTAATCGATGAGACAAAAGCTCAGTTTTCGCGGAATATTTTCAGCCAAATTTCGTTTACGACTTGCCGAAGCCATCAAATCAAAACCAGCAAAGGACTTTTAGACATCCTTACGGGCTATAAAGTAACGCTATCCGTTTGATAATTAGCAATATATCACGAAGGGGGGGTTTAATGTACATATGCAGTAACAAAAATTCAGTACGCTTTAGGCACAACTTATTAACTTATAAAAAATTGAACGCGATACAAAAACTTTTCTGAATGCGATTGGAAAACATAGGAGCATACAGCAGCCCCGGATCTTCAATTTTTTAAAGGCGGGGCAAATACTGAAAAATGCCGCCCCCACCAATTTATATTTGCTTTTACCTTTGTAATCCTTATTATTTCAGCTATCATATCTTCACTAATTGACTGACAACTGGACACAAACCTTTCAGAAAAAATACTTAAACCGCTGTTTTTTCTGTTTTAATCCTATTTATTTACAGATATGATAGGACTTAAAATAAAAATGTTTATAATAAAGACAAAATCAAATTTACTAATGTATTTATCATTTGCAATTACAATTTTACTCTTCGAGCTTTTTGCTCAGTAAATAAATCTATATGACCTTATCATAATTTAATTCGTGTGCGATTCGATTTTCTATCGCTAAGATTGCTAGACTGGATAAGCGTTCCTGGCTCATAGATGATCGCAAATAATTCTTAATTAGTTTTAGTTTGCTAAAACTTCGCTCTCAGCTTGCGGATGTAGTGGGAAGCGTAGAGTAAATTCGCAAGGCAACACAAATATTTGGAAAAGCATCCTGCAAATCATGCGCATAGATCTGTTGCAAGAGATAGAAACCGTTAGCTTTTTCAATGTCACCAAATAAAAGCGGAGCTTGCTCTTTAAAAACGTAGAGTTCCTGACAGAATTCAACGGTGCTCACATCTCGCTAATTTTTTTTAGCCAGATCCCCTCCATACTTTTGCAGTTCTTCAATTGACATTTTCAAAATATTAGAGCCATTAAGAAAAGCGAAGTTCATATTCAGCATGGTGGCACAATCAAATCTCTTTTTAATTTCTGATATGATTCGATCAAATACCATCATTATTTCCTTAGAGAAGAGTTGAACAGTTTAAAATTTGAGTGTTCTTCACATATCTCATCGAAATGTATTTTATGTTTCGGAATTCCTTTGTTTTGCAAGATAGGGCCAACACCACTTTTTTCAGCCACTTCTCTAGCCTCATTTATCCAATACTCCATTGGATTTTGTCTCATTTTTTGTAAAGTTTTGAGCAGACCATCCATTATTGCGACGGAACGGGCAAGGATAACGGCGAGAAAACGTGAATTTTATGGAAAAATCCGGTTTAGTGGCCCGTACCACCTGGCCGGTATGAGTAACGACTTTGCCAAAAAGAACATTTTTGTGAAAAAACCATCTTTGGTTGAAGCGATCCCATGAAATGCCGCTGAGCTATAGAAATTTAAAAATAAAAAATCAGAGTTTCCGTGTATTTTTAATGGGAAATCTTCATACCTCTTGATCGAGCACTTAAAATTAATATTAAGGGCTCAAAGTTTCAGGGCTTATTTTTTTTAGTATTTTCAACAAAATTTCAAATCAAAATTTGAAAATACATAATATGTGTAGGTACATATTTTTTTACAGCATTCAGTAATAAAAAGTAGAAACAACAAATAATTGTTACTTTCAAATCGTCAGACTAAGAGTACGCCCCCATATGATTGTCAGATTATCATCCTGGAGGACGAAGATATCAAGTTGATAACTCTGTATAAAAATCTGACGCGCTCGTGTATTTCAAGGTCACGTGTTTTTTTTTACATTTTTAAAAATCAGCCATGACTTATGGCCCCACTCAAATTGTCAGATTATTGAAACATACACTTTTTTGAGTAGACTTAACATTCACTTTAAAAATCTGAAAGAAAAGTTGTCCACTTCTCGGTCGCAGCAACCGATGCTGCTTTGAAACCGAAAGGTAGAAAAATTGTGTACTTCTCGATCGCAACTAGCGTTGCTGTTTTGGAACCGAAAAGTAGCTATGTAATTGTTTTTTGCGCCTGCAACCCTCGTTACCTGCACAAGATATGCTGGGTCTGGTAATGAATATGTAGTGTGAAATGGTTTTGATGCTCTTCTTGTGTGATTTTTGTTTTAGGGAGCAATGATTTATTGTAGCAGACACAAGTGCTGCAGCGTTCTGTGATTCCTGTGGGCGAGCGGGAGCAAATTTCGAACTTGTTTTTGCCCCCCTAAACTTGCCGCCCGGGGCATGTGCTTTGGAGCATCAACTTTATGGAAGATTTTGCGCAAAGATCTTGGAGACCTTGCAAGATCCAACTTGTGCAACAATTAAAACCGCGAGACCATGCGGTCGTAATTTTGGTGTATGGGACGAATATGAGATTGATCTCGATGCTGATTTTAATCGCAAAATTCTGTTCAGTGATGAAGCTCATTTTTGGTTGAATGGTTACGTCAACAAACGAAATTGCCGGATTTGCAGTGAAGAGAATCCACACGAGTACCTTGAGACGCCATTACATCCACAAAAACTGACTGTTTGGTGTGCTCCATTGGCTGGTGGAGTCATTGGGCCATACTTCTTCCGAAATGATGCTGGCGAGCCAGTTACCGTTAATGGAGACCGGTATAGAGCCATGACCCATGATAACCGACTATTTTGTTCCGGAATTGGATAGCATGAATGTAGATGAGATGTGATTCCAACAAGACGGTGCTACATGCCACACAGCTCACGACACAATCGGTTTATTGAAGGACACATTCGATGAGCGCATAATTTCGCGAAATGGACTTGTCAATTGGCCACCAAGATCGTATGATTTGGCACCATTGGATTATTTTCTTTAAGGATATGTGAAGTCGCTCGTCAACGTCAACAAACCAGAAACGTAAGGGGGCTTGAAAGCCAACATTTGTGGCGTTATTGCCGACATACGGCCACAAACGCTCGAAAAAGTGGTTCAAAATTGGAACTCCAGACTTGGCTTTATTTGAGCCAGCCGCGGCGGCGGCGCGGCGGGCGGCCACATGCCCGAAATCATATAACATTATTGGTATAAAATTATCCTTCCAATAAAATCAAATTGTTGGACATTTTAAAACGATTTTCTTGTGTTTTAATTCAATTTGCAGTTCTATATTTCTAAAAAGAACACCCGATATATTTGTTGGTACAGGGTTGCCAGATACACATTTATGAAAATTGAATAAAATCATATTAAATATTAAAAAAAAAATTTCTTTAAATATTCCAAAAGCTTTTAGCGAAAATATAAAAACGAAATTTTTTACAGTTGCTAATACACATAAACGCTGAAAAGTTAATCAAAGTTGTTGGAACAGTCTTTTTTTAATTTACAATTTTCAAAAAAATTAAAATTAAAAAAAACAGGGTTACTACCGTTTTTGGACTTTTTAAATTTTTTTTTTTACTTCATAAGAAAGGCAAAGAAATAATATCATACAAAATTTTATCGAAATCATTGGAGTTGTTTTCGAGAAAATTAAGTATTATCATATGGCATGTACCTACCGTTATTTCAATATTTAGTAACCCAATTTCTAAGACCCCACTGTAGACTGTCCTAGAGCCACTAACTGCAAATTTGCAAGAAAATTGGTCAAGCGGTTCAGGTTGTAGATCCATCTACTTACTTACGTAAGTAAGTAAATAAGATACACATAAAACTGTTTTAATAATTTGTAATTAATTACAAATACAAATTTGTGACTGTAACTTTTATGCCTCAGTCAAAATCAGTCGTCGCCGTCGGCCTCAGTTTCGATCAGTTTACGTGATAACGATTTTTTTCGTTGTTTTTTTACTGTCAAAGAGAACAAAAGTTCAACCAAACGTTGTCTTGTATACAAACCAATGGAACATCGAATTCAAAGCGACATTGTGATAGGATGTACTAATTTCCTATGATTGAACTCATAAACGTCAGGCGAAACCGAAGCTAAAGCGACATTCTGATTGAGACATAAACATCAGGCGAAACCGAAGCGATTCAGGCATTGCTTTGGTGAAATAGGCCAAAACGTGTCAAAGTATTTTACAGATGAAGCAAAAAAGTAAAAAAGAGAGAAACCGACGATTTGATAACACATTGAATTTGAAAAGCATTGACTTCATCACAATAAAGAGCCCGACCCATAGAACGCGTTGCGTGCGGTAGAAGCGGCGCGGCAACTGATGCGGTGGGTTTTGCCGCGCGCAACTGATAGGGGTGACCCATAGAATCCGTTGCGGTGTTTTGACAGATAAATTTAGTCAAAATGGGGGCGTTCAAGAATCGCATCCGGATAGCTTGTTGTTGTTGTTTACGTGTGGGAAATCGAAAAAAATAAGTTATAATCGTCTAGCAATGATATTTTGAATGTTTTTCTGTTTTCAAAAGTCGAATTTTAATATTTCACAGCTTTTGTGTGTTGTCGATCGTTCAAAAAGGTATCTAGACACGGCTATCCGAGATAGGCTATCCGATAGGTTCTTGAACGCGCCCATTGTCACTTTTTCCATATAAGAGAAAACTTCAAATTGGTTGTGACTGCGCATGTCTCTCTTCTGTCACCGCGTGAGAGCCGCGGCAAAATAGAAGTTCGGCTACTCGGCGCGTGCGGCGCGTTGCTCGCGGTGCTTATGGGTCACCTCTCATAAGAACGTGTGTATTTAATCGAGCTGTCAGTTGAAAGCGGTGCCGCACGCACGCACCGCGTTCTATGGGCCGGGGCCTTAAGTTCCGACAACAATTTGAAAGAATTCACCAATTTCGCCAAAGAAATGAATAATTCAAAATAGTTCGCTAACAAATCAATCAGTTTAAAGGAATACGTCAAATCAATCAGTTTAATTGAATACGCCCCTAAAGATATCCAGACCAATGCATCATGCACCAGATTCATTATTTTGGTATGGAAAAAGAAATTTGGAGAAGTTTATACGAACATCAGGTGTAGGCGATACATTCTGAGAAAAATATACCTCTGACCTTCAAAGCTCCTACAATATTGTGGTTTTCAATCACAAAATAAGCAATAAAACTTCGTACCGACTTGGGTCGAAAGTACCTACACGATTGGCATCAGTTTTTAGTTGAAGAAATATACTCTCATACGTTGATGGAGTGCTTTTTTTATTTAACTTAAAGTTCAACTGCATTTCAAAAAAGCATGAAAAGAATTCAATTCGTCGAACAAAAAAGCTTATATTTATCATTTTCTCTGAAGTTTAAATATGCAACGATTTACATCACCAATACAATTGCAATTCACAAGAAATTCTGAAGAAAAAAACATATTCCTTGGGACAGGGAGAAATTCTAAAAGAAAAAAAAAACATTTTCATTGGGATATAACCTTTACTGGTTACATCAAAGGGCGCTCCTAACATGTGCCAACCCATTAAACCCAACTACACTAATCACATCACGTATTTCAAATGAAAAACACAAAACAAACTATTTCCTCGAAACAAATCAACCGCATCGATATCATGATCTCAAGGTGAACACGGGTCTCTCTTTCATTTTTCTAATTTTTTTTTTTTTTAACTATAAGAGTGCACCATGAGTTAGCAAGATGCAAGTATCTATCACCACATCCTACGCAAATTATCGACAGGCTACGGGACAACTATTATATGCAGGCGTTTAAATGGCCACTAGGTCTTTGGGTTGGCTCTTTTTTAAGTAATTCGAGCTTGTCACCATTTGTTTGGTATGGTGTGTTCTCCTACTCTATTTGCCTTGCTGATGAAGTGTAACTTTGGTCTGCAATCTAGTTAACGAGTGGGTAGATAACTGATTAAATGATGTCCGCAGTTTAATTTTTCATCATCATTACTAAATGAAAACATGTGTGCGAAAAGATCAGCCAACGATGTTTTTTTTTTCTTTTTCATTCGAATGCTCATTTGGATTTGATTCATATATCCTTATCCTCGTTTCATGTTACGACGGCAATTTCCATGTTCACTCTTATCTTAGAAATCTAGATACAAATTGATTTTTCGTGTCAATTTGATGTCTCTATTCGCTTTCTTTTGCAGTTCATAGGACTCTTTCCCCATCGGACGTATAGGCATGTGTGGGAATAATGGAAAAAAATAATCTCGAATATAGGTCGAAATTCATTCAGTTTTTTCAAGTCCAGGATAGATACAGGTTTTCCGTCGGATATGAGATTTTCTTTTATTGAATGCCGAATATGGACGGCCCACATGATTTGAGACGGATGGTTGCCGGAGCTCTTGAGACACATTCGGACGCAGGTGGGAGCCTGTTTGGAAAAGATACTTCAACTTCAAGCAATCAGCTATCGCAACGATTATACTGCATTTGCATGCGCAGTGCACTGCTGCGTAATTAGTACACTGGTAGCGTAGTTAATTACTTGATAAAGACTGATTAAATAATCAATCCATAAGATATAGTTAAATTGTTTATCTCAAGGCGTTAGGCAGCATCAAAGACCACCGACAAGTCATTCAAGTTACTTTACTTTCAACAAAAGACGATAAATTGCACCAAATGATTTATGAATACTCGTTGTTTGTTGGCTACAATGCTCGCATCGGCATATCATTATAATTACCCTCTTTACAACAACAGCACAACACAGTAGACTTTAATTGAATTAAAAAATGCGAAGAATGCGAAAGCGCGATTAAAATCAATTATAGTGAAATTTTCAGTCATCCGTTTCAGCCATAAATTTTCGTAATTTGATTTTTGCATGGATATCCATTCATGGCTCATAAGTTGTCCCAAAAGAGAAAGAAAAAAAAGAAAGACGAAGAGGGAGGATGGGAAGAGCGTATGGAACCTGTCAGGTGCTGATGCTGAGTGCACATCAGGACGGACTCTATCCCTAAGCATCAAGTTTAACGAATGCTGCGTTGAAAGGAAAATCAGGTTAACGTATCATTACTTTAACATGCAATGGCAAATTGAGTTTGTGTGGGGAGCAGTTCAATATTAATTTATCAGGTTCATTCAAAGCTGCCAAAACAAATTGATCAATCTTTTTTTTTTTTGCTAAGCTATGTTTTTGGTACTTGACTTTTTTTTAGTATACATAACTGAAAAACCATACTTGGATGAGCGTTACTGCAAATGACAAACATTTTTTAAAGGGAGCGGCAGTGTTGGGGACTTTCTTTTTGGTCATTTATACAGCCTTGGGAAAAAGTATTAGGCACTTGAAGATTTTGTTCCTATTCTGCGAAGGTAACAGCTTTTGAGAATTTTAAGACGTAAGGCCCAAAAGCACCCTGCAACATGCAAAGACATGTTCAGATATCTTTTTAAAAACAAAAAGGAGAGAAGTTTGTTTGAACTGTAAGATGCAACTGGTAGGACCATTGTCTAAAAATAGTAAGAGGTATATTCTTTTCTTGTATAAAAATTAATAAATTATTTTTCTGCACACTTCACCTCTTTTCATCTTACCATCTTTTAGAACTTTGGTCAATTTTTAGGGGTGCATAGACTGTATTTTAAAAGCTTGTTCGAACCTCGAACGATTACGCCTTGGGCACGAAGATGAACCTCTATCCATAACACGACACCTACTTCAACTATATCCTCAGACTATATTCAACCCATTGACTTTGAAAGTGATTCAGAATTGAAAGACCTTTTAGAATGCAGTAGGAAAGCTTAATTCTTTTAGTCCCGTTTTGGGTTCCAGGATATCATAACATTACGAAACGCTAGGCAATGGTCTCAGAAAGGTTTGTTCAGGACCTGCTCTTTGTCAGCGGAGGTCCTTAACAAGGTCCTTAATCAACGGTTAGATCTGTCAAAAGCACAAACGTAGATGACACGCCTCTGCAGGACGCAAACAAATTAAAGGTATGCCCCCCAAACGTTTATAAGAAAGGTACAGCATTTTTGCTATCTCTAAGCAGAAAAGACTGAAGAGAATTTGTTAGTATTGCCACTTGTGGCTCCCCTTTTGCCAAGCATTTAAACGTGGTAGGCTTAAGTGACACCTCACTGTGTCAATACTGCACAGTGAGGTATCACTTCCTCTGTGAATGTCCTACGTTTTCTCGCATAAGGTTACAGACACTCGGTGCAGATATGTGATGTTGTAACGTAGTCTCCCTATAATTACAGAGTCTTGACTTTTACGAGCATCTGAAAAGCTATATAAAAAGAGGGTTGCGACTTGGTAACATAATGGGACTGTGTTTAAGTCTGAGTGCTCCAGTTCGCATTTGAAAAAACTCTGACGTAGATGAGCATACGGTAGGAGCGGCATAACTTGCGTTTGCCATTAAGGTGTCATATAGGTTTTCGGAAGCAGAGTTGACTGTTGCCAGGGTGTCCGTAGCTTGTTTCATCTCATCGTTATAAATAAAATAAATAACGCTGACGTAACAAAACAGGGAGCTTTGGGCTACCGTATATCTCACAACCATACCTTGGAATGAAGGGGACCTGTATTTTTTGCCGATTCCGAATCGCTAATCGAGAAAGCGCTTTTCATGGCAATGATCCATTGGAGAATTTGCTAATTCCTCGCGAAATATGTATTACCCGTGGAAATACATATGTATTTTGTTTTCTGTAGAGATTCGAAGCTCAAACCATTAACCAACCAAAAAAGGCATTAATTGGATGTATTTATATGGCACCAGACAAAGCTCACCCTACACTTATTCGAGAGTTAGTTGATGAGCTCTGACCACTTTGCTCAAGAATAGTGCTGTGCGGAGAACTCAATATATTAAATGGCAATAACAAAACATTTTTAGATATGAATGAAAGTCATCATCTAAAGTTTGCTAATTATAATCAGCCAACTCATTTTATGCCAGATAAGGAACCATCTTTGATCGATGTCTTTGTCGTCTCTGATTTAAGTTTATTACTTCACTATGATCAGATTCAATGCTCTGCTTTTTCCCATCATGACTTAATATTCATTACTATTGATGCGTTTGTACCTCAAAATAGTGAAATCTCGTACGACGTCTTCAATTTTTCCAATATTAATTTAGAAATTCTCTTCACTGAGTCTCAACAATTAAACTGGTTACCTATTCACGAAACGAACAATCCAAACGTTCAGCTTGAAACTTTTAACCAAAACATACATTACTTATCCAACAAATTTGTTTCCATTCAAACCAAAAAGATTCGTAAGAAGACATATCCCTGGCTTACACAAAATGTTATCGAATTAATAAATCAACGTAATTTTTTGTATAGAAGATGGCGAAGTAACAAGTGTTCTATATTACTGGTCCAATATAAAAAGCTTCGAAATGCTGTTACTACACTCATACGTAAAAAAAAAAATACGTATGAGAATAAGTTTTCCAATTCTAGTACTGACTTTTGGAAATAGGTTTGCCAAGTTGGTGTTGGAAGTAAAAACAACAATTGTTCTGATGATTGCAACCTTGAAGAGCTAAATGAAAAGTTCATCCAACCATGCCCTGTAGATAATCTCAGACCAGTTGTGAGAGATTCCGAAAATAGTCTGCTTCGTATTCTTTCCATTGATTGCATTGATCAAATAACAGTTGGTCAGGAAATTTTACGAATACGTTCAAAAGCAATGGGTTCAGATAATATACATCCTGATTTTATTAAAATCCTCTTGCCTGTCATCTTGCGCCACATAACACATATCTTTAATACTGTGATAACAACTTCTATTTTCAACAACTTCTATTTTCCCGACTGCTGGAAAATTGCTAAAATTTTCCCCATACCAAAAGCATCTTCTGGAAGTACTAAGGAGTATAGACCTATTGCAATCCTTCCGTTTATAAGCAAGGTTCTGGAATCAATTATTAGTAAGCAAATAAAAACCTATCTGGAGAATAATAAACTATTGACCAAGTACCAATCCGGTTTTCGCTCTAAACATAGCTGTACCACAGCTTTGTTAAAAGTTTGTGATGATATCCGTGAAGGTCTGGATGCTCAAATGCTTGTATTAATAGTCTTCTTGGATTTTTCCAAAGCATTTGACTCAGTAAACCACAAGATCTTGTTAGATAAATTGAAAAGCACATTTTTATTTCAAAACAGTCTGTGTAATCTGATAATGTCATATCTTAGTTGTCGATATCAGTATGTTTGTCATCAAGGACAGTATTCTTCAAGAAAGTGGGTAGGTGGGTACCATCTGGTGTTCCGCAAGGATCCATACTAGGTCCTCTGTTGTTTACATGTTTTATAAATGATAAATCCGAATGCTTTTCTGTCTGCAAATATCACATCTATGCCGATGATGTCCAAGTGTACCTAACTTTCTCTAAACATCACATAAATAGTCATATTCTCAGAATAAACCAAGAGTTGAGTATTGTTAATGACTGGACAGTCCAAAATAAACTTCTTCTCAATTCTCTCAAAACGAAAACGTTACTGATTGATAAAAGTTATACCCCTAATATTGAACAAATTCCTACAATATACCTAGATCAATCTCCTATCGAATGTGTACCTTTTGTAAAGAATCTAGGAATATATTTGAGCAGCAGTTTTAAGTGGGACATTCACATCAACAAAACCGTGTGCAAAATATATGGAGCACTAAGAAGTCTGACTCCCACAAGAAAATACTAACCGTGTCATGTAAAACTGCAATTCGTCAAGTCCTTTATACTACCGCTCATTTTATATGGATGCGAAATCTTTTCTAATTTAGACCATGAGTCCATGAGTAAGCTCAATGTGGCGTTTAACAGTTGCGCGAGATTTATCTTCGATAAGCGTAGAAACGAACATATCTCCAACTTTACCAAGCAAATATTTTGCTGCTCTCTGAACTCATATTTGAAATATCGGACAGTGTTAACACTTCATAAATTGATTACAACAAAAGAACCTGAGTATTTATATGAAAAAATCAAATTTGGAAGAGGTAATATAAATCCGTCTTTTCTTTTGTATTTTATCTTTGTTGTTTTAAGTTCTTATTTATTTATTTTTTTCTACATTTTGTTAAATCAAATATTTTCATATTTATTCATTCAAACTAAAATTATTATTCATGTTAAACTTCATTAAGCTTGTACACACTTTAAAAGATTATAATCTTACATGTATCAAGAATAATTTCTCAATAAACTAAACTAAACTAAACTAAACCTCCAACTTAACAGGCAGACTGTTTAAACATAATTGCGTTATTATGGCACCACTTCATCTAATCGTTGTTCAGGTTATATTATTCCAAGGATTTTTGAACGTTTTAATTGCACTGTAACAGTACGATCATCTTTTAGAGAAAGGAATTACTTAACATGTTCTCCGATGGCAAAAGCTGAGCTGAAATAGTACCATGGAGCTGCACGCTTTTGGTAGCCTTTGAGATCTACGAAAAACTTAGATTTGAAAAGGTCTGAAAGGCCATGTTTACAGAATTGCACAAAGCCCTACAACACACTTTACCCTGGTTTGAAAAGGAGACTGCTATCAACTGTTGTTCATTAAGTTTTAGTTTACTTTGTTCTAGAAGTTGTAGCGAAAAAAATAAAATGCACGAGTCTGTTGCACTTACTTGAGATTGTGTGTTATCAAAATCTTAGGGCTGAATACAAGGTTTTTGTTTTACTAAGCATAATTTTTAAGTTGACTGTTGGTATCGCTGTATATTTTGAAAAGTTTAATACACCACGAATAATTTAGTATTCGCGACATCAATTTGTGAAACAGGGATGCCAACTGCACCTTAATTGTGAAAATTTAATAAAATCACATATTTCATGTGATTTTATTAAAATTTTACAATTAAAATAAAAAAAGGAAGAACCGTCATTATTATGCAAATGTGAATACAATTACTCTTAAAAATAAAATATAATTAAAATCGTTGGACCAGTGGCATTTCGACACGCCAAATTAAGAGATTGTTCTCAAAGAGGAAAGATCAAATCATGAGTGCGACGATGAGGTTTGTGCATCAGAAAGTAGAATCGATCGGAAGAACTTTTTTTTCAAAAGAAGTAAGTTTTCGCATATCAGCCTTTTAAAAAGAACTCTAAGAAATTTCCCGTATTTCGTTTTCTTTGCGTAGTTTTTGAAATCGGTTGATCATTTTGATCTCAATAAATGATTTCCGGAAATCGCAATCGCGAATTGCAATTTAATCAGCAAAATTACCGACGACCTTTACTATACGACGAAACGAATCGGATGCAACTGAATAGCAAATGTTTGCGAACATCCCCATTTCCCATACACATCCAAGGCTCGCTCCTTGTTGACACCAAATCATCTAAACTTTTCAGCTCCATTAATAAAAATAATTTTTTCTTTTCTCTCCCACAGAAACTTTTTCGTCCAAATTGGAAGCGCAAAGTCCGCCACCAAGAACATCAGAGCAGGAGTCGCTCAGGGATCAAAACTAGGACCATTCCTCTTCAACATCATGACGTCGGACCAACCAACCCCAAGGGACTGCGAAAACCTGCTTTACGCCGATGACTCTCTGACGTATAGCACATCCATATCACCAACCATAGCTGCCCGGAGAGTGGAAACTCACATCCACAAACTATATTCTTATTATAGTCAGTGGGGTATCCGGATCAACTCAGCTAAGTCAGAGCTCGTCTGCTTCAGAAGGACCGGAGGAAGAGGCCGTTGTTCTGCTGGTAACTGCAGAGACACATCCATTACTCTACCTGATGGAACCAGACTGGCTGCCCAAAGAAACGCGAAGTATCAACTTTAGTATTCTTATCTGTCGAAAATAAAATAATTCTTTATAAACAAGTACTTAGACCTGTTTGGACCTATGGAATCCAATTATGGGGCTGTTCAAAGAAAACAAATACTGAAATCATCCAAAAGTTCCAAAACAAAGTCCTTCGTGGAATAGTAAATGCACCATGGTATATAAGAAATAGCGATTTACATCGTGACCTACAAATAGAAACGGTTACAGAAGTTGTAAGAAAACATGCTGTATCACACAATCAGCGACTGCATAGTCATATCAACTCTGAAATGGAGTCCGTATTAAATACGAGAGGCAATGTTCGGAGATTAAGAAGAACCAAGCCACACGAGCTAATGGCCTAAAAGTCATGGGAAGCATTAAAAGTTTAAGCTTCCCTTAAAGAGATAATATTATTGAGAAAGAAAAATCTGTTGTCGATCGTTATAGATTGGTTCTGATTATGAGGAGTTTTTAGTGGGTAAGAATCCCACACTACTTGGTATCGAATACTACTAAGTGTCTTTTGAAGATTTACTCCTGACAAAAAAAAAAAAAAAAAAAACTTTAACGAGGTGCTTAGATTCAACCCGCATTCACGCACTGTACTTAAGAAGGCCAACCACGCCTTCCACCGACTGTACCCTTTGCTGAGGAAAAGGACAGGACTAAGTCAGCCAACAAAACTACTGATGTATAAGCAGCTGCTGAGACCCGTCATCAACTACGGAAGCCCAGTTTGGTTCACCATCTCGAAGACCGCGATGAAGGAGCTTCTTATTTTCGAAAGGAAGAATCTGAGACTCTGCACCGGCCTCACTTTCAACCACCAGCGTCAGAGACATTACAGTAACCAGCATCTGTACGAGACAGCCAATACGTCCTTGGACCAATACGTCTTATCGACTGTATTGCTGACGGCTGCAAATATGTGCAACCACCCTAATCCCCTGGTGAGAAGGATGACCACTGAGGACCGACACCCTGAGCCAAGATACCTAAGCGTGATGAACACCTTGGACGAAGAAGTAATAACAACCAACGACGAAGCCACCAACTTCTACGCTGACCCTGGGTCAGCATACTTCCATGGCTGAAGCCACCTCCTACAACCTCCCCATAAAAAGGGACACCAGCGACAACCAGGACGGAACATCCCGAGATAACTCAAGTCAGCTGACTTATAATCAAGAATTCTCTTTCTTTTCAGCTATATAATATTAAGTTATTATTCTTATTCTAGACAATGTATTTGGTTAGGCCCCCTATGTGCCAACATTCCTACATTATTTTCATATTTTCATTTTTTAATTTTTTAAATTACCTAGTATAAGTATCAATTGTAAATATATATTGTTCAATAAACAAAACTAACTCTAACTCCTTGTGAACACCGAGAATCAGTTTGCTTACCAGCCCACATTTCCGCAAACACATACAGCTGCAGATACAAGATGACCAAACAAAGAACAAATTTTGACAATTACTCTTTGCGACTTTTTTTTTATAAAATGCGCGCAGATCGAGTTTCTGAATAGCCTTTTTAAAGTTTTATTATCGCAGTGCGAGCGATTAGGAAAATAGGAAAGAATTAGGAAGAGGGTACCGATGTATATTGTTGTCAAACTTGTAAGTATTGCAAAGCGAAGAAAAGACAGAGTAAGGTAAAGACTTCTACATCTAGTTCGTCTAAATCTCTAGATTTTTAGATTTTATTTTTAGATTTTATAAATTATTTATTCATTTTTTTGTTTTCTTATAACATTATAATTTTAGATTAACAAACTGTCGTACTGAAAACAATAAAACAACATTAATAATTTAAATAAGCAATGGCGTTGCCGTCTGCCTGATTGACGAAATTTAAACATTTGATTAATAAATTATGATTAAAATAGAAATTTAATAAAATAAAACTGATTAATTGATAAAACCATGACATATTGGGAATTATATTTGTATTTTCTTAATGAATTTATTAAGAATATTATTTCTGTACGTTAACGCAGTGTCTATAAATTTGTGTAGTGCTGACCAATTTTCTCCATTAAGGATGCCTTTAGTTTGTTCCATTGTTAATGAAAGTTTCCCGAAAAACATTGATCTTAAATCTTTATAAATCGGACATATTGCCAAGAGATGGAAAGTGTCTTCTTTCATTTGGAGATTGCATAAAGTACAAATATTTGTTGTGGTTTTTTTGAAGGGCGCACCGTTTAAATTCAACATATCGCATCTTGCTCTACAAATTTGAGATATCGCCCTTATGGTATAACTGTCATTGAAATAGTTTTTTTCATTGAGATCATAGTTGAGTTCAGGATATATAAACCTGTTCATGGACGATGTTGCACTAGTTTTATTTTCGTTTCTGTGGAGAGTGTCGCATATTTCTAAAACTTTATAAAGTTGTTGTTTCAAATTGATTGGATTATCGTATTGAATATCCAGGCTAGTATCACATTCATCAGCTAAGGCTATCCAATCTTTAACCCATTCTACTCTATTATTCATACTGTATCTAGTGAGTATGAGTGGAAGTCTATGTGCGGGGTATTTTAGTACTTTGAGCACGTAGTCAAAGTGTAATTTCAGCGTGAAATTAAAAATGCTTGGTAGTCCGGTTTCTAAAGTTAGTACGTAATTCGGTGTAGTTGTGGGAAGACGGAAGAGCTTTTTCAGAAAAAACCGAAGAAGCCTTTCTACTTCCTCGTACTTTTTATATCCCCACGTTTGCGCACTATAGCACATTGTAGACCTCATAACAGATTCAAAAACACGGTATTTTGCAGATATTGGTATTTCGTGTTTGTTTATTATTTTTGTCCAGGCTGCATTTATAAGATTTTTGGCAGCTGAAAGTTTATTTTCAAGGTGGAAATTGAGCTTCATATTTGGTGTTAGAAGTACTCCTAAGTATTTATATTGTGAAACAGTTTCGTTTATTTCACCATTATAGAACCATTTCTCGTTTTTGGTAAGTTTGGTTTCTCTATTGCGAATGATCATTATTTTTGATTTTTCTAGATTTACTTTCAGGTTCCAGAACTTACAGTAGTTATTTATTTTATTGATCATAAGCTGTAAGCTTTGGGGAGATTCCGCCATTAGCACAATATCGTCTGCATAAAGCAGCACCTTAATAGTTTGGCCTGCTATTCTTATTCCTGCGGGTAGATGGTCTGCTATATCGTCTATAAATATTGCAAATAGGGTTGCACTAAGGAGACATCCTTGTTTTACTCCAGACTTAGTTTCAAACCAGTTTGACACATTATTGCCATCCCAAACTTTTTGCCGTGTCTAAATCTCTATATTTCGCTGTACGCCCGAAATTGGGCTGAAGATAAAACTGATTTGCATTCCATGATGCGAGGCGTGTATTCCAGTTGAATTTCTTTAATGGAGGAGTGGAACTGACTAATTTATCCTAGCACTGTTCATAAAAAAAAACCAATAGAAAAGAGAGAAACTTGAAACACTACGAAGCGACGATGGTCAAGAGAATCAATTGATTCAACAATTGAACTGTCACCTATCAATTTTAATGCTCTACTCTATCGAGTTGGAGTTACGGAGGACCTGACCGAATATGTGAACTAGACTTTATAGCCAGCCAGGTCAGAATTGGCTAAAATTTCCTGAACCTTTCAACCCTAGAATGGCAACCATGTTTTTCCAAGTAACCATTCATCGAATCGGCGAAGTGATGTTTAACTGCGCTGTTAAATAAAAGTTAATAGACAATAGAGCATAGTAAAGAGAAAACAGAGATGATGTTCGTCGAATCGACGAAAGCTACCTTCTTTGGTTAAGGGAGCCCAAGCAAGTTCTTCCATAACGCTCGACGTGTCTGCGAAATCTCAGTAAAACATTTTCCCGCTTTGTTTTCCGAAACAAGCTGAATCCATTTTGTATGCTTAGACAATTTTTTTCTTCTTTTTTTGTATACTACTCCATTCGTGTACTCATCACAACTTGCATCTTGCACATTCGTAGAAAAGGTTTAAGGTGCTGATCCAAAATATAGGTAGGTACCAGAGATTAAAATGAACTAAGTCTGCTTGTGAACTATGAGTATTTACTTGAAAAAAACGAGTTTGAACAAACTGAGTCAACCCACAAGCAAGTAAATTTGAACAATCTTATTTGTGAACCAAGCAACTCTGAACAACCCCTATTTTCAAACGAACCAAACAAGTAGACTTGCTTGCAAGTCAAAATGAGTTTGAATAACATTGAGTTAAACTGCTTGTGAGCAAAGTGCTTGTGAATAAAAGTGATCACAAGTAATTTGATCGTAAGCAAGCAATAAGTTCATGAGCAAGCAGTGTGCTTGTGAATAAGCAGTGTGTTTGTGAATAAGCAGTGTGTTCATAAAGCAAGCAATGTGATCATACCAAAAAGGGTAGTTTGATGGCGTGATCGTTTTAAGTAAAATAAAAATCTAGGTATACCTAGGTGAGAAGTACGTTTATTTAATAGCTTGGTTTTTTCTTCTTTTCTTTTATATGAAGAAAACGGTTATTATACAGTAAATATGGAAACAATTTATTGTATTCATTGAAGTAGATAGTACAGGTTTGTAGGTATATAGAAACAAAAAATTTCAAGTAAACAGAAAACTCAACTAGAAGTTAAAAAAAGCAAAACATTAAAAAAAATATGCAACTATAAAATAGGTATTTATACCTACATGCTTATAACTCTTCCTAATTCATTGATGACCTTTAATTTTTGTACCTACCTATGCTTAAACCCAAACATTTGCATGCCATAAAACGAAAGGATAATAAGCAATCACTTGTCATAAAAAAATGATAAGCAAAATCCATTTCCGCAATAAAGGCATATAAATTTATTATACTGTAAAATTTATTATTATATTAAAAAGGGAAATTTTGGAATCAGAAATTAAAATATTTTATCATCCAGCAATGCAACCAATCCGTTCTTTCTTATATCCAAAGCCAACCATTTGTATGCCTTTCTTTGTTTTTCAATAGAATTATAGTTAGGTATAAATGTTCAGTGCATTGCTTTCCGATGGACACACTGCCTGCTTATAAACACACTGTTTGCTTGTAAGCACGCTACCTGCTTGTGAACACACTGCCTGCTTGTGAACACACTACCTGCTTGTGAACATTTTGCGTGCTCATGAGTATTTGAATATATTCAAGTAAGTTCAAACAAGTCAATCTGCTTGCAAGTCATTTGCTTGTGAGTGCAATACAGAAAAAATTACTTGTGAGCATCCTCACTGATTTAGTTTGTTCAGAAGAATTTTTGCTTGTGAGTAAATATGCTTGTGAGCTATTTGCTTGTGAATAGGGGTGGAAAATGATCAAGTCTGAGCGATCGTTGAGAAATTTTTGATGTGTTTGAACAGATTTGAACATACTCATTTTGATCTCTGGTAGGTACGTCAAATTTGAATATATTCACTTCCTTAAGTTTTCTTTCACGGCTCGCCGGAATGTTCTATTTTATGCCTTTACAAAAAATAAAGGGATATTTTTCGCAAGAAGTGAATACTCGGACGAAAATGGCTTACACAGTTCCAGGTCATTTTTAAAAGATTTCGTTTATTGATCACTGATGAAGAAGTTGAAAATACCCATTTTAATATTTTGTTTCATAACTATAATCCTTGAAATAAATAAGTTGAAAGCCTGTTCTTCCACCTTCACACTCAGAGAACTTAATTTTTTTTTTATTTACGGCGCGTCGGCGTTAATCTGGCTCTTAAAATTAATTTTACTGTTGAGTGAACACATTTGTTTTAAGCTTCTTTTCCTAAACAAATCTTGTGTTAAGTCTTACAGCACACAAGCCCCAGCTGAACAGAGTTACATAATCAACATTAGACATCACATATATCCCACCTATTTAAACGTACTTCACCTCTAGAATAATTGAACGCTGTTTACTGTCACACTGCTGAGTGTCACAAGATGCGAGAGATTGCGTCATTTTGTCGGTTAGACACCGCGCCGCGCCGCGCTGCGCCGGCCGTAACAATGTTGAGAACTCGTTTTTACCCAGTATACATTAGCTTAATTACTCAACAAAAATTTCGAACTTTGTTCTTTATAAGACGAACAATTATAATAATCGCAACTTATGTACCTACTTAGTATTCTAGATGCAAACTTTCAAAAAGTCATATCAGTCAATGACTGTTGTATTCTATACGAGTATACGAGTGACTTTATATGTGTTCTGCCTTACATAAGTCATTAAAATCATTCATAAAGTCGCAATAATAATGAAAATGAATGAAACTCAGAGCACGAATCGACAGACATTAAGTCTGAAACAGACAACAACGACTTTATCTTTTACGGATACTTATTGATGTGTGTTATCAGCGTTTGCTTTCCGGCTTCAGTTTCATGACCTCCATGACTTGTGTTTTTTAATGCGCGAAACACTTTTAAGTAGTTGTTGATGGTGTATTGTTGTTGAGATGAAATTTTTTATGAGAAAACTATAATACGAGATGTGAGTCTTTGATATGATAGTACGATTTTAAAGACAGAATTTATACGGAAACTTTTATGGGAACAGCATTTAAGTTTTAAAACTTAGTCGGATCGAATCTTTAAGTTCAGTTTTTTTTCGAAGCATTAACTCGTTGATTGACTGTAATGGGATCAGTAATTATTATTGAAATATGTAGTTTAGAGAACACGGTTAAGTGAATTAAAAGGATCGTTTGATGTTGTTTGTTCATGATATTTGACTGTTAATATTCGCAAGGCTTTTTCTAAACCGTAAGTAAAATAAAACTGCTTTTTTATGGAAAGGTTCGACGAAGGTTCTTGGTACCTGAGAGAAGAGAAAGCTTAAAAGAATCTAAATACATATATGAATAAGGAGAGTCGCACGAAAAAACTTGGTAAGCCCCGGGTCTAGCTCATTTCTCTCACACTTAACTTACGAGGAATGAATGTCAAAATGAGAAAGTGCTTTCTGTAACTAGTATGGGAGGACTTGTCAAACCCTCGTATAAGGTAATATACTCGAACTCCGACGTAAGAAACTGACATGGTTAAGTTCAGTTACCGGAAGGTGCAGGCGCAACCGGCAACACCGGTATAACATAACGGTTGACAAGGATGTATATGTGTGTGTGTATAAGAGGGGACAGGGGGTGATAAGAAAGCGATTTTTAGGGAAACATTGTATTGGTGAGCCCCTTGAAAGAACTTAAGGATGCTGTTCAGGGGAGTTATAGAGTTTTCGCCTATTTTGTCCAAAAAGTATTCTTCGAGGGCTTTTTTCCTAGCGTGGGTCAAGTTTGGCCACTTACAGAGGAAGTGGAATGAGCTTTCATCTGCCTCTTCACCTTGCCATCTTCTACATAAGTTAGTTGTGCTAACGTCCATTCTTATTAAGTGGGTACATAATGAGTTTGTGACCCGTGAAAATGTCAATAAACGAAAATAGCCGAAGCCTGCTTAGCTGGAATAGGAATTAGGTTTTTTTTTTTTGGAAATACATATCTGGCTATAAATTTCTGGAAACACTACAAATTTCTAAAAATGACCGGCTGTCTTTAGTCGTTCTTAGAAAGTTTGACAGGATTTTGTTTTGTCCTTGGTCTAGTGGCTTGAGAACAGTGATGTTCGTCTCGCCGGGTTCGAGTGATGACACGATTTTGGCCAGCTTATCCAGGAACCCAAATTAAAGTTTCAGTGCTCATTGAGCTGATCAGTCTTAAATAACTGCGACAGCTTTCCACTAATTTGGACTTTGAGACAATGGCTGAGATAGCTCTTATAGCCGCCAGGCTGTCTATGAAGATGTCAATGTTTTTGCTGATAAATTTTTGCGAAGATATGCGTTTTGCGGCTTCACAGACTACAAGTAGTTCCGCTATTAAGACACGGCCAAAATCTGGGAGTTTAATTGATCTACTTATGGGATTATAATCTGAGAAGAAACTTGAGCCTACAGGAACTACCTGTCATCTGACGAAGACGTGATTTTCTTAAATAATCATGTTTTCCTTCCAGTATTTCCGTTTCGAGATGTTTTTTAGTTCCACTGGATTGAAGCCAGTATTGCATTGCTTGAATCGTGGTGCCCGTGTCGTAATGGTTTACGTGTATGCCTGTTATGTGGTAAGTTAGAGGTTTAAATTCCAGAAACATCAAGAATAAAATGTATCGGGTACAGCCTTTTGTGAGGAATTGGCAATTCCTCAATTTTATGCCACGAATAGCAATTCACGATTAGCCGTTCAGAATCGGCAAGAAATTATAGATACCTTTCATTCCCTCACAAGGTGGTTGAGTGAAATACGTTAGGTCCTAGTGCTCACCGCTCTGGTGCGCCACCCTATTTTTTTTTTTATGAGCTGTGATACGCTTTTGGCTGCCATCATCTCTTTAGTGGAAAGGAGCTTTCGACAGGAAAGTTTCAAGAGCTGCAGTTGGTGTCGTTCTCATTGCAGTGCGGTTGGACGAACCAATGTAAGCAAGTCCTTGGATTTTGGTCATGGTCTTGCGGTTTGACGTCTTTTTTAATGATGACCACCATACCAAACAGGCTTATGAGACCATTGGTCTTAATATGGATGTGCACATCCAGTTTTGGGACCGAATCTCCATTTTCTCTCCAAAAATTCTACTGCAAGTGCAGAAGGCGACTTGGGCTTTTCTTTCTCTTTCATTTGAATTTTCTTTGAAGACGATATAATTTGCCGTATCAGATAAGTGAATTGGTATACCATTTACGATGGGAAATTTACAGAGGTAAATCAAATGTTGCGCGTCAACGTTTAGTTTGCAGTTTATGACCCAGTTGATGGCCTTGTGAGGAGCTGACTGGAGGAGCTCAAAGGGAGTTGTTGAGTCCCCGAAGTCATGATGACAATGTCATCAGCATTGGCTCCGTACAGGTATAGTTTAAACAGGACCAGGTCAACGACTAGAAGCCAGAGTAGCCGATATAAAACTCCACCCCGCTGCGCACCTCTACGAGTTTTGACTTAAGGGTGCTTTCACCCATTTCTGGTTTTACTAGTCTTGCTTGTAGCATGAAGTCAATACAGTTTGCGACTGTTGGCTCGATATACATATACGTAGGTTAGTGCCTAGCGAAAAGCACTGTATTTGACATTTTTTAAGTCCTCCTCTTTAACAAAGAAAGCGGCCAACGTGTATTCTTCTAATTGGATTGACTACTTCGTGAAGTGCAGTCTTATAAGAAACAACCACGTGACAACCACGTGGCAAAACGGCGAAATTTGAACGAAATTGAAAAGCAAGCGACATTATGCTCCCAGCTTTAAAATGTTTGATCTAATTTTGTACCTTTTCTGTTGAGTACGTGACAGTGCCCTTCACCGATTTGCCCTTTATGTATGCATGCTAACCTATAAAAACCGTCGGGAATGTGCATTTCTTTGAGGTTTTCTACAGTCTTCAACACAAAAAGCAGGATATGTTTACTGTGTGCGAGGGCCTTTCGGTTTTGGGGATGAATATGACTTTAGTTTTTTTTTTACCTTAAGCGATGCTTTTTCGTGACTATTGTCCTTCAAGAGGAATTGATTAGAACAATACTGCCTATTTTTCAACCATTTTTCACAACCATGCCCTGTGAGGGAAAGGAGGGGACCAACAATTTTGTGCCGCTTCCAAACGGATATTCGAGAAAGCTTTATTCATGACAATGAATTTACTAACGGAGGACTTCCCAATTCCTCGCGACCTGCTAGGTCGGAATTCGAATTTTAAGTTCCAAACCATCATATTGTTTCTATGAGGGTATCATTTTTCGTGAGGAACTGGAAAGCTATTACTTTACTCACATAAAAAGCCGTTCGGAATCGGCAAAAAAATGTAGGTACCTTTCATTCCTCACAGGTTGTGTTAAAATGAAGTGCGCTAAGACACCGCCCTCTCCGAGCATGTTGTGTCAATATTTACAAATGCCAAATTTTCATCCCTAACAGCACAAATTTATCTAACTTTTAATTATTATATTTAATATTTTATTCATATTTTCTTAAAAAAAAAAAAAAAAAATTAATCTGAATTTCAAAGCGAAGCTTTAATCATCAGCTGAAGTTATTATCATAAATCATTTGCTTAAACAGGAAGGATATCCCAAATAAAAATGTTAGCATGTGCTCCATATGTGAAGACAACAAAATTAATAATTAATATCAAAACACCCACATCTTCCAATGATATTTTATGTATGCCCATAAATTAACCCAAGCGATGCTTCACTCGAAACCTTATAAACAATGTGGTGAAGTCTTCCTCTTTAAACAGACGACACAAATTAAATAACTTTAAATTTGTCACTTTCAAAAAATCAAGGGGAAGAGGCGGTATGTTTCATACATGGACTTCCCAAGCAAACCGCATTGATCCGAAGGAAACTTACTTCCAGATAACTTCACGCGCCACAAATTAATTCTTTGATATGGTTTCGGTTTGATGATGAATTAATAATATTTCGACGGCTTCCGGGTATCGTGACAAAGAAGAAAAAAAATTATATGGAAGTTTACTGTTTTTGATCTTTAAATATACATACTTACAAGTGCCATTCATTTTTTTCCCCCTCTTGAAGCTTACATGGGCTAGATGGCGAATTCATTAGAGGTATAGAAAAAAATATGCTCGGAGCTTGGCAAACCATTCATGAATTGCGTCGATTTTTCAATTAGCTGAAGTATGAAGACATTAGGGGGGGGGGGGGGGGAACGAATTTGTATCTTGTGGAATATTTATTAACATATTGGATTGCTTCCCACACATTTATGCCATGCCATAGATTCGCATTTGAATAATTATTTAGGAGCTATACTAATTCTTGGGTGGAAATGTCAACATCAGAGATAAGCAAGGCAATAATTGCAAAGTAATGTTTGTAGCAGGAAATCTTATTTCAATTTGATTTCTCTCAGTCGGAGATTATAGACGTGGGTGTGGTTGGTATTAGCCGTGTCCGTGTTTGTCCTATACTCGGTATTTTGAGGTGCAAATTGGTGGATACTCTGATGAGAGCACAGGTTTTTTTAATTGTCAAGGTTTGCACTTATGCTCGTACTTCGTTCAAATGTTTATTTATTAACACCAGATTAAGTTTTGATGGGCTTTCAGAAAAGAATTACAAAATTAAAAACAATCAATCAAGAAAGACTTTGACTGCAGGAAGTGTTAGTATGAGGTGTTAGATTAGGTGGGATAAGGTGTGTCTACTACGTTAGAGAGAAATAATACAAAATCTTGTGGAAACACTTAAGCGTATGAGGACCTGTTTCGACGCATACTCCGGGTTGTTTTCAGTTTGGACTTCGTGCCGTGGCATAGATCATTCATTGTTCCGAGCTTTCTTGCGTCACCCTATTTATCAATTTTAGATAGGTGACTGTGGTCCTATGGCGCAATGGTCAACCTGTTACGTTGGAGTTCGAAGTTCGAATCTTAGAAAACCCTATTTGTCCAATAAGTCTTTCCAGTCTTTCCGGAGAAATTGGCAAGTCCACCGGAAGCAAAGTAAAACGTTTTTTTTTTTTCAACTAGTGCTTATCTGTGAATGGTAAAACTTAGCTCATGTCTGATTTGACAGATAATTAGTTTTATCCTTCCGCTGAACGAATATGTTGGTGAATACGCTTGAACAACGCTGGGAAATATTGCGACATTACTTTGAAAATCATGGCAATGTTGCAGAATGTGTGCGAAAATTGCGTACGGATTTTGGAAGAAGAGAAGCACTGTAAGCTCCGTATGTTCGTTATCTTGCCAAAAAGTGAAAGGAACTGGCATCCTCATCGATGAACCAAAGCGTGAAAAGCCAAAAACAGTGCGTACACCCGAGAATATTGCTGCTGTGGCAGAAAGTGTGCGTGAAGCGCCATCAACATCAATTCACCGTCGTTCTCAAAAATTTAACATTTCGGAGACATCATTGAGACGAATTTTGCACAAAGACCTTGGTATGACGCCATACAAAGTCCAATGGTTCGGGAGTTCAGGTTCAGGAGGACGGCGCTGCGTGCCACACAGCCGAAGCTACACTCGATGTTTTGCGTCCTGTTTTTGAAGATCGCATTATCAGCCGCAGGGCTGATGTCGTTTGGCCACCTCGGAGCTGCGATTTGACACCGTTGGACTATTATTTGTGGGGTGTCGTAAAAGATAAGTGTTACGTCGCGTCGACAAGCTAGAGACAATTCAATTTAAGTATTTAGCTAAATTAAGTAATCAAATATTTATGACGTATTTCGAAAATTCAAATTTCATCTTCAGTTTTTGTCTTTGGTTTGACCTTCGATTATGTTTAGCCTTTATTGGGGCAGTTCACAAAGTACATAGTTGGAAAGACGAATGTTGGATAATCTGAACCCTGCTTGTCTAAATGGTGGGATGGGTTTCAAATATTTTTGAAAATTTTGAATTTTGAGAGCTAAGTGTACAGTGTGAAATGCGCTGTTTGGGTAGTTCTGAAAGAGATAGTAACAAGTTGGGTATTCAAAAAACCGCAAGTCTTGGCCTTTGAAGTTAAATAATTGGATGTGGTCTTTAGGTGGAACGTGGAGGTGGAATCAAAGGTTCATACCAAAAAAGGGTGTGTGCGTCTCAATACCTTAAAAAAGGAAATGTGAATATCTTGAGAAATATATTGAAGGAGTATTATAAAGGAATCGGAAAATTTCTCGGACCATCAATTTACAGAGCAGAGTAGCCCGCTATGAATTCAAACAACTACTTCCCCCATCAAATAATGCGCTTAGATAGTGAATTGAATCAATGGCGAATGTATAGAGGCAGTTAGTAGACTTAAATAGATTACGTACAAAAGTGATCAATGGAGATATAATTATATTTGTTAGCATAGTACGTTGACGGAAAATGAGTTATGGGAATGTTGAATGTTTTAAGACCATTCCAATATCGTTGATGATAACAGTTAAGAGAATGGGTCCTAGGTGGCAGCCATATGGGATGCCGGAGGTAGCTGAAAAAGAAATGTATACGTCGGCAGAAAACGAGTTATGGGAATGTTTTAAGGTCGTTGATGGTCGTTAAGAGAAGGGGGCCAAGGTGGCAACCTTATGGAATACCGGAGGTAACTGGAAAAGAAACTAATCTGACTGAAGAACAGATTCCTAGGAAAAAAAAGTATTCAAGAGCATTACTGTGACACACATAAAACGATGGCTACATAGTTCAACTTGTTTTTGGCCCTACACCAAAAACCTCAGAATAGACAACATTTTTTTATGTCTGGAGCTCTCACACCTAAAAACTGGTTCCATGTACTACAAGTAAGCAAACAAGTTGCTAAAGCTTTCCAGATGTTCGTGAATTTGTATGGTATTCCGATTGAATCTTGTGTCAAGTTCAGGGTTCGAACCTCAGTCATTAAATTTCGGAGCAAATTTAAAAAAAAAAATGGAGCACATGTAAAATTTTCGGAGAAGATTTGAAACATCAAAAAACCATTTATTTAACTAAAGAGAACGCCATCTTATCGCTTCTTTAAAAATTATTGAATATTTTGACACTGGCAGCTGGTTTCCGGTGGAACTTTCGGCAGAAAGTCAGTATCATACCTCTTTGGAACGAAGTAAGTAGCTCTACGCTTGATCAAAGTTGAGAAATGTTGACAGTTTGTTTCCAAAGTTAATGCTATGCTCGCTAACAATGCGTTTTTTGAAAGAGGTTTTGACCAAAATGAAGCAGGAAGTGCACCGCTGTAAGTACACTTTTGCAAAAAAAGTAATGTTAACAGACAACTCCCAAAGTCCCCTTTGCACAGGCTAATATGTGGCTGCTGAAGCCTAGAGTGTGTGACCCAATCAACACACACGCGTATCATACCTCCCTTCGGTTATCGTTGGGCGTTATAGGTTAGGTTAGGTATAAGTGGCTGTCAGCTAATGAGTATGTACGTACATCGTACATGCAATGCCTGACACACTTACCCCACATGGGTCCATTGTGATACCACAGAGATCAGCAAGTTAATCACCTAAAAATCCCAAAAATCCGATGTGAGATAACCGAGTTGATCACCCATTATTTTATCAATTCGGGACCTGCTAGTCGAACCACGCGGGACTTTTAATGTATTTTCAAAGACATTTAGGGTCGCTAGTATCGTCGAAGGAGAATTCACCGAGATGAGTTTTCCTCTTATGAAGTAGTGCAGGGCATGAACAAAAAAGGTGTTGAACGGTTTCTTCCGCTTGTTTATCCATGCAGCTTCTGCAGAAATCATTGGAATGCACACCAAGTCTTTTGGCGTGTATTCCTATTAGACAGTGACCCGTAAGAACACCTATGGTAGAACCTAGATATAGGCAGTTTAAGGTTAACAAACTCTTCGAGCGTTTCGAGTCTACACACGGTTTTTAATTTTTAATGAGATTGATGGACTATGAGGCGACCTTTGCATCATGCAGCATGACACGAAATGCCACACAGCTTATACCACAATTAATCTTTTGCACTCTAAATTCCCAAAGCTGCAATTTTTTTGGGGACTGTGAAAGACCGGTGCTTTGTCAACAATTTGGAAATCATTAAAGTACGTGTCGAATTTCACGAGGAACTGGCAAGTCAAGAGAATAACACTGTCATGAAAAGCCGATCGATTTCGGCATAAGATAATAGGTCCTTGAAATGCACTCGGTCCCTATTTCTTTTTTAATTTGCTTAAATATAATTCCAGATCAACATTCCAATCCACAGTTGTCTGGAATTTGGGTATCCAAAATGTTCTATGTGGAAAAAGTGAAGTAAATCTCCCAGAAATCGAAGCCGCGTTGTAGACTTCATTTTTTCTTCAAAAGTGGAGAAAATTTGCTCCATCAAAGAAAGGTTTTAACGCTGGCCAAGCATCTTGAAATGCCTTGGAAAAGAATTTTACCTATATTGATTGAGTATTCATGTAAGATGTAACCATCAATGAGATAAAACAAAAGTTCGCAAAACGATAAATAAACGCCTACTCTTCTTTGAAAATAGGAACAGTTTTACAAAAGAAATGAGGAATAGAAAATAGCTTTTATTGTTGAACTTAGTCAAACTTTTCTTGATAAATCATCATCACTGTCCAAGTTTCTTTCGTTGATGAATAGCTTCTCAGCGATTCAACTTGCCAAACAAAAGTTCACTTGCAGAACACATCACATCATGTAGTTGACCTTTTTACATTGTTATGCCCCATCCAATTCATCGTAAAATCTTAGCCCTATTTGCTGTATTTACAGTTGAATTGCCAAAGTTCATACATGTATTGCTTTATCTACACAACTTCCTACAGAAGGCTGCCTTGGCCATGATATTGTTAAGAATACACCTACTCCAGTTTTAATTGCACAACTCTGAACTAGGCCATTCTCCTTTGTTCCTTGCACTGCATTCGTTTCGTTTAAATTTTCTTTTTTCCTTTTAAATTAAAAATTAAATTGCACAAGAAAAAAACAAAAAAAACTACAATGATCTGGTAGCCATAAAAAAGAGGGCAAATATATTTTATCAGAATTCTTTTTTCGCAGGAACCGAATGCTAAACAGGAAAAGGGGTCGTATAATATTTGACTTGAAGTGATAAACTTCATGCCAAACAAAAAACTCAAAAGAGGGAGAAAAAAAAATTGATTCCTCGTCATCATGTCTCTGCCGGATAAATAAGTAGTCATAGTCCGCCGCGCCATCACATCGTGTTGATTACTTGCAACAAGTTTTTCTCACCAAGACATTCCATTATGAATGACTAATGAGACTTGTCTACTTAGGTTTTCTGATGAGAGGTCAGTGAGGTGGCTGTGGAGTACACGTACTCCAAAAATAACCTTCAAGGAACGTTGCTTTTGCCTAATGAACTTTATGGAAAGAATGAACCATTGCCGAGATTTTGATATGCAAATTTCCTGAATGATACTTTGCCATTTCCACAAAAGTGCCTGGCAAAATGTTATTAGACTGAAAAATATAAATTTTCTTGTTGAGTTCATGCGAATTAGGTGGGAAGGAAACTTCCACTTTCATGTACAATTTTGAAATCACGTGCAAGGCATAGAGGTGGAGGATTGATGTATCCGAACATGCAAGTTGATTTTTTTAATTTGAATCTATCCGAAATGGAAATGTAATGCCAGGTTGGTTGTTTCTTGGTTTCTTTTGGCAGAACATTCAATTAAGTAGTTAAAAATTTTAACCTTCGGAATAAGGGGCACTTTTGGGTCTACGCTTTATGTATTTGTACATTGTGTAACACCTTCAAATATATATGTCCAGAACTAGATCTAAAACGCACAAGACATTAGTTATCCATAACCAGATTGCACGTTAGCTCCGTAATCAATGTCATTACCGGAGATTGTCTGATAGGAAGACACGCCTTAAGACGGCGTATCCTCTAATGACTTCTGCAGAAGCTGCTTAGATGAGAAGGAGGAAGAGAGAATCCCACACCTCCTCTGCTCATGTCATGCACTGTCCTTCAAAAGAAAACTGCATCTAGGAAAATATTTCTTTGATGATCTAAGCGATCTGGCGAACACAGATACCCCGCATCTCTTTCGCTTTATCAAAAGCTCCGAATGGTTTTGGTGAGGTACTCCCTCACATAATTCTTATGGTATCACAATGGACCTAATATTGGTCTAAGTGTGTCAGTTGTTTTCCTGACAGCCATTTAAACCAAACCTAACACCTGCAAATGCAGTAATTGAACTATATCCAATATAAAGGGTGATTTTTTTAAGAATTAAGTCTTTCAGGTTGGCTGTACTGGTTAGTAATGGCGTCTAAACGTCATCTGTCAAAGTGAAAAGTTTTCAGTATACTGTGCCATTCTATAATGGAAGGACTTACAAACGAGAAACAATTGAAAAATAGGAATCTTTAAAGAAATAATATTTCTTAAAAGACGTGTTTGATCGTGAAGATCACCACAACTCCTAAGTTCGCGTTTCGCCCAGGTACGGCAATTGGGCTCATCAGTTAGACGATTGCCGTACCCTTCTAAGACGCAAAACTATGTTCGGAATATACCGACACTAATAAAATCCACTGCACTCACATGCAGTGAATTTTATTTTTAAGTGAATGTACAAGTCATATTACACTTAAAAAGTAAACAAAAGTTTGCCTTGGTTTGGCTTTAAGTTATTAATTTGAACAATAACAAAAAAAAAAAATTTTTGTTATTGTTTTTGTTTTTGTCCTGGAGTTGAATTTTAATGAGAAACAATTGCAAATTGTTGAAATTTATAATCAAAATTCGTGCTCTGTGTCAAATGTGCATCGTTTGTTACGACCATATTACATAATCGACCTGGTGAATCAACAATTCGTTTGCTGTTATCATAAAATTTCGCACCAGATTTACTTTGTTGTACATTAAACCATCGACTCGCATGCGTACGGTTCGTTCCGAAAAGGATATTGCAGTAGCGTTCAATGTTAATGAGGACCGTGAAATGTCAGTTCGTCGCCGTTCTCAGCAATGGGGCGTGTGTTGCACACGTGGAAAATTTTACGTGGCAATTTGGATTTGAGAGTCTATAAAATCCAGGTTTTCCAAGAATATAAGGCGAATGGCCTACCACAATGTCTTATTTTCGGTGAATGGGCCTTAGAACAGCTCCATGAAAATCCGCTGTTTTATCGAAAAATTGTGTTGCGGCGTACCCCACAGGCGGATCACTAGTGTGAAGCAGAAAAGTGGGAGAGTTGTGATCGCTTCAAGATCACTACTCGTAACGCCGGAAATGGAAAGGAGATCGAAAAATTGTGTTCAGCGATGAGGCTCATTTCTGGCTCAACGGATACGTAAACAAGCTAAACTGTCGCAAGAATAGCTTATGCATCCCGAAAAGCAACAGTTTGGTGTGGTTAATGGGCTGGAGGAGTCATTGGTCCATTTTTATTCAAAGACGACCGTGGAGAAACGTTACCGTCAACAGCGAACGATATCGAGCCAGGATACGCGGCTTTTTTCTGACAAAGATGGCTGAGTTGAACTAGGTGGACATGTTGTTGAAATAATGAACATGTTGAAGAATGAATTTGGCCCTATGAGCTAACGCCTGTTGATTATTTCTTGTGGTATGCGTGGCGTGATGGTTAGCATTTTTGCCTGTTAATCGGGAGGTTTACGGTTCGTATCACAACAGAAGCAAAAATAATTTTCCGGGTATCCCTTTGTGCAAGAAATTGGGAAGTCCTTCGATAGTAAATTCATTACCAAAAAAGTGCTTTCTCGATAACCCATTCGAAATCTACAGAAAATTGTAGGTCCCCTCCATTCCCTCACAAGGAAATGATTGTGAGAAAGGCTATTCCCCGGGACTAGGTTTCCGAATGTTTCTCAAGGGAATTTCGAAAGTGAAAATCTGAAAAAAGTTTAAGGATCTATTAAACTATATAGATTTTCTGCAGTTGTCATGACATAAAGTAGTGGCGGTAGCGACAAATTCAACTGTCAAAGTAAAACTCACTAAGTGCATTTAAGACAATTTGGAAACACGTACTCTCATAATCTTTTCCTGCCGTAAAAATTGGATCAATTAGGGTTAGTGAATTTAAAAAAAAATTTGAACTTGTAGTAAGGATCGTTTAATGAATATAATGAATTTTTACAGCAATAGAAAAAAAATACAGTATCTACGTGGAAGATATTCATTCGTTTTAGCACACTTACGAGACAAGGACGGAAATCCTGCCAACAGCGTTTCTGCCGCAAAATCAGCAAAATCGTTTTGGTTTAGGAAATTTTGAATACTGCACACTTCGTTTGTCACCCACGCATCGATCTCACAGGCAAATACGTTTGCTGTTATTTTCTGTGTTGAAGGCGCAATTTTCTTAAAAACTTGTTTCGATTTTCTACCTATTGCAGTAAATATCAACTAAATTCGAAGAATATTGTAATGTGGTCTCGATAGACGAAACAATCATATGCATCAATCTTCATTTTTAGGATTTTGGTAAATCTTTAATGTAAAAAATCTAGGAAGGGAAACAGAGCAATGTCCATGGTTAGCACCATCCACTCGACTTTGACAGTATGACGATGGAAACCACATCTTGCTCCGTCAAGTTGTCATTATTGATTTTCTAAAATTAAACGCACATACATACAATCGAAAAAATTATATAAAACTCGAACTTTAACACTAATAGAATAATTTTTCGACTACTCCTCGCTTCCGTAGACGATATTGTCACAATGGAATAAGAAGCCAGGAGCCCGATTGTGGAACATTTTACATTGAGGTTTGATATTATTGATTTAGCTTCGGTTTCTTTTGCTTTATGAACGCCCTACTATCAAAATCGAAAGCGGATGTGAAATGACGGGAGCATGATGGTTAGCATGTTTGCATGTGAACTCAGAGGTTCGTGATTCGAATCCCAACAGAGGCAAAAATATTTTTCCACGGGTGTCGCCTTCCGCGAGGAATTGGCAAGTCCACCGATTTCTCGACTAGCCGTTCGGAACCGGCAGAAATTTGTAGGCCCTTCCCATTCCCCCGCTAGCTTAACGAAGCAGAGCCCCATCTGTGCTCGCAAATTTTAAAACAAAAATGTTAGTCTAAGAATTTATATTTGTATATATCAAAAATTGTAAAACAAATGAGCTTTTGAAAAGAATATGGTTGTGAGAAATGTGCTTTTTATATTTTTCTTATTTTAAGGGCAAAACGAAGCATAGGGCACACCTCATAAAGTTTTTTTCCTTACTGTTATATTTGTAATATTAGTTTACAGGAAACTGCCCTTTCGTAGCGCCAATGGCTGTTTCATTGAAGTTAAAGTACTTTATATATTTATACTAGGTATACATTTTTAAGACCTTTATTATCCCAATTGTGTTTTATGACTCAAAATCGATTACTCTAAAACGAAAGAAAAATACTTATTGTACTTAGCACACAATCGCAAACCTATGACCATTTTTTATTTACAAAATTGTAATCAAGATAGACAACGAAAATTGTAGATGACAAGTGTTCAAATACTCAGTTTACTGGCAACAAGAATAACTTGTAATTTACAACAGTTTTTTCCACATAAATTTAAAATATTTTCTGTGGCTGCTATCGCAGCTGGGCAAGTATTTAAAATAACGATACTAGATTAAGACAACTCTCGTTATCGTTACATTGCCATTAAGTTTTACGATAAACGCTGAAATTTTAAACTGATTTTGGAGGTCGCTTTGCTATCACTTTTCGCGAATAATTTGCAAGTCCTCCGAGAGCAATTTCACTTCCACGAAAAGCGTATTCTCGATTACTCGCTCATATTCGGCAAAAAACTGTAGGTCCTCTCTACTTCTCATAAGGTATGGCTATGAGAATACAAGACGTATATCCTCTTTTGTTCAGAATAAATGTTTTAAAAAATTATTTCAAGTTGTTGGAATACTTTGAATTCCTTGTACCTATAATGGCAAGTAAAAACGATTGGGTACTACATGAATGTAATAAATACTACGAACTTAAAAGTACCAACATCTTTCTATAAAAATTTCGATTTCGGGCGAGCTCTTTCCAGTTTTACACTCCAAGTCAGTTTAGGTTTTCTTCTAGCTATGTCAATGTCGCTGTACAGATCCTACAGTTCGTTGTGGAATTTTCTTCCCAACAAATTGTCTTCGCATACGGGACCAAAGAAGATCATTCGAAGTATTTTTCTATGGAAACGACCAAGCGTTTGTTCATCCGATATCGATAAGATCCATGCTTCCGTACAATAGGATAGGGATGATTATAAGGTCTTGGAAAAGTTCCCTTGGTTTTTATAGGGATAGTTTAGTTTCTAAATTGGCTTCTTAATCCAAAGAAGTAACGAATGGCAAGAGTTATTCAGGTCAGCGCTCGAATCCAGCTAAACAAACAACTCGGTTTTCAATCCACTAGAGCAGGAGAAAAACAGAATGCAACGAAACTTTCTAAAAACCGCCAATGATATGTAATCATCTTTAGAAACATGCCGGGTTTTTAGAAACCTATGGTCAGATATTCTGAAGCTGAAAAAATAGATTTTCAGCTTCAGATTTGCAAGCCTCTTTGACAATTTCACGGGTCACAACTCATTAAATAAAATAAATAAATAGCGTGGGTTAACAGGCAGACATGCCACGGGTACCACAAACACAAACCATCACAACTCATTGGGAACATCCACAAGATGAGATTGGATCATCCGACTTATGATGAGGTTGCCAAGACGAAGAGGCAAAGAAAGGATCATTCCACTTACTCCGCTAGGGGCCTAGCTTGGCCTTACTTGGACTAGGAAAAAAGCCCACGGAGAACACTTCTTCGACGAATTGGGGACATCTCTATGATTTCTCACTGAACAACCTCATAAAATTCATTTAAGGCTCCAACTGTCTTGCAAACTGAATAAATAAAAGAATATATTTATAAATAAATAAATGAGGTAGCGCAACAAACCACAGGGAGCCTAGAGCCTTAACGCATTCAGAGTCAGAAACCTACACTTTGACGGTGATCTCTAAGTGAAAAAGCGCTTTTCATGGCAGTGTGATTAAGTATTCTCAAAGGACTTGCCAAGGGCGATACCCGTGAAAAAAAAATTCGTACTCCTGAGAATTAAACCTCGAAATTCCACGTAACCGACAGACCCTGCTTACCATTCCACAAACAAATAAAAAAACAAACCCACAAAAAAAAAAGATTATTCCATACATCGATCGTCTAAAAATTCAGACCAAACAAAAAGAACCACACATCAAATTTATGAGAAATTTAAGTGCTTTTCAGTTCATAAAACACGTAGGTAAAGTAAAAATATGAAAATTCTACGAGTTATGTAAATGCACACGAAAAATAAAACCTACCTAAAAGTATCGTTGGAAAAATCAAAAATTTATATTCAAACTTCTGCATACTTTTAATGGAATTCAGAGCACACACAAGAAACAGTGTGTCTTGTCTACCCGTGGTGCGCGAACATATTGCAACACCCTCCATATTCAAATGAATTTAACCCACTTCCTTTTAATTCACTCTGTTTGTAAAAAGGAAAAGTTTCGCCAGCAGCTTCTTTTCACACTGCGCTCATCTCTCACAGTGGGAAGTACTTAAATTTAATGAACGGGCTTATTCCTTCTCTCGCATAAGAAGTTTTTTGTAATTTCTTTTTTTTTTTATAGAACAGTGTTTGTTGTTGTTGTTAGAACATTCCGCTGCCTTAAAATTACATTCCACGAGCAAATTCCACGCTTAATTAAAGAAATTATGGGAAACGCACGAACTCGTTCAAACACCTCCGACAGATTAGATAATAATTTGAATATTTTCAACGAAACTAATTGCTCTCTATTCATATTGATTGCTTTATACTGATTTATGGACCATTTTGGCTTCAGCAAGTGAAAGGAAACATCCCTATTTAAAAAGCCGACAACGCCGCATGTAAACCAGGAAATCTGGGCCACCCTCTGTCTCTTCTCTAGTCGCCTTGGGCAACCGGCACTGAGTGCTTTTCTCCTTTTCTTTGAAATAATCAAAATACCATTGGAAAATGATGAACGAAAATGGGTTTGATTAAAATTTTCCAAATAACCCCAAATGTATGCCTCAAAACAAAACTCCCATCGATCGGTCCGACGCGACGATAGCATAAACAGAATGCAAATCAAAAAATAGATTGTTTATCAGTTTAACTTTTCGAAATCGATCAAAAAAAGAAACTTGCAATATGCAGAGGCATTAAATCATGAGGATTATTGAAATGTTTTTCTTATGAGCACCGGGCGTTACAATGTTGTCTGGTCTTGGGTGTGTTGAAAGAACCAGACGAAGCAGCTGCAGCCGAATTATTGTTGTAAACATCGTATTTGATTACAATTATGGATGTTTGTTTTGTTTTTTTTTTTTTTTTCTCTTTGATTTTTCTTTTTTTGTTAGCTTTGAATACGTTTATGAATGAAACGAAGAAAACATATGTTGGCTTTAGAAAAGAAATTGCACTTGTTCTGGAAACTCTGTCGATATCAATCAATTACTCATTGAAACGTTTTTTGGTCTGGTTCTTATTTTTAGTCCTTCTTTTTATAAAAGTCATCGAAAAAATGAATTCGTTAATATCAATTAATGTTAATTCACCTTTTTGCTGTACCATGCCTGTGGCGAATTTGGTTTAGCGATTGACTTAATTACTTGTAAACATTTACACTAAATAATTTGTCTGCAATAATTTGGTATCTTAATGTGAGTGTGGGTTGAGGATTCACTGCAAACATAAGACGTTTTGATGAAGTTCAATTGCTTCATTTGGAAGTAGGATGAGTTTAGGAATACTCTGTACTTTGTTTTCGTTGTTCTTAGATTAATAAAAGAAGATTTTGGAAGTCGGAGCTGGTTAAAACAATTTGCTTTCGTGACTATAGCAGCAAACATATCAAGGATACGACCCTTAAATCGGGACAGTTCTTCCAAGTATGTTTACAGAACCGGTTCCAAATTTTTTTCAAAAATAAAAAACAAACATCATCCGTGATTCGTAAATATCAATTTTGGCTTCGAGAAAAAAAGAGGATGAAACCCCTACATAAGTTAAAAAAAAATAGATTAAGGACTATCTATATTATGAACATTGCATAGGTATAATGAGGTAAAAGTGCGGACCGCAAAATACAATCCTTTTTTCTCTTTTACAGCGTCACGAGCATTGTGGTTTTGAAGGAATCAGAACTCTCCATTTAAGAAGCTTTCCATATATGATCTGCCAGGGGGAGCGAAAGCTGCAAGTCACTGTTTTCATCAGAAAAATGAGGATACGAGTTTTTTCACCAGATTCCTCAGGAATTGGTATAACAATCTATTGAAAAGAATATACACGACAAATCTTGATGCAAAAGAGAACAAGGGCTGCTTTTGACCAGTATAACGAGATTTATAAGGAGAAAAGAGATGAAGAACACTGAATTCTCAAAAAGAAAAAGAAGCAGCATGAGAATATAATATAAATATCTAAATAAATAGGAGAGGATTTGAAAGGAGACAGGGGATGTAATCGTAATACAGGGGAACACAGAGCCAGGTAAAGCATTCCACATACGGGTGGTGCGACTAAAGTATGAATCTCTATACTTGACTGTACGTCCGAAGTTGGGCTCAAGGTAAAACTGATGAGCGGAGAGGAAATGCGAGGAATGCAACTGGCTATTTCACTAGAGCACTGTTTGTAGAAAAAACGATAAAAGAGAGTGAGACAGGCAACGTTTCGACGATGTTCAAGAGAATCAATCGATTCTACGATTGAACTATCACCTATCAATTTTAACGCTCTATTTTGTACCCTATCAAGCAGGTGCAAAGATGTTTGAGCGGCACCTGACCAGATATGGGAGTTATACTCCAGTTTTGGGCGGATGAAGGCCTTATAAATTGTAACCAGATCAGAAGGGGTGAAGAACATCCTGGATCTTGAAAGACCACGTCTGCAGACTGCTTAGCGGCGATGAACACACTGATTCCGCTGTTAGGCAGAATGCCCCATTCAACTTGGACGATAATCAAGACTGCCATCATCCCAGCTTCTTCTAGAAGTTAAACTCTCCGTATTCAAACTTACATCAAATAAGACTGAATATGGCCTTGATGCCAAGCTTTTCAAGGCAACAGAAGATCAGTCGGAAAAGAGCATGCACCAGCTGATCTGCAGGATATGGTCGGAAGAAATAACCGATGACCGATGAATAGTACGCCCGATCCTAAAAAAGGGGGACCCTCACAATTGCGCCAGTTATAGAGGGATAAGCCATAACGTCGCTTATAAGATCTTGTCTGCTGTAATATGTGAACGTCTGAAGCCCCACGTCAACAACTTGATAGGTTATCAATGTGGTTTCAGACCAGAACAGTCCCCAAATTTTCAAAATTACGGCGTATGACAGTATTTACAGAGAAGAGCTGTACAGAACCATGTCTAGTTTCGGCATTCCTGCAAAACTCGTACGACTATGAAGGATGACTTTGGAGAATTCACGCTACTCCGTAAAGAACTCACCGAGACCTTAGATGTCGAAAAAGGCTTCCACTGCCCGACAAAATGTCATGCGATTTCTCATACTTGATTGTGCAAAACTTAAACGTCAACACCAGGGGAATAATCTTTCAAAAGTCTGTACAATTACTCGCCTACGCAGACGATATTGACGTAATGGGAAGAAGGAAGGTGCTTTTGCGAGTATTGAAACAGAAGCCGCAAAAATGGGTTTGATGGTAAATGAGGGTAAAACGAAGTATATGTTGTCATCAAACAAGGACACCGAACATCGACGAATTCGACAAAACGTCTCAATAGACAGACATAACTTCGAGTATTATACCTCGTTTCCACTTAGAATCGGGTAATCGAATCGGATTATGATTCAGATTTCGATGCAGGTATCTACTTACCCACTGAATCGAGTAATCTAGGTATAAAACACACTCTTTTGAATCGATCCAGCTACAAGAGCTGTATCGGATCGGGTAATCCTATTTCAATTCGATGTAGGTATACACTGGCACTAATTCGAATTGAAGTGTGATTCAATTCTAAGTGTAAACGAGGTATTAGTAGGTACAGGACTTTGTCTACCATGACGGATCCATGGTAGACAAAGTCCTGTACAAGCAAAATAATATCAGTGCGGAGATCAAACGGAGAACAGCTCTTGCCAACCGTTGCTGGTTTGGATTAAGAAAATGATTGAGAAACAAATTTCTCTCTAGAAAAACCAAGGTTACCCTTTAAAAGGCCTTGATCATCGCAGTCCTTTAACGGCGCAGAAGCATGGACTTTATCGAAAACAGAAAAAAAAATTCTTGGTCGTTTCGAAAAAAATATAATCCGAATGATCTTTGGTCCCGTATGTGAACCACTTTGCGGAGAAAAAGATACAACAACAAGCTGTATGATCTGTACCGTGACATTGGCATAGCTAGGAGAGTACGCATCACGAGACTACGACAGCAGGGACATGTGCGGATGAACATCAAAGTCCGGCTCGAAGGGTTTTCGAAAGCACATTGTAGGTTGGAAAGCACATTGCAGGGAATTCAAGAAGGGAAGACCTCGTCTTCAAGTGATGAAGTATTTAGAAGAAGACCTCAACCACCTTGGAGTGGAAAAGTGGAGAGAGCTCACCCTAAATCGAGAGATATTGGTTGAGGCCCAGGTTCACCATGAAGTGAAATGCACAACTGAGTAAGTAAGTAAGTAAGTAAGTCACTTTCCCAAGCTTCCAAATGAAAAAGAATTAGAATGACTTTTCTCCTCGTATCAATTTTTTGTCTTAAGTTTGGTATTTTTTTTAAAGATCCATTCATCATGTTTTTTTGGCAATAAACCAAATTTGGAATTGCTGTTTAGTTAATTTACTTCATTCTGTTTATCCCGAAAAGTAAAAGGATTCTATTTTAAAGTCTTTACGACCATTGGAACTGTTTTAATGCGAGCACTAGAGAGCATTTAGCAAAATGAACTTTGGATCTAAGACGCATTTGTAAGATCTTCACACAAAAATCACAACATTACGATTGCTCGTCGTCATAAAATATAATTTAAGCCTTTTTTAAGAAAATAGAAGGAAAATTGTACTGAAAAGTTATGGAGCTGGTTGCCACAGCAAAGCATTTGCCGATCACTTTCAGGTCTGGCGTCTAGATGGCTTTGAAAAAAATTGTTATAAAATTGCTACTTGTTGTTTATAAATGCAAAACAAAACCGATAAAATGATGTCTTCAGATTTCATTGCTCCGTTTATTGTGTTTCTTTTTTCCAATTTTGTAAACATTGATAGCAATTTGTTTATTATTTTCGAATTTCATTCACAGCGCCATTTGTTTTTTTTTTTTCTTTTTATTTTGTTCATTTTTGCTTTTTTATGAACATAATAAAGTTTTCAAATAAATGCCTTTATGTAAAAGCTCCTTGTCAAAAGAATTGAACTTCAAACAATTCCAATGACGTCAAAGATAAACGAAAAAATGCAAAAAAAAAACATCGTTTCCGGGATATAGTCGTACGCATTTACACATAAAGACGACAATTGTTCCAAAGAAGGTGAATTCCAATTCCCTTCATGACATTCTATAAATACCACAAGGGCATTTCGATAGACGAATCTTGCTGCTATTTTGGCACACATCGAAAAATTGAATTGGAAAAAAAGTTTTATTTGGCGTGTGTGAGAGTAAATTCCAGGGAAAACATTTACTTTTTGTGTATGGAATACACACAATGAACTGGATTTACTAAGAAAAAGTACCTTCTTTTAGAATCAGTATAAAAAAGAAAAGAAAAATAAACGTGCCACATATCCTAATATTGAATGACGCAAGCCTATAAAGTTCATAGAAATAACGTGTGTAAAGGTTAGTGATAGAAGTTTTATGAAGCCGTCATGGTAAATGCCAATTTATGGATCCAAAGTCGGAAATGTATTTGAAGGTAATAAGGTATGATGTGTAAAAGGGATAATACACGAATGAGCTCCTTATTTCAATGGCTTCGAAATCCATAGTATTTTCTTGAGTTTTGTCACCAGTAAGGAGAATTGAAACATGAAAAAACTGGAGATAAATGATATGTCAAGGGATCTAAGGATAATAGGAACCTAGTTTTATTCACCGTCTTAAAAAATATTTCCGGCTGGTTGCGTTGCTACCTTGATAATACAGATGGTGGTTGTAAGTCCATCTTATATTTGCTTTTATAACTCAATAGTCATCACTTTTAATATCGGATTCTCTGCCATTTTCTTTCTATAACGTGAAATACCTCCTCACAAAGAAGAACAAAAATGTTCAAAATGTTCAAACTTAGCCGAGCTTCGATAGCTTTGTAATTCATCAAAGAGCACTCGTATGTATGTAGCTCACATTTTGCTGTCAATTGTAGGGTCTGGAAGTTCCCTTCTTCTTCAAAGTTCCTTTTTTTGCTTACTGCGGCGAAAAAAATTTTTTGTAGATATTTATTCTTGACAGAAAGAAAAGACTTTTACTTATAGGTAACAAGATGAGCATCGATTCGTGCAATTGCTATCAACGAGACAGTTGTGAACGAGCCCTTTCCAAATCAAATTGCGGATTCGATATCTTTGAAGTCAGCGAGAACGAAAACGATATCATCAACCTCTCATGAAAATATAGGAGGGAGCCCCCCATACTCTCCAAATGAGGATTGAATTATCGAATTTAGAAATTCATCCTTGTGACAATAGACGTTTTAGTAAAACGCACAATTTGAGTTTAGGTAAAATAACTTTAAAAATGATGGTAAAAAGAATGAAGAACATAGAAAAGGTTGATTTTCAATTTTTATCAAAACACAAATCGTGGCGCCTTATTTATATTACTAGGTGTGCCAGCGACTTCGTCCGCAAGAATTGGCATAACTTTTTTATTTATCAACCGATTGACATGAAATAAAAACTAAATGTTAAGTGAAGCTTACTACAATATATTACTGAAAACCCCATCTAGATAGGATAAGCCGTTTCTGAGATTAGCGTGCACAAACAAACAAACTGTTACGTTTTTATTATATGTATAGATAGATATAGATATAGAATAGATATACATATATGTATATATTATTTATATTTTCAGGAGTTTAAATAAAATGTTTATTGTATCAAAACATTTCTTATGGCTACCATAAGAAAGACAATAATGCAACAAATACACCACTAGAAGCCTTGTCCAAATCCTTGGAGTTATTTTCGTAAACGACGGTTTTAATGCAAGTACCAATACATATTTAAGGAAGTGTATGTACTCTATACGCACCAACGGTGGGAGACGTGTTGGATCGTGTAGCACGAACTCAATCGAGTCATTTGAACGTTGTCATTCTAGCGTTTCTATACAACATCAAAATAGCTTTTCGCTTTTACCAAGTGGAAACGATGATTTTGCCAAGTGAAAGCGATATCATAAAGTTGAAAAAATGACCGATAGTACTCTTTTTGTGCTTGATTATAAACAAAATTTTTAATAGACGAAAGTTACCATTCTACCTTCACAACATTCTTTAGGTTTTATTTGAATTTGCCAAAAAGGAAGCTATTTTAACTTTGCGTTTCAATCACACACACATCATATTAACAGTTTAAACTTCAACCGACTAAACAACCCAACACGACCCATACCGTGAGAGAGGGACAAAAAGAAACTTCCTTATTTTAGTAAGGCGTCTAAAGCTTGAACATTTTTAAATGTTGCTCAATGGCAGGTTTGAGATGCTACCCTGTCTGTAGTTTTAAGGATCCCGTTCTCGTTCCCGTTTCTGTTCCCGTGGGATTATAGAGATTAAATATACGCAAAGTTACTGAGGGATTATGTGGCATCCCAGTGCTGAAAGGGATTATTGTTAAGAACTTTTGAAATCTGTCCATTAGATTCTAAGTTTCCGTTCCCAACACCGCACCGTTCCTGTGGGAATATGGGGATCAAACCTTGATAGGAACCATCTCTGGACTAAACTATTTCTACTCTGAAAATTTCATAAGAATCCATTGGGTGGTTTAGGAGTCTATACCGGACATACATACATACATACATCCTATTTTATATTTATAGATATACAATAAGAAAGTTGTCAAAAACTAGGAAACATAAATAAAAAAAAAATAAAAAAAAGCTTTAAGTCTTAACAACAAATTTAAAAAAAAATTAAGCAAGAAAAACTGAATAATTAAATGGGAAGCAATAAACAATTAATAACAGTTTCCAAAAGCGTCCACACCTGAAAAATTATCTAAGTAACATTCCAAAAACCCACTGTAGGCAGTTGATCAAAAATGTTTTGTTTAAGTTCTTATGATTCCTCATTTTCGTTAACACCTGTTTCTCTGGCGGCGCGGCGTATAAAGACTGCCTGAAACATAAAATCCTGTATAAGATGCAAAAAGACAAGCGCCTTCGAGTGAGCAGCAAATCGAACAAACGCTTTCTCGATTAACCGTTCGAAATCGGCAGAAAATTGTTTGTCAACTGGGCAAAGAAACAGAGCTTCAACATATTCATTTAAGAAACTTGTCAGAAAAGCCCAGATAAGCTTAATAAATTGGACGTACTGAACATTGACACGAATTTTTAGCTGTAGATTGCTTGGCAAAGAAAAGAGCAAGAACTACTCTATGCCGAGAACTAGAAAATATTAAGCAGATTCTGTAATAAACTAACCACTTCCTAGGCGGACGTAGAGTAATGCTATGTTCCCACGTTAAATTAAACTAGGTTGCATTTCAGGATGGTTTGAGTTGGCCTTGTTGTGTTCCCACATGAAAAAAATCGTTTTGAGTTGATGTTTTTATCTTCAGTAAAAGGAGACAGACATAAAATGTGAGCAGAAAGTCAGTCAACGACGTATGAGAGAGAGAGATTTTATTCTCTCTCTGCACTCACACTCACTCTTAAGTGTCAAATTCACTGGAATATTGGAAATGGTGCGTTCAGCGAAGTTGGTTTCAAGTAGGTTGAGATGAAACCCAGTAACTAAAATGGTTTCATTTTGTATGGCAAACTACTTAGTTTTCATGTAGGTTCCGGGATAGTTTTGAGTTGAACAAGTTTAAGGGGTAATATCCACCAAATGCTAAAAAAAGAAGGCTTTTTTCATGATCTTTCTAAAAGGACATTTGAGATGTAAGGTATATAAATAATATATCATTGGATTAAGCAACTCTTGAAAAATTGAAAAAAAATTTTTATTGTTGTTTTTTTTACAAAATGGCGGCTGTGCAGCGATTGCCGTGAACTGCTTTTTTAAAAAGTTCTTTTGCGGCGAGCAGTAGAAGTCGTACCCAACTCCACCTATAACAAAAAAAAATTTTTTTTCATTGTCTACATGAGTGTTGCTAGTGAAGTACACATGATTATATTTTTAGAAATTTTTTTCGCAAAATGGCGACGGTTTGAAATAAATTTTCTGTTTTCAACAAAAAAAAATCGACTTTAATTGTTTATAACTTTTTTTGTTGTAAACTAATCGCTAAAATCGTGTGTACTTCATTAGGTAATTTAATGAAGAAACTACAGTTAAAGTTTGCAGTCAATCGGATGTAAACTTTTTCAGTTACACTGCTCGCCGATTTCGAAAACATTGTTTACCTTAAAACGCGTTTAAAGTTTCAAAATGCTATAATTCAGATTCGGAATAATATAGTCCTTAAAATTTTTTTTTTAACCTTCAGTCAGCTATCCCTGCGCCGTAAAATAGTCCTTCCCGGGCCTTATTTATTTAATTAAAAAATTTGGTGGATATTACCCCTTAAGTGCCAGGTGGGGACATAGCACAAAGGAAAGTTCTGAAATACAAAGTGCGGTATGGAAAAAAAAAGGATGACAGCTCTTGCACTTATCCGATTCCGAACGGCTTAGCGAGAAAGCGCTTTTAATGTCAGTGGCATGGTTCCGATTCATCAACTCTAAAACATAAATAATGATAAAAAATTGAAACTACACGGAGACCGAAAAGATATTGGTTCGTAATGGCGCCATCTATATGCAACGTAGAGAAACAATTTTGTTCGCGCTGAAAAGAGGAAAAAAGAGGAATACTTTGATATAATTGTTTATTTAAAAAAACAGCAATATTTTTTTTAGTCTAGTAACGAACCAACATGGGTGAGTTGACGGCTGAGCAGTGCGCGCTAACGTAGAACAGTTTTTTAGAAACAATAATTCGTACGTAACGTATTGATAGAGCGTGTATTTCCAATACAATTTGTTCTACCGCGTAAAAATTTTATATTTGGCGGATTCGTACGTATTGATAGAGCGTGTATTTCAAAAACAATTTGCTCTACCGCGTAAAAATTCTATATTTGGCGGAAAGGAGTGAAAAATTTTTGAGAAGATTTTAGAAATCATGTGACCGTCGCGACGCGCTCACCCGATCTCACCGTTTGCGATGATTTTTTTCTGTGGTCCTACTTCTGTCAAAAGTCAAAAGTATACACAAGAAAATAAGTCTCAACACCTAGAAGCTCTGAAGACTGAAATTCGAGGCCATTATACTGCAATTCCAACCTTTTGCGCCTTCGTAAATGAGGGTCACCATCTTAGCTATGTTATTTTTAGGACTAAAAAGCTTTCTTGCTTGCTCTTGTTTCCTCTTTCCAACGCGATCTATAGAAGGCGCTGTTACGAATCAAAACACTTTTGGTTTCCGTATAGTTTCATTTTGTCTGATCTGATTACTGTTTTAGAGTTGATGAATAAAAACCCTGACACAGGCATTAAAAACGCTTTCTCGCTAAGTCGTTCGAAATCGGATAAAACATAACAACTCTAAACCATGAGACCATGTGCCTTTAAATAAATAAATAAATAAATAGGATGACGCAACAGAGCGAGAAACCCCGGGGATAAGTGCATTTCTCACAACCACTGCCTTGTGGGGGATTGGAAGGGACCTACAATTTTTTGCCGATTCCGAACGGGGAATTGAAAAAGCGCTTTTCAAAACAAGGAATTTATCATCGGAGAACTTGCAAATTCCTCGCGAAAGGCGGTATCCCTGGGAAAATATTGTTGCTTCTGTTGGGATCCGAACCACGAACCTCCTGGTTAATCGGCAAACGTGATAACCATCACGCCATGAGTACCGCCATGTGCCGCCTTTGACGCCGTAAAAAGAATAAAAAGAAAAAATTGTGTATGTACTTTAACACAAAAAAAAATTGTTTTAAAAAGTTTATAGGCAAAATTCCCAAGAAGAAGATATTCTCCTTTTTTCCTAAATGTTCCGTTTTCTTTATTCTTCCAAAGAACACTATTTTACAGCCATACTATGTCTTCGAAATGAGCTGTACTGTAATGGATGCAATTATTTCTGAAAAACTTCCCTGCGCACCCCATGGCGTTTTAACCTTCCTATCTCTTCATTTTAATTAAAATACTGAAACTTTTCAAAATTAAAACTTTGCTAAACGAAGCCGAGTGTTTTGGAGTTCTCTTCCGTTTTTCGACTCTGACCTGGAAGTCAATTTGGGTGTTTGGATTATTTTAGGCATTTTATTGTTCAAGCATATGTGGGTTTTATCTCAAGATTGATGCTTTTAGTTACAAATTACAACACAAAAGTATTTTACCCTCCGGAATGGAATATGAAACTAAAAGTTTTTATTTGTTGTTCACTTCTTAACTGCAAGGCAAACAATCACACAAACGTCAGTCAAAATAAAATTCCCTTATGAGGAATATTTACACGGCCATTGTGGTTCTTTCGTTTTTCCAAGAAGTTGTTACATGTTACGAACAGCCTGCGGATGACAACCGCATGTTTATCTCGTACACACCCGTTGCACACATGTACATTGTACACAAGTAATCACACATTTAATGTCTTTGTTTTAGTTTTTAAAAGTAAAAGTAAGAATACAGACTACAAAAAAAAAAAAATATTCTTTTAGATTATTTTTATCTCTTTAACCGCATCTCGTGTTACACATTCGAAGTGATGAACTCTGTAATTGGCATTTTCCGCTTTAAATACCTACCCGCAGTTGTTGAAATCTTCTTAGAGAAAAGCAAACAATCGAAGCGCCTGTAGGATCTCGTTTTGAAGTTTCTTCAAATGCATGTTTGAGACATCTAAATAAGGAGGACATGAGTTAGGTAAATAGCGAGGCGGTTTTGATAACACACCTGCATTGAGCTAGAACTTGGAATTAACTACAAAATAAGTTCTTCGTGTATTTAATGGGGGTGGCTTATTTAACATACTTCGTGAGATGGCAGCTACTCCCAATTCAGTCATATCCTCTGGAGCGTTTAAAACAGATTTGTAATTTTGAAAACAGAAATATTTGATGTGTCCCAAATTCAGGAGAAAAACCTCCAAATTTTCCTTAAAAATATTAAACAATTTTTGTTATCGTTCATGTACCCCAAGATGGATGTCAATTCTTTTCATTTCTCTGCAAGCCTGTTTTATTTGTCGTTTGTCTTCAACTTTTGATGTTAATTTCTCTTAATCTAAAAATAAAATTTCCTTCAAACTTCATAAGATAAACTACATGCGTGAAAGTCTTCTTGCTCTCGTCTCATTAACTGACATTTACTGCGATTATCGCAATCACTTAACGACTAACAGCTAAACGCAAAGTACTTTACAAATATTGATTCGGGTTTTACCCATGAAAACGTTCAATTGTGTCTTCTTTTCGTTGGTATGAGCAAGCAAAAGATTGCTTAATATCATTTAATGTAAAGTAGGTTAGGTAGGTGCTGTGCTGTCATAGCGCCAAACGTTGAAAGTGAATATTGCGTTCGTTTTATGTGAACTTCTGTGTATACGTTTAGAGTTAAGGATAGAGATAAGCAACTGAAGTTTAAGTAATCTGAGTATATTGATTTTTAAATGAGAGCATAGAGAAAAGTGCTGCAAGAAACACTTTTAGTGATAACAACGACATGTCCTAATTGGATCGTTATTAAGTTTCTGTTTACCTTGTTTGTATAGACGGTTTATAATTGCAGTTTTATTACTCAAACTGGGTTCATGGGAGTTTTCTTTGAAATATTTGTAATATTTTCTATGTGCCTACGAGTTTATTGCCTACTTTACTACTCAATCACGCTAAAATGCCGACGAAGCCTTACACAGTATTCAGATAAAAAAAGGTCAAAAAATGGGTTAGAATTTTTTTGTCTATCCGAAAAAATTTCAATTTAAAATTAAGTAGCCTCCCTTTTTCCTAAAAAAAGGGTCAATATCAACCTGAAACAGTTAAGAGTTTTTACTTCTACGAATAAGGAAAACATAGAAAAGGAAGGAAAAGTCAATGTCTGAAGAAGGTATTTACTCTCGGGAAAAATTGAACTGTAAAATCCTATTGGGTTCAAGAATAATGTCTTATCAGAGAATGTTTTGCAACCAGAGACATCGAAGTACTAATTAAAATACAAGGAAAAGGGTGTAGAGTTTTGGGTATCTCTTATAAAGAATCTCTAATTTTTCAGGGGAAATTAATTCTATAAAAACATAGGACGTTAATAAGCAAAAGCAGGGTTTTCTTTGAAGGCTAGGTGTCAGTGACAATCATTGGAACAACTTACGCACTTATACCAATATTGGTTTGTTGGAATACAATGATACAAAAACGCGAGGGAGTGGCTCATTCACTTAAACATTTTGAGCTTTTGATGAAGCAATGGAGGCGTTCAAAGTGTACGTTCATTTCATCGCTTTGATTGCGGAAAAAGAAATCTCCTAGATGTAATTTGGGTCGTCGCTTATCATAACGAAGTTTTAAGACGTGTCTAACTGTCTACCTATGAGGCAATGTCTGCGACTTACGACACCGATTCTATTAAATCTGTCTAGGGATAACAAATGTCTAGTGCGAAGCTTTAGATCCAGTTGTGGGAAGATCTGCTTGGTCGGTAGACAATTGGTCGTATTTCTACAGTTTGTAGATTGTGCCATAGACAAAATGGCATTTTATGAAATCCTTGAAGTCGATATAACGCGAGTTGATCTCTGTGCCACGACATTCAAAGAAGGTGAATGTCAAACAGAGAGCCTACTTTGTAACTCAATTCTAAAAAAAAGTGTTCGAGTGTCCAAAATTCTTTCTTCGTAGTTCTTAAGGACGAAGGAGTGAATGAGAAAATTGTTCGAAGAATTCAAATTCAATTTTACTTTCATTCTAATTGGCATTTAAAAGTTGTATCGAAAATAATTTTCGAAAGGTTCGAAAGTAGATTAGAGTTACCTACATAGTTCGACCTCAGCTCTGCCACCACCATAAGATATAGTCGACCGTTTGCGATTACTGAGATCAAAAAAACAGAACCGACTCTTTGGCTGTCTGAAAAGATTCGGATATTCAAATCGGATATTACGTTTTCTTTCAGCCAAGATAGAACCACAGAATCTCGGCTTGGAACACACTACAGTAATTTGGAATACGAAATAAGACACTTACGATTAGTTTGTCTAAGTATATTGTGCCACCCACCTATTCATCGGTTTTTAGAAAAATCTGTAAAGAAATGATACCTTCGGAATAACTTGTCCCAAACGGTACTTGATGGAATTGTGACTTGGAAATTGTTTTCAAAAACCAGATGGTGTAGTCAGAGTGACTTGATCGAAAGTAAAAGTGAGTTGACATTGACATTAGCGTTATTGGTCCATAGGAAATGGCTTTGAGACGAACGATAGACTTTGCGGCCAAATATTTGTTGAAAACGTCGAGATGTAGTTAAGTAGTTTGTTCAGGGTAGCTGCATGTGTTATTCGGTGAGCTTCGCTACAACATTTGTTAGTTAGTGAAGGTGAAAGCTATTAACACTTTCCAAAAAAAGCTATGGCGCAAGTGGGCCAGTATGGTCAGAAGGTCTGCCTGTTACGTGAGAGGTTAGAAAATTGAATCCCAACAGGAACCATGGGTATCGCATTTTGCGAGGAATTGACAAGCCCTTTGATAATAATTTTACTGTCATGAAAAGCCCTTTTTCGATTAGCTGTTCGGAATCGAAAAAAAACTGTAGGTGCCCTTCATTTCTCCCAAGGTATGGTTTGTGAAAATTGCGCCAGGCCCTGGGACCCCCGTTTTGTTGTACCGGTCACAATTTTTATGTACTTATTTATTTAATTAAACGCTGGACTCAGTTTACCAGTCCAAAAAGTTGGAATAAGCAGAAATAATTGATCGTTGTGTGGACTTCTTCGTAGCGTGTTCCTACACGCTGAAGCTCCATCTTCACTAAAGTATTTTATTAGTGCCTGTCCAGACGGGTTATGCTGTTAACACCTAGTTGTTCAGACGTTGTTATAATTCCTCGCACAAGTTCTCCATTTTGTGTTGGAAATTGTATTGAAAAAAGCATAACGTTATGAGCATATCCCGTCTGAACACGCAAAGTGTACTGCTTAGGCAGATAAATCAGATTTCATTTTGCGCATCGAGTCCCTTTCTTCCTCACCCCTTTTGCCCAGAAACGCCCGATATAACGTTATTGAAATAACTCGTATGCACTTATCGCTTCTTTTTATTCGTTGTGCTAAATTTTGCAACGCTGCGTAGACGTTTCACCAAAAAATACAGCTTATGAAGGTCTGAACACTTCTGAATAGAAAGTTAAGTCGACAACTTAAGTTTAGAAGCCTTAAAGAGTTAAGTATTTATGATGAGACCATCGATTGCGATTCCTGTGGCGTGTCAGCTTGTTACGTAGGAGTTCGAGGTTCGAGTCCCAAAAACATCATTTTTTTTTTCCACAGGTTTCGATTTTCGCGGATGGAAATTAAAAAAAAAAAGAATAATAACACTGCCATTTAGCTCTCTCATTTAGCCTCTCGGAGCTATAAACGATTTATAGGTCCTGTCCATTCCATACAAAGTAAAGTTGAGATAAAACCGAAATTTGCGCAAATGAGCTACATGTCATGAGCACCGAAGTTCTACTCTTTTCGTTGGTGATATTTTGGATTTTTGTATCAAACCAACGTTGTTTTTCTTGTAAAATATAACTCAAGGCTTCAGTATATATTTTGTTATTTAAAGAAAATTCGATCTAAATATTCGAAGAGAGTGGCTACATTGACAAAAACAAAAGCGGTTTTTGCATAATTTTTAGCGTAAATTTGGTTGGTAAATAAATTGGTTTGTCGCTCCAAGCTCAAACCACAATATTCGTCGGTTTTTAACATACAACTGTTCGTGCATGTATTTATCTTCGTCGAGTTGGATCTTGGTTCTTTGTGAATAGGAAAATTAATCTTTTGTTGGACTTAAAAGCCAAACGAACATCTTTCACTTTCTTGGTGACAATTTTGTCTTAAATTTTTAGGCCCAATTGAGAATAAATACGATGCATTTTAGCGAACCATGCATCCAGGAAACTATGGCCAAAATACGGATCTGAAAGGCTACTGGCCCTAAATAGGCTTTCTTCACGATCGCTTATCAGTATTATAATAGAACACAACCTTCTAGGCTACCACAAAAAGAAAATGGGTCTTAGCACCGATGACTTATGTAGAGGATGCAATGACGAAGACGAACATGAGGATACCACTCACTTCCTTTGTCACTGCCCAGCCAAGCAATCTGCCACACCAGGAAGAAATACTTAGGCAGTTACTTCTTCAACGAACTAGGAGAACTATTGGACACTCCAAGAAACAGCCTGTTGAACTTCATTAAGGCCTCAAAATGGTTAAAAACTTACGAAATATAAACTCATAGGTTTTAGGACGTTACAATACTTCAGTCTCCAGCGTATCACAATGGATCTACATTGATCTAAGTGTGGCGGAAATAGGATCAACCGTCAGCCCATTCGACCTAACCTAACCTAACCTAACCTAATCATACGCGACTGTTCCCGTTCCACATCCGAAGAGCAAGAACGTAAATTCGGAAACGAGTAGAGAAGCTGAGGTTCGCTGAGTCGTCAGTAAAACAGTTAAGACAATTAGAAGTTTCAGACAAGAGATCATTTATGAAAATAAGGAAGAGACTCGGAGACAATACGGAACCCTGGGGCACACCAGCATTTAAAGAGTGAGTGAGTGAGTGAAACAGTTCAATATAACTTGTATTGAACTGTCGGAAAGATAGTTTCTAATCGAACGAAGAAGAGACTCATCGATACCAAAACCAGGCACTTTTGATAAGAAAACTCGATGACAAACTCTATCAAATGCTTTAGAAATATCAAGCGCAATAATCTTATTTTCCTAAGCACAGTGTAAAGATTGGTTCCACTTTTCGGTGAGAAATGCCATCAAAACACCAGTGTAACTATTGCTACGAAAACCGCACTGTCGGTCATTAAGAAACTTTCGTTATCCTTGAATAGTATAAAATAAAGTCGCTTTCCGTTGTCTGCATGCTTAGATCATTAAAACAAGGAAAAGGATTTTAACGTGTTTTTTCCATAGTTAGAGTGATTCAAGAGGACATGTATATTTTATCACCATATTCCCACGAAACGAAAACGGAAAAATACACGGGAACTGAAAAACTACTTGACCGATTTCAAATCTTTTCAATGCTAGAATGCTGTTCATTTCCATATTCTCATGAGAACTGGACGGAAACGCCAACATGGAACGAGAACCTAGAAAATACTGGACTGTTTCACTGTTAGAGTGCTTCATTGTCCCTACATTTTAACACAATTTTCCTAGTGGAACGGAAACTTGGACACCACTTCACTTAATTTACTCATTTCCATCATCGTAGAGCCCGACCTACGTCAGGTAGACCACCTAGTTCAAGCTATTTTACGAGTTGACAGTTTATCAACGTTTCAATGACCCTAGAATGAAACGACGTTTGTGCAATTGAACTGTAATTGGAAGGGGAGGAAGATTCGCCTTTTTGAGGAACGGGCTGGACAAATGCAGTTTTACATTTACTCGGGAAGAGATCAGAAAAAAAGGAAATTTAGAAAAGCTTACGCAGTCATTTTGCCCTTTTTTTATGTGAAATTATTAAATAATTTGGAAATGCCCTGCCCTTTATAGTTAACGAGATGATTTCTGTAGTCATTATAAAATTATTTCAATATCACGATCACCTAAGAGAAACCAAAAACATAAGACAATCTCTTGACCTTGGAACTTCAAACTGCTGACTATAAATCAAATTTTGTTTATAAAATAAAACAACCCGATGAAAACCAATTTCCCTTCTAAATTCGTTCCATGGAAGGAATAACAACAAAAAACTGTTTTCATATGCAAACATCAGGTGTTCAAAGTTTTAAAAACGTATTCAAAACATACAACCACATTCCTTAAAATACTCAAACACCAACAAAGTTTATGGAGACAATTTATTATTGTTTTTCCTGTTTGTTGACAAACTCGTGTCTCCTATACTATATAGTTCCCACAAGCCTCCAAATATCTCCCACTTAAATATAAACAATTTACCAAACAATAATGTTAAAACACCACATAACCATAATTTGTTTCCTACCAAAACCGATCAAATATATACAAAATTAAATCATACAAAAGATTCTCCTTGCCATTGACAGCAACACAAAGACACATTTATTATGGTATTAACCTGATTTATAGGTTCTGGTTTCAACGCTCTATTCAGCATTCATTGAACGACCCCTTGATTAACAAACCAAAGACACATTAAAAAGTTTTCGTATAAAAGAGCTAATTTGTTAAATTACCATGGCCATTAAGTTTAGTAAACAGACACAAGCTACCTAAAGAAATTTCTTATTTATCACAATGGCTCGTTTTAATTCGTCTTCCATGCGGATTGTTAATCATTTAGCATCGGCACTTTGAAACGCACAGGTACATATAACAAACTCCTAAGACAAATCATGTAATAATTTCATTCAAACGATTATTCCCCTAATGAGATTAAACGCCTCCCCACTCATCCATCAATCTTCCGAAACCAAGAGATACAAAACGAAAACCCTACATTGAGTGAATAACTCAATTTATCAATCGATTTCGATATTCATCTATGCTAATAGAAGCCGGTAATAAAGGAAATAAACACAACGGGGCACCATTTAACATTACTGAAGTGAAACTAATAAAAATAATATTTCCAGAATACGATCGAAGCATCACAACTCATTTTAGTTCAGTGCGATCGCTGTGAAGTGACAACCACATAGTATCAATGAGTTAAACTTAATTACTTTCTTGTCAAACATAAATATTGTCCGCCATGTTTATTAAACCTTCGAAATGCAAATTCGTCTGAATCAACAAATATGTTAACATGTTTACTATGCAAATGCACCTGCGCTGCAGTTCGATTCGACTAACAAAAGATTCAAAAAATAAAAAGATCAACAGAATTGAAAAAGAATTAACGAAGCCTAATTCTGTCGAATTGTAAATATTTGTAGAAGCAAACCCTTCCCCAAAAAAAAAAGAAGTGAAAGTTCGTTCAGGCAGCGATAAAAAGAGGAAAATTCAAATAATCTATGACTTTTGACAAATTGTTATTATTTCGGTTTTTGGAAATACGGAACACGAATAGATGTCTTGTCTCTGACAATGATAAGATAGTAATTGCAGAGCAGGTTATAACAAATAGCTGCGGGTCAACATTAGCTGGGTTGTTGTTTATCGATCAAATTTCTCGACAAAAGTGACCTCGGAGTGTATCTGTACTGTTGACAACAAACACAAAGTCTGTTGGTGAAAATATTAAGCCAACGCGATTGAATGGTAAATATTTAAGTCTTATCTTAGACGAAATGGGAAAAGTGTATGTACTGTAAGGTTTCGTAATGTTTGATTTATCGTTAAGCGATTAGTGAATATGAGCGAAGAAAGCTTATCAATGATGTTTACTTGCTGTGAGAATCGATATGGAAAGTAAACTACGAAAATCGATACCTGGTATAGGGTTGTTTGCATGTCATGGTGAATTTGTGGAAAACATCAATAACTTAGTAAGTCGAGAAAAATGGTGGTTTTGTTTGTGTAAAATAAAATGTATGGAGTATTCTCGGATTTAAAATAAAAAAATTAGATTTCACTTAACCGACAAAAGGACTAGTTTCTCTTTGTGTCCGGGGAATGTTATCAGACTCAGCCAAAACCAAACGTTAGGGGAAAAGTGTTCATTTGAAAAGAAATGACATAAATGAGTGAAAAAGAAGCTGTTTACGTCAGATAAAACTAATGAGAGAGTAAAAATAAAAAAACAAAAAATTTACTTCACTGATGAGATATGGCACATGGCTCAATGAAGGACAAAATAAATAAATAGGGTGGAACGACAGAGTGGGGAGCCCTGGGGCCTAGTGCTTTTCTTACAACCATACCTTGTTAGAGAATAGGGGGACCTACAACTACAAAGTTTGGAATGATGAAGAATAAGAGACTGTCAACAGAACTGCTTTCACCACTTGGAAAAAGCATTCCCACATACGAAGCTAAACAGGATTCCCGAACGAAGGACTCTTATTCTTCGATTCTGGAAAAAGTAAAGATTATCATGGAAAAAAGCAATCGTACTTATTTTGACATTCTATTCGAATGAAAGTTTAGTCGAATTCGAAAGAGACTCGAATGATTCGAGACTCGAATGATTGAGACTCGAATGATTCGAAATTTTACATGTTTAACATTCATTCGAATAGAATGTCAAAATAAGCATGAATATCAAAGAGTGGCCGAAAATAGTGAAACGTTACATACCTGAATATGAAACTTACGTGGTGGGCGAAATGGCAAAAGCTGCAGGACATGAAGTACATACTTCGATTGCCACCATATTATTGTAAACTAGGTCCCATTGAACTTGTTTGGGCTCAAGTAAATGGTTTCGTGGAAGGCCAAGTCTAAGTCTTTCGAACTGACAGAAATAAACGTTCTTTTAAGAACTGGACTTACGAAGGTTGATGCTGAAAAATGGCCCAAAAACGTGGGAAATCCATGTTTTATTGGAGAAACATGAAAAGTTTAGTAAATAAAAAAAAGAGCAAGAAAATTTCTCACAACCAAACATTGTGAATGGAGGGTACCCACAATTGTTTGCCGATACCGAAAGGCCAATAGAGAAAGAGCTTTTCATGGCTGTGAAACTACTGTTGGAGGACACGCCTATTCTTCGTAATTCTCGAATGTTTTTGGGATTTAAAACTCGAACTCGTACAGACAAGCAGACGTGCTAACCATTGCGCCATGGGCACCACAGAAAAAAAGCTACACTATTATTTTCTTTCGCTTAGTTCCTGTGGTGTAGGTATAAGAATATATCATCGTTACGTGGCAGTTTCGCAAAAACATAAAATCGTTGTTTCAAGGGCAGAATAAAACACTGCCATGAAAAGTGATATCTAACTAAGTCGATGGGAATCGGCATAAAATTATAGGTCCTTGAAATGCGTTAAGGGGGGAAGCTGGTCTAAAATTTTTAAGAAACCGACATTTTTTTTTTTGTCTTAAAAGGTACTTTAGGGTCTTAAAAATAACATACCAAAGGATGGATGCCGGCAAAAATGTCCAAATGCCCAAACTTTCCATTCTGCGGCAGGTATGCCATATGATTTTATAGTACTTAAAACTTTAAACGCGTTTTTCTCGAAATCACGTTTTTTGAACTGGCCGAACTCGAGCAAATCTTCACCGATCTATACGAAATTTTGACAGTACATTCGAAATACCTTTCTCCAGAGCCATAGGTAAGACTTTTTTTTATATTGCATATCTTCTTAATATATATAAATTACGTGTCACAATGTTTGTCCGCGATGGACTCCTAAACTACTTAACCGATTTTAATCAAATTTGGACACCGTGTGCAGTTTGATCCAACTTGGAAGATAGGATAGCTTATATCTCAATTTATGATCGACCACCATATGTTGTTGAGACTAAAGTATAATTTAAATTTATTTTTAAATAAACGAAATACAGTGAATTTTACTTTTTTGTTTTTGGAGTAAGTATAGCCGGCTAAGTATAGCTTGACTTAAGTATAAATTAAACACAAATTAAATTCATATTATAGTGAACATAATCAGGTGAAATTACTCCTGCTTTTCGATTATTGGTACATCGTTATTCAATACGGTAATTAAACTATATACATGTAAGTATTATTAGCCACGCGTTGCTGTGGCTATGGTAAGATATATACAGCTATTCAATGCGCTATAATAGCATGTTTTTCAGTTTATTTTGTAACGATTAAATTATTATTTTCAGTTGAATGCCACCCAAAAAATCTAACCTCAACAACAAGAGGAGCAAAGAGGCACGACGCAAACGCGTTGAAAAAGCTCATCAGTCGGCAGAACAAATCACTAGCAGAGCTTCGTGCACAAGAGTGTCAAGAACAACGTGACGAACGTATGCGACAGAGTAATGCAAGAATAAGAGCGGCACGAGAACGAAACATAGCTGTAACACGAGTACAAGAACGACAGAGGCAGAGGATCAGCCGCTCATTAACACGTACATCATTTATTCGCCTTGCTTTCGAATATGCACCAGATATTAACTACTCTGCGCATTCAAAAATTGCTATGGATAAAGTATTTCAATATTGTCAAGCATTGAAATTTCGGAATGAAACACCCGGCATGTGCTGCGCATCAGGAAAAGTTGTGCTGTTACCTCTACCCACTCCGCCGGAACCATTATTATCCCTTCTTGCTTGCGATTCAAATGATTCAAAATTATTTTTGCGTAAGATATCTACGCAAATTTAATTCTTGCTTCCAAATGACGTCATTTGGGGCAACTAAAATTTGCGATCTCTCATCCAATGGACGTAATTTTGAAACTACATTTAAAATACAAGGCCAGGTGTACCATAAAATCGGATCATTAATGCCAATGCCTGGTGATGATCCGAAATTTCTTCAAATTTATTTTATGGGCAATTGTGAAGAGCGCGTAACAACTCGGTGCCAGTATAATTTCATTGAACAAGCAGAGGAAAGAGTATTTGTGATGATCATATGAAAAAAAAGCTAGCCACAGCAACACGTGGCCGTGTCAGCTAGTTATATATATAGTTTTTTTTTTAATCAACAATTTTGTCGTTTTTTTAGTGAAAATTTTAAATTTTTGTTCAAACGTGCACTATTTCGAGAAAAAACAAAATATCGAAAAACTCCTACGTACGCCTCTCGCTGTTGTTATATAGAAACTAAAAATTCTCGGGATTTCGTTCCAGGACCAAAATTAAGGAGGTTACATCTTCGGCCATGGACCCGTCTAAGAAATGAGGTGCCCCCAAAAAAATGCTGGACAGCTGCCATTTTGAATTTAATTGACACGAAAAAATTTGTATTTCTATATTAAAACCTAAATTATAAAACCTCTTTCACAGATTTTCGATTGATCTTTTTGTTGAGTCAGAAAAAAAATTAATAAATTATGCCCATTTTATCACGCTCCAGAAAAGCGTCCCCCTTAAGTTTCGAGGTTTCCTGAGCTTTGTTGCGCCATCCCATTCTCAAACTCATGTTTACTGACCGACATTAGATTTTGAAAGAAGAACTTAAGTCAAAAACTTCAAAATAAAACATTTTAAAATATCATCTGTTTCTGATGAACTAAAAGCAAAGTATAAGTTTAAAATAAAAGATTTGGGAGCAAAAACACGAAGGAACATCAAAAAAATAAATGTGGAGGCACGACAAAGCTACGGAAACCTTGAGGCCATTCAAAAACATTTCAAAAACCAGCCGATAAAGTGAGCAAAGTGAGAAAACGCTTTTTGTTTTACTCTGTGAGGAACATGCCGTTTCCTCGCGAAAGGCGAGTCTCGAACAATCCACGTAACAGAAAGACATGCTAACCATTACGGGCACCGCACCGCACCAATGTTATATAGATTCCAAAAGTCATCAAGGAAAGGATAGAGTAGGTCACCTTGAATGACGGTTACAGGAGTATGGTATACTCAATACAGTAAGCGCGATTAGAACTTTAGGGCAGGAATGTGTCCAAAAACGTTTCGAATAAAAGCTGTGGTCCACCTATTCCTCAAAAAATAAAATAATAGTTTCAATCCGACAGACTTATTATTTTTGGAACGAAGTTCCTTATCGCGCGTTGGGAAAGGGGGCTAGACGGAAAAAATTCTTACGAAAAGTTGTCACGACACTCTTTGCTATAGTTTCTCTGTCTGTCTGTATGTCTGTCTCTCTCTCTCTCTCTCTTATAGAAAGCAAGCCAGATATTTTCATTTCTATTTCGCATTGAACAGTGTGGTGTCGCGACGATTATTTTTGTTCAGTGTATACAGGTTTTTTGTAAATAAAATTAATCGAAAGGAACTTCGTTCCATCCGGGTGTCCCTTGACACCTCTCAAGTTTTTTAATGGTTATCAGTGTATTCAAGAAAGCTGCAAATAGATGAAAATAATACTTTTGAGGAATCAATTCAGTTTTGAAAAGAAGGGCATACAAATTAACGATCCGCATTTTATTAACTGTGTGCTATCCAAAACCTAGAATCACTGTTTCAGTGCGTCAAAGGCTTTCGATATTGATACTCGATACATTAGAAAATGTTGGAAGCCATATTGTAGTTAGGGGAGATCTGCTTAAGGTGACATACCCGACAAGATGACATACTTGCATTTTCCCAATAACCATAACTGGTACAGTTTTTTTGAACACGCCAAAATTTACAGCATATTGCAGATGTTCTCAGTTGGCGATTGTTTTTCTACTGGAACGTCGAGAAAAATTTTGAGTCGAATATATATATATTTTTTCTTTCTCAATTGTCTTAACGAAGAAGTTCCTGCTAAGGTGAGTTACTGTATTGAGTCAGAAGTGTTTAATAGATACATTGTCTAATATACGACGTCATTTTTGAGTGATATTATTGCCAGATCGCGAAGTGTTTGCGCATTTAATATTGAAAACGTTTTCGGTCATGTCGAGCAAGACGACATGACGCTCGTCCGTCCAAGTTGACATAAATGTCGTCTTACCATCTATTCATCTTAAATTCGGGCTCAGGTACAGGCCAAAAATGAAAAAGAGAACCGTATACGTCCGATTTTACAGGACAATGATGATGACGATGTAGCTTGTATTTACTGCAATGAGCTTTATAGTTTTTTAAGTCCAGGAAAGCATTGGCTTTGCTGCCAGGCCTATGTTAAGTGGTGCCACGCATTGTGTGCCGGTAGAGACCACAAAATAAAACAATTTATAAGTGAGCTCTGCAACGAAGACTAATAATTTAGGTATGTCATCTTATCCAAAGTCACTATGTCATCTTAACATACATACCTTCATGTTAACTTAGACTTGGCTGTGAACTAATTTTAAATTAATTTATAAAATACTGATTTACGTTTCATTTAATAACGGCTAAGTTTTTTGTTGTGACAAGTAAACGAATAAACTAAATTCACTTCGTTTTTATTGCAATGAGTGCAAGTTTATTTATTTTTTATTTTTTCAAAGAAAAAGTATGTCATCTTAAGCAGAACTCCCCTACAACACATTAGTGCCAGAAATGCCTCCAGTTTCGAACTACTATACCATTTAAAATAATTTAAGGAGCGATTCCCATTTACTATATATATTATATATATATATGCAGTTTGAATCATAACTCGGACAAATCTTTTGAAATTTCGAGGACGGCTCTAACAATTTTAAATATATTTTGCTTTATATATATGGTGGGCCATCTAGTGGTTAATTCTGAAATTATTAGTTATTTTGACAACACGAGTGAAGAACTAAAATGAAGCAACACTTAAGCTACGGTCCCTTCGAGATCACGACGGCAACGCTTTTATTGCCGGAAAAGGGAAGAAAGCTGTTTCTCGGTTGAAGTCCTGACAAAAAGTCAGCAATTTACTTCCACAGAAGGAAATAAGTCGCTTTTTGTTTGAGCTACATTGGAAAATATTGTAAACTCAGTTTAACTTATTTCGAAAGTGAGTGATGTGTATACTGTATACCCTGCACAGTGCGTTTTTTAAAAGAAGTTTTGGCTGAAACGAAGTACTCATCGCAATTGGTTGTCTTGACGCTGCGATTTGAGCTGTTGTAACATTTTTTATTGATAGGAACAGTGAAGGAACGATTTTTTTTCAACAATCCAGAAATCAAGGACTTAAGGCCATTCTTATCAAACAATCCGATACTACAGCCCTATACCATCAATATGGTTTTTGGAGAATTGGACTGACAAAACGCGCTACTGCGAGGCGAACCGAAGCAGCCATTTGAAAGACTTTGTGTTCCATTATAATTGGAAAGTTTTTTCTTTATTATTAAGCTTTAACACTTGTGAACAATTTGATTTTGTTCAATTTATTGCATTTTTAAAGAGAAATTTGGGTCACCTTGTAATCAACAATGACTGTCTTTGGTCGTGAAGCGTAATTCAACGCCTTTCGCACAGAGTCTCCTCAAATGGGAAAGATTAACGACAACACTTTATTGTCGTTGTTTTTATACCACTCCTCTTTTGCTGAATTTTCGAAGTGAAACTTCTTATGCGACTTCCAAGGTTGCTTTAAACGTTTAACGCAGATTATCGATTGCATACTTTTCGGCACTGCTCGCAATTTGTTGATATAACAGTTGTTTCAATTCCCTGTCATTCAGCCAGACGATTTTCGGTAGAAGTTTGCATTATTTTCGGAGAAAATCAAATTTCTTGCAGATTCTTTTAAAAACATTTGGCCACAACTCATTCTAAGATGCAAGGTTTTACCGAAGGGTACGACAGAATTATACCGATGAGGCTTTTGGGTTACATGGGCGAACTTCATTTGCAAGTTAAGTACACTTGAATTTTTTAATTGCTTCAAACAAACCTGTCACTTTTCGCTGCCTTCATTGTACAAAATGATCAATCTCATCGGCAGTTACTTCCTACTATGGAAGAAGATCTGAAACTGAGGTTAGAGGGTAAAACCACTTGAACAATTTGAAAATAATGAAACTGTAAGAAAACACAAAAATGTCATCGCAACGATCGTAGTAAAATAAATTTGATGATGTGATCAATTCTTTCCACAAGATATTAAAACCATCAGGACCCCTGGCTTGGTTTCACCTTTCCGAACGATTTGATTGCGGTTTCATTTATTTGATGTTCCCACAAAAGCCACAAAATAATCCCACGAAAATTCAACAATTTTCCAGACTAACTTTCATACTTGCAGGAATAACTTCATGTCAACGACAATGCCAAAGATATGAGGTTTTGTTTTATGGTTGTGAAAATAAGTTGCAAAACTAAAGGTTAGGTGAAAGTTTTCCTGTCAATTGCTGGTCTCATGGCAATTTTCTCCAACACAAAACAAATCTCCTTCTCCGTAAATTTATTGAAAACCCTTGAAGAGAGTCTCGAGTATGAAATCTTGCGTAAATTAACAACGAACTCTGATATTACATACCCACACAGAAAAGGAGAAAATAATGGAATTAAGAAACCACATTCATTCTGGATAAGAGAGCAAATGTCAGGTAGGTACCAATATTGAGAATATGAAACCACCAAAAGTCCCATCACCAGATAAAAACAAATATTAACTAAGAAAACGTAGGTATCTCCACTTAAACGCTTTCGCTTTTCCTTTCAGAATGAAAACCATATTGTCTATCAAGTGTATAACGAAACTTTCAAACTATCATCACAGTTGGGTACTTTCGTTATCTTAAATGGAAGAAATTCTACCTCTTAAGGGTACAAAACAGTTTATTAACCTGAGGCGGTTTGTTTACTCTCATTTAATAACAAAATTTCAATCGCACAAGCCTACGCAATGTTTTTCGTCATTTGATTTCTACCTTTTTTAATGAAAGAATTACCCCAGAAAAGAAAATTATATAAAACAAAAACAAAAAAAAAACAAAATGATAACAATAAACCTACGGAAGCTCTCTGCACTCATTTTATCACCAACCAACAATCTTGCCATTAGCACTTTCATTTGGGGTGGTCGATAACGAAATTCAGGCTTCTTGGGAAAATTATATTTTCATGAAGTATGACGGTAACAATGTTGGCATCGGCATAATAAGATGCATCAGCATATCCTCGTCAACTTACCTGTAAAGAGAGAGAGAGAGAAAAAACAACATGAAACTAATTAGGGAAATCAGGGTGTTAAATCGTTGTATAATCTTTTATATAATAATCAGCTTAATTTAACGTTCTGGGGGATTAATTTTGTGGTCTTTTTAATTAGTTACTTGGAAATTTAAGAGTGAGGGTACTCGTAACACTAGTAACGTTTAATAGCTACTGTGATATAATTGTTTTTAATTTTTCTTTTATGGTTCACTCAGTGCGCGGTAAAAAAAATGTGGCTGAAATGAAATAGTAGTTCATATCAAACCCATCACGTTTTAATGTGGGTGTTGTAGTACTTTCAAAAGTAAGCAAAAACAAATACAACGTTGTGGCACGTTACTTGGTGCTATTTTTTTTAAGCCAGTAGATAGTACCTACAGCAAAAAAATTCCCTTGGGAATAGGTTAGGTTAAGGTGGCTGTTAGCTCGGCTAATACAATAAGGCCCGTTGGGTGCATTGTGATACCACACAGCTTCTTCAAAAATCGTTTGAAACGACTCCTAGTCTTGCGGCATGTCTTCCATTAAGACAGTGTCCTCTAATGACACCTATCCTCGCAGTAATGTGTGTTCTTTTGAAAGAGATCAATCCGTTCGACAGCTTAAGATCTAACTTGGGCCAGATCTGTTTCTTTGCGTTACACGTTAAACTGCTTGATCATCTCAGATTAGTTTTCTTGTATGCGTCCTGCTTGAGGAAGAGTTTGTATGTAGCGATTGGTATGCCGATACTCTCCGTTTTCGTTGAGAAGGGCAGGTAATCCTACAATAAACCAATTTAATGTCGTAACTTTCCACAGTAATAACAGGGATGGCATTTCTGTGGATAAATAGTTTCCAGTTCTCAGATGAAGATCGTTTCACCATTGATTTTCGACCAGTGCCAACTCCGCGTACGTTTTTCGAAAAGACGTGTTCACAAAAAATGTGATATTAGTTGTGATCTAAAGCAGAAAAAAGCACCTTTTTGGTGTTTAATGACAGTTTTTCTGATCCGAGCAAGAAATATTTGTGTTGAATGACCTGCTCTAGATCACTTTTGACAGCATTTTCATCACTTACTTTTGAATCAGAGCAGATCCGAGCAAAGTGTCAAAGTCAGCTGTTGACATTTGCTTCAAATATTTTTGCTCATATTTTGTGGGTTTTGCAATCTACGATGGCGGTTTGATAAGTCCGTGACTTTTTGAATAAAACAAACTTTTTGCTGCAAATAAACATTTTGTTTTTCTGCATAATCACCTTTTAGCTCGATACATTTAGTCCGTTTTTCAAACTTTTTTGTTCCCTCCAAATAATAGGTTTTCTCAAGGCTCTTAAAAACGCGTTTGTTTCGGTAATGACTTCTTCATTCGACTCAAATCTCTTACCACCTAGCTATTTCTTTAGGTTTGGAAACAGATAATAGTCGCAGGGGGCTAAATCTGGAGAATATGCTGGATGGGGTACCAGTTCGTATCTCAATTCGTGGATTTTGGCCATTTTTTTGGATTGCGCTTATGGTCGAGTGTGAGCAATCGCGGCACCCATCTCGCGGAGAGTTTTCTCATGTCCTAATATTCGTGTAAAATATGATGTACCCGTTCAATTGAGATACCTACAGCATGAGCCAGCTCACGCACATTCATTCTCGGATCATCCAATATCATTTCATGGATTTTATCGACGATTTCCGGCGTGATCTCTTCTTTTGGGCGACCTGAACGTTCGGCGTCACTAGTGCTGGTACGACCACAATGGAACTCTGTAAACCACTTCTTTACCATTGAAATTGAAGGTGCCGAGTCCCCGTAGTATTTATCAAGCCTTTCCTTAGTTTCAGTGATGGACTTTTTACGTAAAAAAGAGCACACGAAATTCCCTTTTTTCCATTTTCGTAAAAATTCACGAGGTTGTCTGCTCTGAATGGCAAACACCAACTGCATGACGTAGCTTGCACAAAACTAGACAGTTGCCTACTAATAGATTACAGTTGACGGCAGCACTGTTGCATTTGGAGTAACTGTGCGAGAAATTCAAAAAGTCACTGACTTATCAAACCGCCCGCGCCCTCGTATTTGAAATCGATTTTAACTTAGAATCAATTGAATTGACATCACAAGTTTTGGTTCCAGTGTTTTCGAATATAGATTTTTATTATAGTAGAATACCAAATATATTTTTGCAAGCTAGGTCACAAAATTTTTGCTGTTGTTTTTTTTTTTTAGCTGAATTTTGGCACCAGATGTCTCTGCTCTAAGTTGACTGACATTTTTCATGTTTCTTACTCTGCTCTGAGCTGCTCTGCTCTACTTTTTCCTCCTTATTTTCTCTCGATTAAAAATTAGAGAAATAAAATTTTATTCATATCGACTTTCGTCCAGTTCACTTGTTTGTATACTATACATATCACCTGGGGCCCTACTATGTAACTCGATTCTACTTTCGAATCATTCGAAAGTTATTATATTATAAAGGGCATTCTAACGTTTTTATTGTAGAATCGAGTTACATGGTAGGCCCCCTGGACTTTAAAAATGCTTCTCAACTAGCTTCCCCTATAGACAGGATTAGGACAATGAAACACCTCATATGAACAAGACGTCAATATCAATTTATACCGACGGACGGCTCGAAAATGGAGGTTGGAACAAGTGCAGTTTCTTCAAACTTCCAAATCACAGCAGTGTCTTCCAGGTCGAGATCTTATAGCAGTTACAAACGCTGCAAAACAGGTGTCCATGATGGCGCTATTACGTGCAAGCAGCAATAAAAGCGTCGATCTTGTCAAATCAAAGCTAGTTTCTTGCTATCGCAATGAGCTAATGGTTCTTGGCACACAGCAGAGCGTTAGACTCGTCACAGTTGCATACCAGGAAAAGAATAAGCGGACGAATTAGCGAGAAAAGGCTCAGCCCTTAACCATTCCCTCATTGACCAATCAATTAGGGTGGTCCTTCTACCCTGTGAAATTAAACAGATCATTGGTAACAACATCATAATACGAAAATCCAATGGAAGATGGGAATGCTTACATTCCTGTGTCACTTCCAAGAAACTATGGCCAAAATATCGATATATCATGAAAAAATTTCGCGGAAGTTACTTCTTCAACGAACTAGAAGTACAGGGTGCGCCAGAGAAACTTACTTATTTGAAGAAATTCCCGCGCGGTGAGTTGGGCGGGTAGAGGGGCAAGAGGGTGCGCATCTGGAGGGGGAAGTTCCCAAGTTTGTTCCTCCCTCCAGTCAGTTGCCATCATGCTCTGGTCTAGAGAGCAGCGGGCCTTCCCAGTTGAGAGCTTCTTTTTCGTTTTTTTCAGTGACGAGGCTCACTTCCACATTTCAGGCTGCGTCAACAAGCAAAACATGCGTTATTGGTGTGGTGTACATCCGCGTGAGCTTCACCAGAAGCCACTTAATTGTGAGCGAGTTACTGTCTGGTGTGCGATGTCGGTAATGGGAATAATTGGTCCTTATTTTTTTGAAGAAAACGAACGCGCAGTTACCGTGAATGGAGCTCGTTACAGGAACATGATCGAGGAATTTTTTCTTCCAAGACTCGAAGAAATGAACGTTAGGAACGTGTGGTTTCAGCAAGATGGAGCCACAGCACACACAGCACTAGACTCAATGAATTTGTTGCGACAACATTTCCCCGACCGCCTGATCTCTCTCAGAGGCGATCTCCAATGGCCGGCACGCTCTCCAGATTTGACTCCATGCGATTTCTTTTTATGGGGTTATTTGAAATCCCTGGTTTATGTCGATCGACCACGGATCATAGCACACCTCAAGAACAACATTCGCGACGCCATTGCCAACATACCGATTGATATGCTGCGAAGAGTGGATACGAATTTCAAAAATCGACTTCATCAGTGTATGCGCAATGGGGGTCGCCATTTATCCGATTTCATTTTTAAGACTACATAAAAAAAAATTGGGATATTGTATTCTCAAATAAAAAAAACAATTTAAAACAATAACTGAAGAACTTTTTTCTTATTGACCTTTCAAATAAGTAAGTTTTTCTGGCGCACCCTGTATTATCAGACACTCCACAAAAAACAGCCTGTTGAATTTCATTAAAGTCACAAAATGGTTAAAAATTCACCAACCATAAACTCATAGGTTTTTAGGAATTTATAATAGTCCAGGGTATCACAATGGATCTACATTGATCTAAGTGCAGCGGAAATAAGATCAACCGTCTGACCATTCCAGCTAACCTATCCATATACATTTCACCGAATTTTGCACTGATTCCTTTTTGTTGGCGTTAATAGCTTTCCACGCGAATTTTTGGCAGGACACTGACCTGTTTGGAGGGAAAAGAGGATTCGCTGCAAATTTCCGAAATGCTCTGGTAAATCACAAACTATGTTCGACAAGTGTAGCGTTGCTCTGTGCTACAATAAAAACAACGATTTTTTCAAACAAAAACATAAAGTTGGACGACAAGCTTGATAAGTGTGTACGAAAACTACATCCGACCATCCAACTTCCATCAAACGAAGTCTGTCCAACTAATTGTACAGTGTGAACTCGGCTTTTATGATGCAATGTGACATTTTTGTAACACTCCCTTCAAACTTCATGTTCTTAAATAAATAAAAAAAATAAAGATTTTTCCTGAAACACGTGTATTATTATTTTTCTCAATTAACATTTTCCACTTGTTTTTTTAAAAATTGGATGTCTTGGCCTACAGAGGGTTAAACAAAATCCCACTTATAACAGAAGTAGGGAATTAATTGAAACTGGTTACAAAACGACCAGTTGAATTTGATTCACTGTATCATTTTCTGTTGCATCTACAAATCACTCTTTAATATTAATCATTACATGGAGTTTCAGATCACAATTCATTTCAACAGATCAAACTATACTGACTTCTTTGAACAATCTTCCGATGCTCGTGCATCACGTCAACAAGGGTTAACTGCATTTAATTGCCCCTTCATAAGATCTGTCCACAGATCAAGGTTGAAATATTTGTTTTCGAACATTAAAAGTCACTTAACCAGTGCAAATAAAAACAAACAGGTGTGCAGTGACAGCCTTGGCTCATACCTGCGGTCAATCAATTCGACACAAGTTAACAATTACGCTTCACATTATTCTCGCTCTCGTAAAAACCATATAAACTTCAGTTTATATATAAAAAAAAAAACTGTCAACATGACGTCATACATATTCATTTAAAGCAATTACACTGCACTTATGACAAAGGTAACATATGATGGGCAACAATTAACATGAAATACACCACTTACGAGTTAACATTTAAATTCATTTTACCATCAATTATAGACAGCGCATATGATTATCTTCAGAATACGAATAATTATATAAACATGAACTTTGTATTATGGGTAATTAAATCTTTAACAAAAGTTTAATAAGCCAAAGCAGTTTATTCGTATTGTTCTGTTTTTTCTAAATAAACAAAAGCCACACAAAAGATAGGTACTGAAATTTTCTTATGGAGCCATCAAAAGAATCTAATAAAGTTTTGTTTTCTAAATCGTTTTATAGGAGGGGGCGTTTAACAATTAACATATACGTCACTGTTATAGAATCAAGGCCAATGGCAAAAGAAACTCTGTGTTTGTTGATTTTGCCGTTCGATCTGAAAAAAGAAAAAATTCTTTTTAGACACATAAATCAATTAAAACGAATTGAACTGGTGGCAAATAGTTTAGTTAAAAACCTACTTTGAACACAAATGCGCAATTTTGTGTAGAATTTTCTTTAATTACACTCGATTTCAGTCGGACACGTGGCAATTAACATTTTATAGGAACACTTTTTATGGTTTTTCTTTTGTTTTAGTATTTAAAAGAAATTTTAATTATACACGAGGAGCTGACAGTTAGTCAAAAGCTAATATCATCTCTTTATTAAGAACTTTTTGAAAAATCAACACGCAAAGCCTAACGCCCCAGGTAGTGTTAAACGATGAAGGTGTCTTGAAAGAGCTTAAGGCTTTGAAATGGAAATAACAAACTATCGAAACAGTTTCTATTATTCTTCAGGGCAAGTCAGTTTTACGTTTCCAGCTGTGACGAACATCGAGACCACCATTTCTGAGATGTCCTCAGAAAATGCATAATTACAGGGTCTCCCAATAAGAGGTTTCATTTTGACAAGTATTTTTAAAGGGACATCTCGGATGATAACAAAATTAGCCAAATAGTCGCCGCACGGATAGAATTGGAGAACCATAAATTTGTATTCTCCAATTCTCAGATTTGCGGACTTCCTACAGCCGATTCCTTGACGGTTTCCATCTATGAGGTCTTGAATCAATTGTGAAACATGGGTCATTCCAGCGAAACCGACACCGTACGCTTAAAAAATAAATAACTTAATTTATTATTAAATCCATATCTGGAGAATAGAACATTATACATTCTTATGAAATGAAATTATCACTTAAGTAACATTTAAATAGTTCATTAAAAAGCTGATTTAAAGTAAATACAAAAAATACTTTGTACACTTGTATGGACAAATATAACTCGTCCAACCCGTCACAAAAGTACTGTCACAAGCATTGAGAAGCATATTATTTTTGTTTTACGAGATATTTACGTAAATTATACTAATACTTAATCTATACAATATCGGGAACCATATAAAATTAGGTTCTTAAACAAAAGTTTCATAGTTTCTTGCCTATTGTGAATGGTGTAAGTCAACTCGCAAAGGAGAGGTAATTTGATGTCCCACCCGTCACACTTTTTATACCTACCTTCAGTTTCGAATAATAATAATGATATTTTCATACTTTTTTCGATGGTACAGTATGGAATGACTATTCAAGTATGTGAAAATGTCATAATCGGTACGTAAATCGTTGCCGTTTGAGAGAAGTGAAGGAAAGTGAAGGCAAAAAATTAGTATAAATGTGTCACCTGTCGCAATGGAATGACCCACATTGAGATAGAATTTATTTTTCATGAAGGAGTTAAATCACATGATCTGAGTGAAAGGATGTAATTGATGATGAAGAAACTTATAACGCAAAAGAGATAAATCGTTGCTTGTGTGGCACGTAGCGCCATCTACTTTAAAATATACGTCATCCACATCAATATCTTCAAATTCTAAACATACAAGATCTTTAACCATCGTTCGGTAGCGCAATACATAGTCCACTCACAATAAGAGTTGTTCTAGCCCCCATTTTAAAAAGTAAAGTTTTACGACCGCACCAGATCAAACACAACACCATACCACCCAGTCAGGCATTCCTAATAAAACGGTTTTCCAATAATGGTTACTGGATTTTTCAAGGTCATGATTTGCATAATTTTGCTATGAAATTCCGAATCAATTTGATGCATTTTGAGGATCTAATCAGCAAAGACATTACCTTGTTGATGGTTTGTAGGTTTGAGTTCTTCTGGTAAATAAATTTCAAAAGCCGAGTTTTGCATAAAGATTAAGTCCTTACTTCTTTGATGTAAATCAATGTGCGAGAATAAGTTCATCGAACACAAAAAACAGAACAATTTTTGTATTCTCAGACTGCCAAGCTACACTAAAAGCGCTGAGTTCATCAGTTAAAAGATCCAAAATAGTCCAAGAGATAATCTCTCCGAACTGGCTAAGAAATACTCTGTTCTCCTCCATTGGATTCCAGCACACAAGGGCTATGATGGGAACGAGATTGCGGACATCTGAACAAAAGACAGTGCCTTAGGCCGCGTATCTATTTGCAAGAAAACTTCTGCAAGAAATGTCTGGCGATTACAATAAATTGCAGGTTGAAACAGGTTTCCATTGACTCGCGACAGTTCTTGCAGCTTACCGAAACAGTTTCGTAGATATCGCGCTCGCGGCTAGTTGGTCAAAAGTGATTATGTGAATTATCTTGCAATTGAACGTTACGAGTACAATCCGTATTTATGGATGTTTATGGATGTCTCAGCGTCAAGAGGAGCCTATCCTTCGTTGATATTGAATCACGGAATCGATTGTATTGCTTTTTTAAAATAGGACCCACTTTTAATAACAAAACTTCCAAATAAACTGGGGTCATCCAAGTGAGATTGAAATATTGTTGAGCGTCTTCTATGTTAAGTTCGTTTAGTAAATTACAGAAGGCACCAGCTTCCTGTCTTCTCAAAATCCAATCGCGCACCCAAGTTGATCTCTTTTTCTTTTTTTATCCATAAAATTGTAATTGCAGCTCCTAAACGTTGACATATTCTGACTTCACAATTTCAAATAAACTACCAAATTTCTTGCGACATTAATGAAGCTCCAGTGTAGATACCTCTGCAATAAATTACGACAGTATGAGCTTCTTGCAAGACATTTATTGCAGAAGAATTCATTATAGCAGTCTAAACGCTACTGCAAGACTTCCGCGAGTTAACTTGCAAGTGGAAACGCGGCCTTACACCATTTATCGGCCTTGAACCATTCTGTGAGTAAATAGAAACCAATTCAAGCATACAGCCAAAAACAATCAGCCAGAAGAATCTAATAAAGCTTGGCGTAACTCCTCTGGCCAAACTTGTTAAAAACTTTTTATGCCAGAATAGACAAAAAAAAAAACCTCAAAATTCCTATTGAACATCAACAGGAAAACTCTTAAGGATTTACCCATTCTCCTCTAAAAAAAAATATCTACACCAAACGAGGTTGGCAGTAGACCCAATCTGCCGACTATGCCTCAAAAGTTAAGAAACATCCCATCTGGCGATAAAAGAAGTCCTCTCCTGACTCAGAGAAAACATTGTATCTTCCACGGATTTTCATATCTTCTCGGCAGTCAGACTGCTCTCAAAACTCTTGCCTCTGTCTCTATACGAAATCTACTACGGCCCGAAACTATCGCACGTCTCTAAAGGAGATGTCAGAACAGTATAACATTCACCTTTCATGGGTGCCGAGTCACAGGGACATACCAAGCAACTGCATGGCAGACGAACTTGCCAAAAAAGGAACGACTTATCATTTTCGATCTGAAAGGAACAACTCAGGTATACCTATCGCTACATGTAAACTTTTAATAAAGCAGGACGCTTCTGAGAAAATGAGCACTAGATGGACGCAGAGTAATACCTACATGTCTGATGACTAAACGAATTTGGCCAAGTGTAGACTCGAAACGTTCAAAGAGCTTATTGAATCTTAATCGTATGCATATTAGCTCCACTATAGGTTTCTTTACAGGACACTGCCTAATAAATGGAAACGCCAAAAGACTTGGTGTCTACCCCAATGACTTGTAGAACCTGCATAGAGGAGGATGAAGAGGAGACAATCCAAAATCTCCTTTCTTCGTGCACTGTGCTTGCTAACAGACGGAAAACTCACTTAGGTGAATATTTTTTCGACGACACCGTCCAGGTTCAATTAGAGGGTGTTTCAACTCTCTGATCCCCTAGATTGAGATCAGAGAGTGATCAACCTTCTGGTTTTAGTGCGGTATCACAATGGACTCTCTGTGGCCTAAGTGTGTCGGTCTCCGTATACTGACAGTCACATCTTACCTAACCTAACATCCCTGCATATCATTACAGAATGTCCAGCACTTCTCCGCTTTAAAAAGCGAATGCTTGATTACGAGTTTATTCCCTTGGATGTTTGTCTATTTTGACGGAGTTTTGAGATTCGAATCCTAGAAAAATCCAATAGTTTTCTACTAGTCCTTTTGCGATGAATTGAAAAGGAGAGTAATTACACTCAGCCATACAAAGCTCTTTCTCACTTAGCCGTTCGGAGTCAGCAAGCTTTAGCAGGCTACATCCATTCCTTAAAAGATATGCTTGAGAAAATGCACGGGGCTCTGGGGCTCTCCCGACTCTGTTGTGCCAACCTACTTATTTAGTTTAAGTTCAAGTTTTGCGCTGCACAGCTGCGCTGCCGCTGTGGACTAGAGCCGCACTGCAGTGCACAATTGTGCGGTAAAGTGGCTTTTTATGAGCTTACTTGACAGTGATGCTTGCTGCTGCAGTCAGGAATTTTTGTACACTTCATTTTAGCATGACGCGGAAGAAATTGCATATCAGTTTTTTACCTAGTCGAATGCATGTTTCGAAAGCAAAGTTTTTCAACTAGCTTGATGACGCGTCGTCCTCCACAGTCGAAAACGATTTCTTAGGATGTCGAAACCAGATATGGTTTTGTAGACTTCTCTGTAGTAGACACGGGTTTAAGGCGGCCAACATAAGACGCAACAAGCAGACATGATTACCATTACGCCACAGGCACTACAAAATCCTAGACATATGTCTTGTCAAAAACAGATTGGTTGTAGATTTTTGTCAAGGACATTCACCGGACAGTGCTCAAAGGAGATTTTAAATGCTACATCAAGAAGAATGATTCTCTTGTATCGACGCAGTTTTCAGCCGCTAACCTCAACAGATATCAAAATGAACAAACTTAGAATTTTCAATAAGAAACCCAACCGTAAAAATAATACAAAAAAACCAGAAGCAGTCCATGGTTGAAGCCCACTGATTCCTGATGAACTAGGTGTGGTAAGTAGGTAAGTTGCTTTTTTCGTCTCAATCTTAAACAAATCCTTAATATTACAACCCACATGTATACCACTCATACCGTTTGCTTGATATTTAAAGTCCACGAAATCTCAAGTTGTCTATGACAGCCTCCCACAATCTCACTTCAACCAGTGTTAAACGAAATGCGAAAACAACTTTCAAATATGTATTTTTCTATTTTACTGCCATTGCACAACGTCCATTTTCATATAAGATGTCTTTTTGTTCTGGTTAACCTCCCCCATCATGGTATTGACACTGACATTGAAGACAAAACTCTGATAAATTACATAACTGAGATGTCGATTATCGTCACCACAATGTTCACTCCCAATAAACCAATAGACTAGCTGTATATTGTCACTTGACAATATGTTTCAGCGGCACTAATGCTTGTCTCCGGTTTAATCTCCCTCATACAGCTCCATATGACATTAATCAAATGCAACCACCCAGCTGGCGATTCTACTAATTTATTATTACGAGTATGGATTATTACGAGTATTGCCGCAAACATGCTAATGAGGCCCACCAGTTGAATGTATCTGGCGACTTACTGTAATTATCGACTTTTTTTTATTATTTTTATTTAGTTTTAAGCAGCAACCGACCCTCGTTCAAACCTCCTACATCATCCTTGCAAATGAGCGATGACGACGGCAACGGACGGGTGCATAAGTTTCCTTTCGGCAATCAAAACCGATGACATAATCGAATATTGACGTGTGCAATGCCACTGAAAGCGTGCTAATAGTTTATGAGATATTTCCTATCAACACACACACACACACAATATGCCATCGTGTTATTAAATTAATATGGAAGTTCCGTAGCAAGAGAGGGGGTGGATGTGGGTGTAATGGCGCCTCGAGTATAACAAGGACGCTTCTATTTAATTAGAATGTGCAATTTTAATGCACACTATGAAGATTACTTACATTTTTTCCAATCGATTTCCTATGATGGATGGAAAAAAACTCCTTCAAACTGAAAAGCCAATACTAATTGCAATTCATTAAAAAAGAAAACTTATCTGCACGAGCGGATTCAAGGTTCCTTCCGGAATGTGACTGAAAGCTTTGCCGGGTGCACAACACACAAACACACACACAACATATTTTTCAAAGTTTGTGGAATACTTGTCATGACATAAAATCAAAAGAATTAATGCTGCTAGGCTTCCATGCTGCCTTTAGCAAGGGAAATTAAAAAGAAAATTGTTCTTCTTTCATTCCCAACTTTACATATAAAAGCTTACACAACCGGTTTGGGAAATGAACATATATTTTCTCTTTCTTAATTCATTCACTTCAGGTTTTAGATGAACAGACGTCTGTTCTGAAAATGCTTCTTAGCTTTAATGATAACACTTCATCTCCATATAGTCAACGTCCTTGTACAAATGGTTTCATTATTCACCATACACTTGTCATTATTATAATACGAAATGTAATGACCTCAATGCATCATCATGTCTTCAGTTAGCCACAAAGCATTTTAGGAGCAAGCTTTGTGTGTTGGTAGAGGCCGTTTATTATAAACCTTACTTAATATTCTGAAAGTGATTTTCGGAGCACAAATATTTACTCTTACAAAGCTTGACATGTTTGACGAATTCGCTTCTATTATAATTATTTATGTTCTAGTTTTTGAATAATCTAATAGATTTTCTATAATTGAGTTTTTGGGTTAAAACGAAAACAATCCTTTGAATACTTAATAGAATTCATTAGCCCTATGAGTTGAGCTTGGGAGAGATGAGACGTTCGTTGGTTGGTGATTCCATCATGTCCTTCAAGGGCTTCCAGATTGTGCTATGCGAAGATAGGGAATTGTGTTCCGGGAAATTTTTTTGTACGATAAGTTCCCTGTTAAAAGCCAAAGGTGAAACTCAAAATAAAAGCACTTTATGTATGTTGTGTTGCCCTGGGCAACTATTGTTTCATTTGCATATCGAATTCTAGAAAATTTAAAGCCTCTCAAACAAAGAAAAAGTTCCACGGAAGCGAGAAGCGAGTTTTTAATAAGTCAAATAAGCAAACAGGCATGCATAACATTTTTCCATCGAAATTGTTGAATGTATGGGTACCTCCTGATCGTTGCGTAAGACTTTTCTCGGAAAGGAACAAACCCTTATTGAATCATACTCATCAAATAAAGTGTCTTATTATTATTATTTTTTTTTTTTTTGCCCACTTGAAGTAAAAAAATGAAAAAATTCCAATTTGCTTATTTTAATAGCCAACACATGTGTGACTACAACTTTTGTTCTTGTAAAAGTTCTGATTTCTTCTTTTTCATGTCGTTAAGACTTAAAGGCGTTACTTTTGTGAAAATGGAGCACATGAAATGACACAAAAATCATGGAACAAAGAAAAGAAATGAAATGATGCAAAATAAGTCCGGCGACATCAAATGCATTGCAACAAGCGAGATCTGAATAGAAATCACAATCCAATAACGTTGAGTGAAATATGACTCGAGTGGCGACCGAACATGACTTTAACTATGCTTCGACGACACGGTACGCAGTCATCGTAAGAAAAAATAAAAATGATGGTTGCCAGCTGTGTTTTATCATTTGACTGAGTTAACAATCGGTAATAATATTTTATTGACTTATTCACAAGAATTCAAGGATCACCACTGAACAAAAATAAAAATATGGTTGCGAAATAAGCGGAGAGTGCCGGGGTCTAGCGCATTTCTCACAACCATGCTACATTATGTGAGGAATGGAGAAAATACCTTTCTTTTACGGAATGAATTCCATACTTTGTGAAGATTGGAGGGACCTACAATTTTTTATCGATTCCGAGCAGCTAATAAAGAAAGCGCTTTTCATGACAGTGAAATTATTAACAGAGGATTTTTAGCTTTGTGGGGAATGTAAAAGAAAGGATAAGATTTAATTTTAGATAGGTGCGAAGAAAACTCAGTTCATAAAGGAATTATAAAGAATCGATAACACCAATGACTTTTTAGTGAAAAAGAGTAGGTTATGTCAGTGGTTGTACATATTTTACGGTGAACCTGAGTGTCGACTGATAGGGATCGATATTCAAAGGGGGCGATTGGAGCACGGCAAATGGCACAAGACAAAGGGAAGGAATATTAGGTGTCCGAATTCTATTCAAAAAAGAGTGGGTGTGTAGTAAGAAGGAAGGTTAATGTCTAGTAAATATTTTCAAGCGCAATACAAGACGTAGGGGATGGGAATTTTATTTTACTTTATCAAGCTAATCAAGCTAAGTTTGTCATAATCCAAAGATGAGGGATGAAAATTAAGCTCTTTCTCGAATTCAATGCCGAAAATGACAAAATTGGACCAATTACATCGCAAAAATCATAAGTTCGAGTAAATAAGGACAGAGAGTTATATACAAAAGCCATGAGTTGATATTTAATAGGATTGAAATTTTTATGACGTTAACAGTTAAAACAGGGAAGAGTCGAAAGATGTTTACATTACTTTCATAATTCGTACGTAATTCTTTTTTTTTAACAATTTTCATTTGATCCCAGTAAGTATCTTTAAGGAAAGCCAAATAAGAGTGGACAAAGATGACTACCCTGAGGTGGGCCTGAGGTTTCAAAAAAATATCTAATCATACAGAACATCTGAAAACTAACCACACTATTCGGGTTCCTTAATTCTCTAATATGTATGTCATCCATGGGAATGTGGTGTGAGGTGAAAAACGATGGCCCTTAACTTAAACTGATAAAAGATTTTACTCAGTGTTTTTATAAAGTTTGCATCAGTAAAATTTTTATTTATTGTCTTGTCTAGAGAAAAAGAGGTGCGTAGTTGTGGTTCAATTGCAATTAAAAACAAACATCCTTAAGTGATAAAACAATTGATTTAAAGTGAAAACAGAGAGAACCGTAAATAATGCTTACAAAAATCTTTGGGATTGTGAAAAATTAATATGAAAAACTTCTGGCTTAGAGCGGAAGCTAAAAAAGAGTTCTGAGAATGAATGCACTTTTTGAAGAATATGATTGTGATACCCCCAAGAGAAGCGCCTGGGATATAGGCAAGACCAGGTTAGGTTGAAATGGCTGTCAGGAAAACGACTGACACACATAGAAAGTTAGGTCGCTTGTGGCACCGAATGAAAACTGAGTTCCATTTTCTCAAGGTACTCATCATGATTTTCACAGAGGAAAGAAAGATCTAGTAGATAATTTCAATATATCTTCATATTGACCGCTTAAATTTTACTTCGGGTGTTGTCTGGCCAGAACGTCCAAGCCAACCAGAATTTTGTAAATTAAAATGGCCCGCAAATGCGATTAAAGTGTGAAGGTATTGAGAAACAGTTCTTGAAATGGACTCAGATAGCACATCTAACTCGTTGAAAGTCGAATTGCTATCTAAATTGACTTCTATAAATGAAACAAAAGTGAATGAGCCGCTTACGGACAGAGAATTTAAACCACATGAAGTTGAAGTTCATGGTCGAACAAGGGTTGGTAAGCAACATCATTTCGAACATTTATACAGCGAGACCATAGAATGGGATGAATATTGGCACCAAACTATAACCAGGCAGAAGAAACCCCAAGGGATCAGAATCATACCCACCTGGGTTCAACTCAGTGCCAAAACAGCTATAGTGGAACAAAAGTTCCGTCTCAGCTTCCAACTTCGGCCAACTTCGGTTGACGACTTCTCGTCTCGTCTTTTTTGTTGACGGACTCAACGGCTAATCCTAACAACAATTGGATCTTAAAAGAATAACCACATAAACATTGAGTCTATTCTTTGGCTTCTGACCTGGACGTAAATCCGATCGTTTCGTATTCAATACGAACTGAGAATTGCTCCCGAATATACCGACAGCGAATCTATTGTATCGATTGTAATTCCAATTAAGACAAAAAAAACTATCACCTGCAGCACCACGCCAAATCATATCACCGAACTAGATATGATTTATTGCTAAATAACCTTATTGAAATGTTTCGTATATTTATATTTATAATTACTGAGTTTATTTGAATAAAGTACTATTAAGATTAATCAAATTAAGTCATTAATAGTGGTGGCTGTGACCCGTGACACTTAGCATGTCTGCCATCTGCCTGTTACGAGAGTGGATCAGGTTTCGAATCGCAACAGAAAACGAAAAATTCATTTTCCCATTCGTATATCGCCTTTCGCGAGGAAATAAATCCTCCGATATTAACTTCACTGCCATGAAAAGCGTTTTCCGGTTAAGTATTCCAAATCGGTAAAAAAAAAATTTCAAATTATATATACTTTATAAAAGTAAAAATTTATAATATAAATTAAAAAAAAAAATTTTTTTTTTAAAAATTCAAGCCACTCCATTCCTTTACTTCACAAGGAATGGTTGTGAAAAATGCTCTAGGCCCTGCTTCTACCCATTTTATTTATTGGGTTAAATCGTGTTAACTATCCACTCACCTCGCACACCTCGGCACGAAAACTGGGAATTCCGGAAAACACTGTCAACAGCTCTATTCTACACCAAAATATACCATTCAAAAAGAAGGTTTTCGGTGTGAATATTTTGCAAGATACTTTTACAGAGTAATGGAAAAAGTCAGTTGGCAACCACAAACACATGGTACATGGAGCCGTCATCGATATCGAAGAGTGCGCTTTATGTTGTTCGCAAAACAAATAATGTTTGTAAGTAATTTTAGCAATTGGGTCAATAGAAAATATTGAACACACTAATGCAAGTGGACGCTCTTCCACTCTGATACAATCATGTTGATTTAAATTTAATCAACGATGACTACACAGTTTTATTTTTCAGTGAGGAGGAAATTTTTAATGCAAATCGAAACGGAAGTCGAATCAATAACTCGTCCATATATGCATCAAGTCAAAACAAAGGCAGTAGCACCTATGACTGATATGACAAGACGACAAACTAAAAACGCTTTAGGGCCGCACCACCTTCACAACTTGGCCCATTTATAGCACGCAAATGAACAATGAACCTTGACCCAAATGGGTTGCCCTAAAAATACATATAGGACGTTCTCAAAGGTAGCAAGAAAAGAGACTATTTAAAATATTGCCCGGTGTGTCAACAACCGAATAGATAAAATGTTAATATCGTTGGATACTACAAAGTACAAAGTATATGCTTGCTCAAGCGAGTCAATTGTTTTTTCCCCCTTTTTTCTGTCTTCAAAGAATGTCACACTGATAAACACAACGAAAAATTTATGAACGAGGAAAAGATAATTTCACGTCCACTACTTGAGGTATAGATTCAGAGAGACTCATAGTTAATTACCCTATAAATTGTTCCTTTTTTTCGTTGTTACTTCTGCATGCCGCTCCTATGTAATTGCGATGTATGGACGTGCTCTGAGTGATGTAGAATTGGAGTAAGCCCAATTCAGGCGATATGCGTATTCAAGCATGACGTGTGTTGAAGAATTTAAGTGGGGTTTAGCTACACGGACGTTGCCCTCAGTTGGTTTGCTCAGTTTTCAGCTGACGATAATGTGTTTTTCTTATCTTCTTATTTTCAACAGAAGTGAACACAGAAACAATTTTCAATAAATCGAAAAAGAGTTAAAACCTTCATTTGTTGTCATTGATGGCGCAACAGATCGGGGAGCTACGGGGCCTACCACAACCATAACTTGAGAGGAATGGAAGGGACCTTCACTTTTTTGCCGATGCCAAACGGCTAATCGAGAAAGTGCTTTTCTTGACATGAAAATACTATCGCAGATGTTTCTCGGATTTCAAACTCGAATGCTTTGAAAACATGCTTACCACTGCGACACGGGCACCACTTAATTTATATTGAAAAAACATTGCGAAATACATGCCAATAAACTGAATCCTAGTCTTGTTTGCTCTACTACTAAAAAAAAACAAAATACTCTAAAACTGCGCCATTTACAGACACAGAGGTGTCTGAATCACAGAAGAGCCTATATTTACCTATAGAGAGGGCAGTAGTTTAGAGAAGAAGAATTTCCTTGCTATTTCTGTTGACAATTGAAGTGTGAAGTGATTTCAGTCGAAAATGAGGCCGCACAAGAGCATAAGAATGTTCGACGCTGTAGCTTGGTTATTATCAAAAAGACTAGCGTAGCGAAGATCCAAACTTTCAAAAAAGCTTTTGCATGGACCTGGCAAACAGAATAAGCTTTGAATAAAATTTCAAGTATTCCAGACAAAGATCACACTTCGTATTATTCTTTTTTATTTGAGGTGGTTGTTGCGAGAGCAGTGACTCGTGGACAAGTAGTTGAGTTGTCTTGAAGGTATTTACTTCTTAATATCTTTCCTACAGAATTTCGGGGTATCTCAAAACGTTTTCAAAAATCAGATACGTCCTTATCAGTGCGAACTTAGATTCTGTGAAAGTCTGTCATGGAACAAGTTTGTATTCACATTTATGCAGATTTTGAAAAAAAAAAAAAAAGAAAAAAAAAAGAAACTTAGAAACATTGAGCTTTCTCGAGCTTAAGATTTTGTATGACAAAACTCGAAAGAGTAATACCTATTGCGGCATCCTTGTCGAGCTCGTCCATTTTTGATGAACAAACCACGCTAATTGGGTACAATACAGACCTTAAACGGTACCGTTAACGGTGTCAAAAAAAATTTAGACTGTACTGCATTCGATTTAAGGATAGTGCTGATCTTTCGCGTCAGCTTATCGGACGCGATGGCAGTCGCTTTTTGCCATTATTGAGTTTCGTTTTGATTATGATGCCTTAACCAGTCAATGAAGTAAGACTAAGATGATGCAATCGCCAAGAAGAGACATCCTATCTATCCTGAAGCTTTCGAACAAAAATTAATTTAGACAAGAACTCTTGGCAGCGCTGGTTCTTAAGTGATAAAAGTCAGTTTACCAGCAAAGTCTTCACTCTGGCAACTTTATCTTTGTAAGACTTTTTCATATCGATCCTTGTGGCCTGCTATAAAACTCGGTTTAAACAATAAAAGTGTTGAAATACCCAAAGTTCCTTCTGTGTACTGCTCCAAAAATACTCTAATAGGACTAGTTCATCGTATGTTTTTTTTTTTTTTTTTTTGTCAAAGGTTGCACTTCACCACTAAAGAAAAAAAAAACTGTACAAAAACATGGAAGCGCTCATCTTTCCCTGCCCGCGAATACCTCAGAGTGGCAAATTATACATTTTCTTTGTCATCTCGTCCCCAAAAGAGTCGCGCAAAAAGTTAGTCCTCAAAAAATTGAATTTTTCAAACGCCTGCTTGCATTTAAACAACGCGACTATGTCTTCTAATGCAATGTCATCAGATCGTCATTCATAAACAAACAGCAATAACTCGACCTTATGGTACGATAGCACTTCTATTTAAGGACTTCAAAACAAGAATAGAGATGGGAATGCATTTTAAAACGCCAGAACGACATCGAACATAAACAGTGTTCGGGTGGACTAATCTGTAAGCTCTTTGAAATTTGGTTCCAAAAAAAAATTCAATAATGAAGCAACAAAAATTTCGGTAAAATACTCCCATGAGTCAATGCTGGGAGCATTCCTGTTTACTTTCAATAGCGCTGATAAAATGCAGAATATTCCAGCAAAAAAAAAATTTATGAATCAATTTCGATTCATTTCAGGCAGCCCGGCTAGCAAAAACTCACTTCATCATTCAAGTGAAGATCACTACAAAAGTCATCTGCTAGGAGAGACAAGAACAAAGAACAGTGGAATGGATTTGCTACGCAGATGAAACTCAAAGTACCCAACTATGTAACTTAGTTCTACTTTCGAGATACTTGAAAGTTGAAAGCTAGTTTCTTCTTCGACTTTTAAATGAAATTAAGTATGAAAATGGAATTGAACGTAAATATGTCCCACCATCAACTGCTTTCAACAAAAACTTATTAGTTTCGCTTAAATTTTCCATTTACTCCTGCTTCCTAAAAATTACAACAAATCACAAAACCGGTTTACAGAAAGAGCAAATGTATACAACCAGAAGTGCCAGTATTGAATTACGTCTCATCACATCACCAACGGAAATGCCGGACTCAATTAAAACCCTTCCATCAGCTCTATATGGCATGGAATGAGTGATATTTATTTCCAATTGACAATGGCAAATTTTATGTCAATCTTGATAAGGATATGATTTTATTTCGAGCCCTATTTTCATATTTATTGATATTTCAAGCCACCCTTTGGCTTTTGTATCCCATTCTCCCCTATACACACTTTTAAATTTTTCCTTAACGCATGGTGGTCACGTTTTTAAGCACAATTCACATGAGCACGACCAACGAGCGACGAATAACTCAAGAAATGTGATTTTAAGCACCTTACAAGCATAAATCCCTCACAAATTTTTTTATGGGCCTCAGCCAATATCTTTCGATAACGAGTTCGATTTCGCGCGAGCTCTCTCCAGTTTTGAACTCTAAATCGGTCTAAATAGGTCTTCATCCACTTGATTGCACCACCTAAGACAAAGTCTTCCACTTCGGTGATTCCCCTGCAATTTGAGAATGTGTTTTGTTTCTCAATTGCATTTTGAGCCTAAAGAAGCAAGAGTTATTCTCCGTTTGATCTCCGCACTGATGTATTTCTAAGTAGACGAAGTCCTGTACTACTTCGAAGTTATGTCTGTCTATTGTGACATTTTATCCAACAACAACATATCGAGCCCTTCCCGCCATTTTATCGTAAGCCACAAAAAGAAAATTTTACAGGAAGACATTTATTTTTTTGTTTTTATCATAAGCATTCAAACGAGGAAGGACCAAAGTCAATCGTTTACGAAAAAATTTACTTTCGCTGTAACTTTTTTTAGTTTCAGAAATACGATACTGAGTTTCCATTCGTCGGGCAGGCTTTGCCTCGACCATATGATGCAGATCAGCTGACACATGCATAGTTCCATCTGATCTCTAGCTGATTTGAAAAGCTCGGTGTCAGGGGCCATCTTCCATGCAGTTTTATTTTATTTAAGCTTGCATGTGTCAAGGTCGTTCCTAATTCGGGAGCCTTATGCTTATGGTATTGACGTTTGAGTTCTGTAAAATCTGTCGCCTTGTCAAAAGAAACCTACATACCTTTCTTAAGTTCTATGGACGGCGATGTACAGCACACTGTCATCGCAAAGTATCGATAGCTGCCTCTAAGGCAAGGAAAAATGTTATAAAGGGTGGGCCAAAAGGTTATTCACAATTTCAAACGCTTCGTAATAATCAACCAACTGGGTTAGGACGATTCCAACGCCATCTGTTGCATAAAATTATGCCATTTAATGGAAAATTTAATGGTTAGTTACTATAGCACCGTGAACGCGACAGCAACTTTCGCTGTGGAGTGTTACTTAAAAAACGGAAAGAGTGCAATCGCTACCCAGGGGCCGTTCATAAATTACGTAAGGGATTTTGAGGAATGATTTGGCCCCTCCCCCCCACTGTAAGACATCATAAGATTGAAACTACTCCCCCCTCCCCCTTAGTAAGAATTTTCGTAAGAAAAATTGATTAAAACTCCGATTATTACAAAAATATCTATTATTACAATTTTTTTTAAACCAAGTATCATGGTTTAAAAAAATACAATAATAAAAAAGAGTCAGTCATTCCAGTAATTGAATCAATATCAGACTGGTTAATACTTATTAATCTATCACAGTTTTGACTAGAATCAGTTAAGTTGAATATCTATCATTGTCATCCCCCTTAGGCAAGATATGGTCTGGTATACGGACGGCTCAAAAATGGAAACTGGGACAGGTTCCGGCATTTTCAGCGACTGTCCCAGAACGAATTTCTCAGTAAGTCTGGGCAGTCACTCGTCCATTTTGCAAGCTGAAGTCTTTGCCATTAACGAATGTTCGAGAATAATATGTTCATCGAACACGAAAAACAAAACAATATTCATTTTTTCAGACAGCCAAGCTGCACTTAAGGCGTTAAGCTCATCTGTCATAAGATCCAAACTAGTCCAAGAGACAGTCATGTCGCTCTCTGAACTAGCAAGGAAAAACACTGTAATCCTTCATTGGATCCCAGCACACAAAGGCTATGATGGTAACGAGAAAGCAGACATCTTAGCTAAAGACGGCGCATCTAAACCATTCGTCGGTCCTGAACCCTTCTGCGGTTTAAATAAAAGCACCTTCAAACATACTGCCAAGAACATCCTACTAGAGGAATCTAATAAAGCTTGGAGTAACTCATCTGGTGAAATATGTTCAAAACTCTTTTTGCCAGAATATACTGAAAAAACATCAAAATTCCTACTGAACCTCAATAGGAAAACCATAAAAATTTGCACAGGACTACTAACCGGTCACTGTTCTTTAAAGAAACATCTTCACCAAATGAGGCTGGTAGCGGACCCTATCTGTAGACTATGCCTCGAAAATGAAGAAACATCTCTGCACATCATTACAGAATGTCCAGCACTTTTCCGCCTTAGAAAGCAAATACTTGATTATGAGATTATCCCCCTAGATAAACTCAAACTCATTCACCCACAGAAGATTGCTAACTTCTGGTTCAATTCAGGAGCAGAGGAACTGTCCTGAAACCTCACATGGGCTGGCACAATAGGTTTCACTCAGGCACCGCAGTGCCCGGAGCTGAGCAAGCTCTACCCGTCAATCTAAATCTAAATCTAAGTTGAATAGGATAGGAAATGAATCAAAACTCTAACTTTTTACCCACGGGCTGACTAACCAGTCTGATGTTGATTAAATTAATGGAAGGACTGACTCTTTTTGTTCCTCTAGACTCTAGAGACTCTCCTAACTTTTCGATGTCAATTTCTTCATCGTCGTACCATTCTACATCATGAGTTTTATTGTAAAATTTTAAATTTAATATCTTACGTAATGCCAGGTTCACTACCCCCCCCTCCCCCTCCCTATAGTAAGAAGTTATAATATTTAGTCGACCCCCTTCCCCCCCTCCCCCCTAAACGCCTTACATAATTTATGAACGGTCCCCCAGCGCGCTTTCAAAAAACAGTTTAATTTAAAACGTCACGAAAACCCCCCGAGTCGTCATTCTATCGATAGAAAAACTTCCGCGAATCAAATAATGTCATTAACAATCCCCGAATTGGCCGTCCGCGTAGGTACATCAAGGACGCCGCACACCATAAAAACTGTCAACAACGCCTTCAGCAAAAGTCCTCGTCGGCCTGTGAACCGTCATTCTGCCTCCTTGAAAATTTCTTGAACGACGGTAAGGAGAATTTTACGCGATAGGATATGAATATGCACCCATACAAAATTCAACTCACTCAAGAGTTACTGCCCGCTGATAATACAAAAAGGTTAGAGTTTTGTGACAAACTGTTGGTTATGATTTAAGAAGAAGACATCGAGTAGGGCAATGTTTTCTTTAGCGACGAAGCCCACTTCGACTAGCATTAAAATTAGCTATCCGAACTGAAATTGCAGCGATTCCGCGGATAATGTTGGCCAGAGTTCGGGAAGATTTTGAGAAAAGAGTGCGCGAATGTTTCCGCCGCCATTACGACTACTTACTGGATGTTTTATATAAAAAATAGTTTTTTTTATTGAATGGCATACTTTTAGCTTTATTTTCATTTTAGTTTCATAATTTTAAATCTCAACGTTTTTTTTTTACGAAGCGCTGAAAATTGTGAATAACCTTTTGGCCCACCCTGATATGCAAAGAAGTTTTCCTACCATTTTCGTAATTTCGTAGTTATGTTTGGTATGAAAAGTATCAGAAAAATAAATTTCAGAAAAAATGCCCACAACACAAAATTTGAAAACTACTCTGCCGTGTTTGTCTTATTCCGGCTTTCTGCAATGAACTTAAAGCAAGAGGAGACCCAGCTTAACAATCAGTTAAATTTGTAATTACAATTGCGGAAAAAACCCATGCCCTGGTCTTTTCGAATGTCCATAAGAGAAAACTCAATACGACTGACATAAACGTTCTCTTGTTCATTTCAACATACAATCTGTGCGAGGCGAAATAAAATCCCAGTTGATTGAAATGCCCGACCGTGAATTCCCATTTTCACTCCTGATGTAATTAGTGACAAGGCTACATCCCCCACACGCAAGTATTCTCTCTTAAAACTTTCCCAAAGGTACATCACTATAGCCGTAGTCATGTTTATTTAAACAAAACGAAAAAAGTACTTCAGTTCAAGAACAATGTGCAAGTCATTGCAGCAGTCTCCAATTCCACCATGGTCATCCCATTTCCTGTTGAAATTATCTTCGAAATTCATTCATTAAAACAAAAACTCTTCCAACCAAGGCGGAACACACACGACTGCCAAATAAACCATCTTTAAATTCGCAAAAACTGTCATAGAGAAGAAAAAAATCCCAATCAAATGTTCAAATGTCTAAATCGTGTGAAATAATAAATTTGCCGATTGAATTTTAATTTTCCCGAGCGGCCGTTTTATCGACATCGTCAACGAGATAACAAACATCGCGAAAATTTCTACGATTCAACCTTGAATGGCATTTTGACAAGCCTAATTGAAATTTAAATTTTTCTGTTCACAACAAACTTGTTGAAGAGAAGAGAACTGTCACATTCAGGCAAAACAAACACAAAAAAAAGTGGCCCCTAGGGGATATCAATGTGAGGCAGATGACACTGTTGTCATTTTTAATTCCTCGTTCAAGACGATCTGCACAGTCGAAGGTGCACACTTATATTTTTTAGCTGAGATACGAAAAAATCAACCGTCAATTACTGTCATGCTCAACGCCCAATTGTAGGCGTAATTGAAGACTCTTGACACTATACGGCGATGTGGTAATACAACGAACGTGAACGCCCCGGTTGCCATAAGTCATCGACGGTCGACCTTGAATGGCGCCTTAATAAAAAAAAAATTGATAATATCTATACGCCTTCATATCTACAAACAATTTCGTATTTATTTTTGTTGAAGAAGTAAATGAAGAAGCAAAAAAAAAGTAAAGCAAAATCGTATTAACTGGGGCAAATTGAAAAGTGCGTGTAGCCGTGTATGTTGTGACAGCTGTGAGACACTGACCCGTACTAGCGATGAGTCTACACCTGCTGAGTAGGGTTTACGAGAATTTATCTCAATAAATATTGTCTGAGCGATTTGTTTCGATTCATTGGGCACATAATTTGATGGGGGTGTTCTTTATCATTTTATTATCCTTCCTTCACCATGATCAAACCAACCTTTGAAAAATAAACTTACAGTGTTATAAAAATACAATCATCTCTGCTTTTTTGAAATACTTTATGTGTCACGCACGTCCTCAGGCAAGTCAGTAATAAAAAGATAAATTTCGAAAAGACTAGGTTACAATACAAACTTGGCATTCTTCAAAGCACTTGGTTCACTTTGATCAACACTTCTGGGGGGGCAAAGCTCTGGTTCATGTATGCGTTTGAAATTAAAAAAGAACCACCAGTAATGTTTGTGGTAGGTGCAAAGGTGTGAAAAAAAACCAATATTTGGATTGGTTTTTTGAGTTGCTTCGGGGTAGTAGTTACATCATCATCATAACTGTAAGAAAATAAACTCAATGTTCAACGTGCTGTGAATAATTTCGAGTGCTTCAAAATTTGAGAACAGAATTCAAGTCTTCTTATGAGTTCATGAACTGCAATTGAATATGTGAATACCGACGAAAAAGCGTTAACTGATGATGAGTAGTGATCCATTTGACATTTCCAAGATGACATTAATGAGTATTATTGTTGTATGTATTCAGAATTTCAGCAAACTTAGCACGAAAATTAGCAAACATGCAACAGGTTTTTACCAAAATTATGAACCGTGCAGAACAAATTGAAAGAAAGCGTTGACATAAATTCGTCGCCGGTATTTTAAATACATTTTGAGTGTACACAGATTTTACTTAAAAAAAGAAAAGAAAGAAAAGACAGTGCGAAAAGATTCGGGGCAACTGTAACCTAACTATGGGATTACTACAGCTTTTTAAATCTTCGGGGATATTGGTAGGAACAAGCTGCTAATTCTAAATGGAGATTTAAATCAGGGTTTTCTTTTATTGTATAAGAATCCGTTCGGGATTACGATCGCAACTCTGAAAAGGAAAAAGAAGTTTAAGAATCGCATTGCTTTCACCAAAATTAGGCAGACTTCATAGCCACAGGGCCAGCGAAGTCACTTCACTAAACCTAATTTCTAACTATAGACCCGTAGCCAAACTCTCTCATATCCCTAAGCTTTTCGAAAGCATTTTGTATGAAATACTTTCCTTCCAGGGCAAATCAATGATATCCTCCAAGTAGCATGCTTTCTGTAAGGGAAGGTCTACAACCACTAATCTAGTTGAGTTTGTCTCCTTCTCTCTTTCTGCGATTACAGATTTCAGCAAAGCTTTCGACAAAATCTCTCACAATTTAATCCTCTTTAAACTTTCCTTCCTCGGATTCAGCCCTATCCTACTCAAATGGATATCTTCATATTTGGATAACCGCCAATATAGAGTTCGTTTCCGTTCTACTCTTTCATTTCCTTTTATTGCAACCTCCGGTGTGCCCCAAGGCAGCCATCTTGGACCCCTCTTTTTCATCCTTACCATTAATGATGTCAAAAAGATCATCCAATATTCTTCAATCTCACTTTACGCGGATGACGCTAAAATTTTCAAAGCCATCACCTCCGATCGAGACTCTCTCCAGCTCCAAATGACCTCGATTCATTCGTCTTTTGGTGTTCTAAAAACTTCCTTGAGTTAAACATTGCCAAATGCGAAGCAATAACTTTTTCTCGTAAAAGTAATAAACCTCCCCCCAGATCCTATCATCTTCAGAACATTTATATAAACCGTGTGTAGCTTATCCGAGATTTAGGAGTTCTCTTGGACAGCGAATTAAATTTTCGTTCTCATATTGACGAGGTAATATCAAGAGCTAATTCCGCCCTTGGTTTTATCAAGAGATGGTCCAAAGAGTTCCACAACCCCCTTGTAACGAAATCCCTCTATATTGCCTATGTTCGCCCCCTCCTAGAGCATGCATCGCAAGTGTGGGCTCCATATCATGCAGTTCATATTTCAAGGATCGAAAGTGTTCAATGTCGTTTTCTGCTCTTTGCCCTTCGGGATCTCTACGACGCGACGTAAGAAACTTTCTCACCCTGCCTCCTTACCGCGAACGTCTCGCAATCATTAATCTCCACTCCCTAGAAAACAGAAGGAATGTCTTTGACATCATATTCATTCACCGACTTCTTACTGGTAACACTGACTGCTCCCCCCTTTTAGACCTTATCTCCTTCAACACTAGTCCCCGAAACGTAACATCATCCCGATTTTTTTTCCTTCCTGCTCATCATACATCCTATGGTCTCAACGAACCCTTAACCCGCATGATGAGTAGGATTAATTCTGTTCCTTTTCTTTTCGACCTCAATCTTCCAAGTCCTTGTCTGAAAGTCCTCCTTTTAAACCATTTCTCATCCTTGTAGTTTAATTTAGTTTTAATTAGTTTAAGTTTAGTATGTTTAAGTTATTTTAAGCTTGTATTAAGCTAATAAATGGGGCGGTAGCCCCACCAAAATTAAAAGTAAAATTGAAAAAAAATTAAACGAGACTCACTATAATTTGCGATAACTTTTCAAATTCCAGTCCATCAAAAGCGTATAATGGAATAAGCACATATATAGACTTATCTCAGTGAGGACTTAATCTCGATTCGATTTCCAGAGGGATTCAGAATTCGTTTTTCATGAAAATCACTACTAGCGATTAAGTGGATAGTCCCCCGTTATTGCCCTAAGTTGTTTGTAAACATAAAAAAAAAAATCCGGTTCTTTCATCCTGCACAGGAGTTGTGTACAATGCATAAGCTCAACTTGTTCCGAGGCTCTGGTTAGTTTTTTTACCTTCATTAGAACTCCATTAAAATTGGATCTCTTATGAATAGCCTTCAATTTAATTTACCCAACAGTTCCAAGTAATTCGAACAATGAACACCCAAGCCCTAGGGTTGGGAACTCAACCAGTGGATTACGTCGTCAATTACAGGAGACTGATTGCAGAAAGGCTTTAAGCGATTTCAAAGAAAGAATTACGCAACAAGGGCAAGATAAGAGATTTCAAAGAAAGAATTACGCAACAAGCGCAAGATAAGAACCGACAGAAAGTCGAAAATGAGGAAGCTTTAGGCTCATAGAAACTTGATCTTTACAAATCATTTGATAATCAAAAACAACACAAGTCATCGAAGGACACATACTATCACCTTTCCGGAAACTCTTTTGAACCTATAGACAATGACAAAGGACTTTTGACACTATCAGAAACTGTGGAGCGAACTGCATAGTGTCAATACCTTGCTCCGGAGCACCATCCAGCATTATAAAATAAACACTAATTGAAAAAGAGGCTGCAATCATTCAAAGTTAAGCATAAAGAAACATTGACTTGAATTCAATTATTAGCTGCAAACAATTGATACAAATAACGATGCAGCAACGACTACTAGGAAAGAGCTGATGCGGTCGTTGGCTATTTTAAAGCTACATTATTCGACAATCCTCGAAAAAGTTGGGGATTTTATTAAAGGACCGACACTGCATTCAGCGATGTCTTACGAAACTCAACTTAAGTTCCCTTGAACATAAGGGGGTTTATTTACAACTGTAAGCTGAAGAAATCAGTTCGGTCAGACAGGGTATTCAGCCTTGTCCTCAATAGGTTCCCACAACCAACCGAGATTTTTCAAGTTATCATCCCTAACAAATGTATTAACAACAGCTTGCTAACTAAAAAGTGAGAAGCTGCGCATTCGTTGGCAGTTTTCTAGAAGAAAGTCAGGATATCTGCAGACCAATATTCTGTTTCAGCAAACTGAGCCTGGAAGAAGTAATGCTTGGAAAATTGAAAAAGATTAGACATACAGCACAGGGACACTTAACACAGCCAATTTTCCAGCAGATGTCGAAATCCATTATACTGGGTTTAACTTGGTTGGAACGAAATCCGGTTAAGAGATTAGTAGCAGTTGGCCCAGGTAATGCTGCCAGTGAGCAATTCAGACAGAAAGCAGACAGTAAGACAGAGAGAGCATGAGAATGGAGCCTATTAAAAGCAGCGCGTTAGAAACAATGTTCGGAAGGTCAACCAAATGTGTAAAATTTCCTATAAGAGGACGGATGCATACAAAGATTCTGAGCGTTATATTTGGTTCCGTCTATGTCGAAAAGGTATATGGAGGTACAATGTAAGGCAAGAAGCTGGGAGCGACCTGGCAAAGGATATAAGAGGACTCCTAACATAAAGCAAAGTAAAGTAAAGTAGTAAAGTAAAGTAAGGTTAAACAAAGTAAATTAAAAAAAGTGATATAAATTAAAATAAAATAAAGTAATGTAAAGTAAAGCCAAGTAAAGTAAAGTAAAATAAAGCAAAGTAAAGTAAAGTAAAGCAAAGTAAAGCCAAGTAAAGTAAAGTAAAGTAAAGTAAAGCAAAGTAAAGTAAAGCAAAGTAAAGTAAAGTAAAATAAAGCAAAATAAAGTAAAGTAAAGTAAAGTAAAGTAAAGTAAAGTAAAGTAAAGTAAAGTAAAGTAAAGTAAAGTAAAGTAAAGTAAAGTAAAGGAAAATTGGGGGGAAAAGATACAATTTAAGGTAACTAGCTAAAAAGCGAAGAGCGAACTGACGAAGAATACCTGTTGTAGAGGACAGGTTAGGTTAGGTTAAAATGGCTGTCAGGAAAACAACTGACACACTTAGACCATTTGGAGCTTTTAATAAAGCGAAGGAGATGCAGGGTATCTGTGTTCGCCAGATCGCTTGGATCATCAAGAAAATATTTTCCTAGATGCCGTTACCTTTTAAAGGAGAGTGCAGGACATGAGCAGAGGAGGTGTGGGATTGTCTCTTCCTCCTCCTCATCTAAGCAACTTCTGCAGAAGTCATTAGAGAAAACGCCGAGTCTTATGGCGTGTCCTCCTATCAGACAATGTCCCATAGCGACATTGATTACGGTGCTAACGTGCAATCTGGTTATGGATAACAAATGTCTTGTGCGTTTTGGATCTAGTCCTGGCCATATCTGTTTTGATGCCACACACGTGGTGATATTGTTCCACCTATAATTTGTTCTATCCATTGCCTTTTGCATTAGCATAAGTTTACATGTAACGATTGGTATACCAATATTCAACCTGCTGGTTGAGATCGGTAGAACGGTTCCTTTTCTGGCGAGTTCATCGGTTTTGCAGTTACCCACGATTTGAGGGCTGTTTGACTGTTAGCCATGATAGGACCTCTTTAATCGCCAGAATTTCCGCTTGGAACACGCTACAATGGTTTGGAAGGCGGAACGAGAGACTTACGTTAAGTCGGTTTGAGTACACCCCGCAGCCTACCCTTTCTTCGGTTTTTGAACCATCTGTATAGAAATGAATTGAATCATCTCTCAAAAATTCTTCGTCTTCCCAGGTCGTTCTCGGTGGGATTGAGACTTGGAATTTATTATCAAAAACCAATTGGGGGATGGTGTAGTCGGAGTGGCAAGGGATTGATCCGAATAAATTCAGGATTGTAGCGTGACCGATGTTATTTACGGTCCATTGGGAGATAGCTCTCATACGAATAGCTGCACTGCACTGGCGGCCATTTGTTTGCTGAAGATATCTAGTGGTGTGAGGTTAAGGAGTGTATTTAGGGCAGCTGAGGGTGTTGATCTCAGTGATCCGCTTATACACAGCCAGGCTGTTCGTTGGACCTTGCTTAGATTATCGCAGTAGGTCCTTTTATCAAGAGCGGTCCACCATACCACTACTCCGTATGTGAGTATTGGTCTGATGACCGCGGTGTAGAGCCAGTGGGCGATTTGGGGGGAGAAACTTATTATTACCAATGGCTTTTTCACAGGAAAATAATGCTACGGTATTTCCTGATTCTTTCCTGTATATTGGGTTTCCAGTTTAGCTTTTTGTCTAGGATTATACCTAGATATTTGGCATCGTTTGAAAGTTTAAGTGGGATTCCATTTATTGATGGAGTTGTTAGTTGAGGAATTTTGTATTTCCTGATGAAGGGACCAGTTCAGTTTTTTGAGGGTTGACCCCTAGATAACATTTTCCCGCCCATTTTACTAGTTTATTTAGAGTTGCATCAGATCCATAAGGACGCGACGTGAGCATGTTTTCCAGATACCGCTATGGAGACGTCATCTGCATATGCAATCACTTTGAATCCCTCAGCTTCTAAGTCAACTAGAAGTTCATTGACGACTAGATTCCATAGAAGAGGGGATAGGACTCCGCCTTGCGGTGTTCCTCTACTGACAGATCTCTTTGCAGAGAAGTTTCCTAAAGTTGAATTGATTCTCCTGCTTTTTAGCATTAGATTTATCAACTCCACTATGGAACTATCTACTCACTTACTCAGTATATCTACTCTACTATCTACTCCACTATGGAACTATCTACTCAGTGCCTTTGTTATTGCAGAGTTGCTGACGTTATTGAAGGCACCCTCTATGTCGAGGAAAGCGGCCAGAGTGAATTCTTTGTGATGGAGGGAATATTCTATAGAACGAACCAAGGAGTGTAGGGCCGTTTCTACAGATTTTCCCTTACAGTAGGCGTGTTGTGCTGTAGATAACAGTTTTGGATCTATATAGCTATTCGCAGGTGGATATCAATCAGTCGTTCTAAAGTTTTAAGAAGGAAAGATGATAGACTTATTGTAGAGGACACTTAAGGTAAATCAAAATAGACCAAATTCATATAAAATAAATTAGAGCAAAAAAAAAATAAAGCAAAGAAATGTAAAAGCCAGTGCTTTCTAACACTTTGCTTCTTTTAACTGCTTTTCTTTTCCATCTCCTTAAGCTTTTTACTTCATTTCAACCAGTTCATTTGATTGCTTGAAACCTTAAATATTGAATTGAAATCACGTGCAAGAAGTTCTCATCAAGGATTGACCGTTTTTTCAATGACAATGCAGAAATCAAAATCCAAGTACAGGTATTATGGATATGACTATATGTATATAAAAACTTTATTTGCTGCATGCTTACCACTAGTTTTCAGTAAATTAACATCATTAAGTATCATACGTACCTGCAAATAAAAAATTTAAAAAATGATTTAGTTTGATAGCTTTCGGATTATGGTAAATTTTTCAATAAAATCTTCCGATTCTTCATAAAAACACGAAAACAGAATCGGAATTCCTAAATTTTTCACAGAAAATTTAATCCGATTTGGAGGCAACTTCCGCTCAATGAACAACATTTTTTCCAGTCCTCACCAATGTAATGTTTCATTTTAAAACTTTTTACAGCAGCGAAATCATGTTTTTCTTTTATTTTTTATTTTTTGTATACCATCACCCACTTTGACCATGACATTTAACCTTTTCCCGAGAAACGTTCTTAGGCTCCTATTAAACAATGTTTCAACTCCATCACAAGCAGTGATTATATAAAACGAGCATGAGGCTTATACAACGCACGTTGTACTCAAGCGTAATAATGTTCGAAAAGAATTTTCACAACACATGTGCTGAACTTTAAAAATACTTCGACCCCATGCAGTGGCTTTCTATATTTGCAGCACGAAACAAACACACCAACCCAGCTACAGAGTCGTGAATTAAAAAGATCAAATACGCCAACAGGGAGGGAAGGAAAAGCAGGTTTGAAAAAAAGAAGAAGAAAAAACTCAATCCGTGCGACACTTCCGACTAAAAGAATAATAAAAAGAAGGGAATTCAACTGAGTGCTTATAAATAAGAACTACAAGTTTAATTAACTTGTGCCGAATAAACTCTCAGCATCCTACCCTCTCTTATGTCTAAACGCACTAAATTTAATTTTGAGCATCTAGATGTTAGAGGTACCTTCATTTGAAGTCTGAACTAAATGATTAAAACTTTTATATCGTTCGTATTATTTCTTTTGTTCACGTACAAAATGAGAACAAGTGAAATTCCGGAGTGACACACCGAGAGGTAAGACATGAGTCACGAAAATTCTCTAGCTAGGAGATTAAGAATATGGCGATGCGCGTCTTCATGAGCCGGCACGGCATGCACAGGCAGCACACACAGCACTTCCATCTACAAGAGTTGAAACCATAAATTAATGCAAAACACTTTGTATGTGTTGAGAACTAAAGTGCGATGGGAAATACAAAGAACGAAAACACAAACATTCAAAAATGAAAAATAAAAACACTAAAGTGTCGTAAAGAAATGCCTGCAGAGCGTCAGAAAATAAATGCTCATGCCGTTTGGTTCACGCAATTGGTCTGTCAATTGAAATGACATACGTGAAGAGTTTAAATGCGAAGCTATTTCCACAATTAGATAACCAAAAGCACACATACAAACACATACATACACACATGACCACATTTATAGAAGAAGAAAAAACTTGAAAAGAGGCCAACGTCCTCAATTCAACGCTTGAATCTTTCGGTGATTGAATTTAAATTCCTTGCCATTCCGTTGGACTAAATGGAACGTGAAAACAGTAAAAATTGTCAGGATTCACTAAAAATCACCCGTAAATATTGTCAATAAAACGTGTCTCGCTAAATTACATTCGAACATGTGCAATCAATTTCTTTGTCTTGTTACTGATTTTATGATTGTAAATAATTGTTGCTTTTCAAGGAGAGCCTTTTTTCAAACTGGACTTGTTTTCAGTCTGGTAAACAGAACTTAATTGGAGCATTGACCAAACACGCAATTAAATTTTGTTTATAACTTCAACACAGGACGAAACAAATAATTAACTGTAACCATGTAAAATCATTGACACACATGCGGCAGTCTGTAGATAACGTAAATGTCAAAAGGACTGTTTGGGTGAACCAAGGTCTAGAGTGGGTATAGGCACGTGATGTAGTCTCAAAAGTAAAAGATGAAATTTCCAAAGATGATGGTAAATTTGATGACATAAGGTAGACACATATAAAATGCTGCTAAGACCGTATGGCATTCTACAAAAAGATACGACAAGACGATTACAAAATCAGTATCCTAGACTAGACATAAATAGAAGATTGACAAAAGCAATGAAATGGGATCATCTGACAATGAAGCAAAACGAGAATAGAAAATTCTTCGAACACACATAATACAGGATTATGTGCATGAAGTGCAAATTCGCGACGAAAAAGAAAAGGCAGGCCAAAACACTCCTGGTACAAGCAAATGCAAAAACAGCAGCATTTGGTTGGCCTCAGACATGGAACAATCCAAAACCGGGAGGCTTGCCGACGCTTTCTGAGGTCAACGCGGCGTACCCCACAGGCGGATCACTAGTGTGAAGCAGAAAAGTGGGAGAGTTGTGATCGCTTCAAGATCACTACTCGTAACGCCGGAAATGGAAAGAAGAAGAAGATGTGCATGAAGTGCAACAAAACCCTAAAATACGCAGAATAAAAGGAAATGGACGGCAACGTAGTAAAAAAGAAAAATAAATGAAGTGAGGAGTATTATTTAAAAATATATTCCCTTTCAAGTAGATTGAAACAAGGTTGTTATTTTGCACCACTATCTTTTTCTGTTTGGTAGCGAGCCAAATTAAAATGGGATTTCTGAAGAAGGCAATGATCCAACAATGTATACAATTTCTATCCTCTTCTGAAACATTTGTATTTGTAATGCTCGCCTCACAAGAATTGATCATCCGTTTAGACTTAAGCCCAACTTCGCACGTAATGTAAGACATAAATAATTGAGGTACAAATGTGGAATGATCTATACGTTTCAACGATATACAGACACTTAAAACAGTATTCTGTTCAGCTTTCGCTCGAAATATGGATGAAATATGATCTGGATTTTTTTTTTTGTGAGCTTTTGGGAAGTCATTTGTCTACGCAGATTTACGACTTGATAGAGAACGAGCGAAAGTTGAACATTCAGCGCGTTATTCTTGGCATACGGCTCCAAATGCTGCAAAAGGTGGTCGAAAATTGTGCGTCTCGGCTCAAATTTATTCAAGCCAGGCGAGGTGGCCACATTCCCCAAAACATTTTGAAAACATAATGACAAACCCTTATTTTTATAATAAAGCTAAGTTGTTAGGTTATATGCGTTTTATTACTTCCTGAAAAGCAAATGTCTTAAAAAACACCCTTAATTATGAATCATGATTAGGATATTTATACCTCTTGAGTGAACGAGAACTTACAAAAATATCCCAGCCGCCGAAATGCTTCGTACTTGCCTTCCGACTTCTGTGTTTGATTTTGTATCCACGCATTTTTCAAACCAAAGATCAACAGGAGTACTTTCCTTTCAAATCAGCCTAGGGTTTCCTTATACTAAATCTATGCTCTTACCTCAAATTTAGCAGAAATGGAACCATCAGGATCACATAAAATAACATCAGAGCGGAGATCAAACGGAAAACACATCTTTTGCTATTTCATTATGTTGGTTTTTCGAAAGAGGTTTTTGTTTTTCAATTGACTTCTGAGACAAATGCAGCAAAAATAAATAAGAATATTTCTTCGTTTGATTCTCGCATATAAATGCTGATGTTATTTTTTGTTGTTATAGTGGAACATAGGTCGGCGTACCCCATGAACGGACCACTAATGTGAAGCAGTTAAGTGAGAGAGCTGTGATCCCTTCGTAATACCCATAGCATGTCTGCTTGTTAGCCCAGAGGTTCGTGGTTCGAGAACCAACAGAGGCAAAAATGTTTTCCCCGGTATCGCCTTTCGCGAGGCAAGCCTTCCGTTAATAAATTCATTGCCATGAAAAGCGTTTTTTTGATTAGCCGTTCAAAACCGGCAGAAAATTGTAGGGCGACTCCATTCCCTCATAAGGCATAAAAAAAAAATGGGGTCGCGCAACAGAGCGAGGAGCCCTTGGGCCTAGCACATTTCTCACAACCATGCCTTGTGAGGAAATGGAGGGGACCTACAATTTTCTGCCGGTTCCAAACGGCTAATCGAGAAAGCGCTTTTCATGGCAATGAATACTAACGGAGGACTTGCCAATTCCTCGCGAAAGGCGATACCCGTGGAAAAAACATTTTTGCCTCTGTTGGGATTCGAACTCGAACCTCTGGATTAACAGGCGGACATGCTATCCATCACACCACGGGTACACAATCCCTCATAAGGCATGGCTTTGATAAATGCGCTAGGCCCTGGAGCTCCTCGCTCTGTTGCGCCACTCTATTTATTTATTTATTTTTGATCGCTTCGAGATCACGATGGTCGTAACGCCGGAAAAAAGAAGAAAAAAGTCTAGCAAAGATGCAGCAGTCTACTTCTATTGAACTGTCTTTAACAATCCGCTTTGTTAGATGGGAAAATCTTCTTCTTTTTGTTCTCATAAGCCTTTTAACCAATTCTGACCTTTTCTGTTTCTTTCGCCGAAAAAGCATATGCAACATGTTCTTCAGTATTCAATATTCTGTATACTAGCCCAAAGTGACCAGTTCTACAGACAAATTATTGTGACACTGGGTTTGAATAATTCCTTTAAAAATCATTACGATTTGAGTGTCAGGTATGTATGACTTTTAAAGATCTTTCTATGATAACAAAAGTTTCAGTGGGTTCAAATTTGACAGAGAAGCTTCATAATCTCTAAAGAAGAATTTAAATACAGGTCAAAGTCGATAAAAAGATGGTTCGTCTCAATATCAAAGAACCCCCTCGTTGACAAGGAACGGCGGGTTTCTTACGGAATTTGACGGAAAAACTTCAATTTTAAAAGTAGAAAGAAGTTTTGACGAAATGTCAAACAAGGCTCTTTTGAGCTCTTCTGAGTGGATTTTGTCCTACGGGTCTTTAAAATCTATAAACAGATGATTCGTGTCAATATCAAAGATCGACCACGTTGATAAGAACTGGCGGGTACTTGACCGGTTTTCGACGGAGAAACTTCAATCTCCAGAGTAAATAGAAATTTTTAAGACATGCCAAAACTAGACACGGGTTTTTTCAAATCGTGTACGCTCCTAGATTTAGTCCCACGCATCTTTGAAGCCGATAAAAAGATTGTTGTCAATGTCAAAGGCCGACCACGTCTAGTTTTTTTACGGAATTTGAAGGCAACCCAGGTATAAATATGTTATGAAGAGCGAATACTAAAACCCTGTACTCAGCCACAAGATTTTGATACTGTATTTAGCAGACAATCGCAAGTTCGTGAGACCCAGGGATTATATCATCATTGTCTCTAAGCAGTCTACATAATTAATCATTCAAGATATATCAAATAGTAGAAAAGATTCTTCTAACAGAGCGGCGCACTCCACGAGCGCATCACTTTTGTGAAGTTTTTTTTTTTTTTTTGTTATAATTAACGCGCACATCAAGGGGTTATGTCTACCCTTATAATGTCATTAAACACAGTGCGAGCATTTAGGAAAATAGGAGAAGATTTGAAAGGAGACATCGATGCACGTTGCTTTTGAACTTTTGTGAATCGTAATGCAGGGGAAAAACAGGGCCAGGTAGAGCATTCCACATTCGGGTGCTGCGACTAAAATATGAATCTCTTTACTTGACTGTACGCCCGAAGTTGGGCTCAAGGTAAAATTGATGAGCATTCCTAGCGCGGCGGGTGTTGCGACTAAATTGTTTCATGGG